>JAVDPK010001753.1:407923-420395 GCA_034780415.1 Cichlasoma orientale | reverse complement strand
AATAGTTATTGAGGGTGGAGTAATTCAGGTGGAGCACTCCTGAAGGCCTAGGTGTGAAATGCACGGCCCGCCACTGGCTTTCAGTCACCTGTTTTCTGCAGCACTGTGCGCGGAAGTTTCATGTTATACATTAAAAGTGATGATTGTGACACTGCTAAAGATGACGGTGACATAAATTATTTGGCATGTGCCCTTTCTCTGAGTTTGTCCTGTTTTTTTCTTACCCTCTCCTTGCCTGTCTTCTATCCTTTTGTGTTAAACTATGGTGTGTTAAGCTGTATTGTACTGCTGGAGCATCTTGAGTGCCTGTGTCTAGGATGCTTGCACACACCGCTTCAATTCTCTGAGCCATGCAAATAATTGTGTACCTGACTGATGTCCCATGCATTTTTCATACCACAACTTGACTGCGCCTGCAGTGAGTAAAAAGTTTTTTCCCCCCTTCCCCCTTCTCAACAACATACTGTATCTTTCACCTCCCAACACCCTCTACCTTGACCTCATACTCACATGCACATTTCCAGCTATCATTGAAATCAATGGGATTGATTCTCCTGAGGTTAATGGATTTTGCTGCCAAGGTGAGGAGGATGCACTTTAATCATGGCAGATCTTAAATATTTTATCAGAGAGAGCCAAGGGTTCAGAGCCGGAGCTGGCAACGTAGAGGAAGGAATGACAGTGGAGAGAAGCACACTGTGCATCTCAGCACTCTTGTCTAACAATGGGCCAAATGTTCACTTCAGAAAGATGCAGCATAATGGTGTCGAAGAGTAAACAGCAGGATGTATTGAGTTTAAGTTAGTTACTACATGAGGAAAATGAATTGTCAGTACGCACTGGATGCAGTTCATTAATCTTCAGAAGGAAATTTGGCTTTATCATTTTTGTTGATATTTTGTAATTTCCATGAAATAATCTCTAGAAGGCCCCAGCCACACATGAATAGAGAATGCAGGCAACCCCCTGGCAACCACCATTTGCTAGGGAAAAATTTCCCAACCAGTTGGCAAGTGGTTGCTGGAGATTGCTAGGTGAAATTGATCACAAAGCAGTGTACAGTGCTGCCCCAAAAACCTGCCACAGTTGCCTGTAATTTGCACAGAAGATGCTATTTTTTCTTGAAACACTCACCAAGCAGCAGTTGGCGTCTTACATACAAATTATGGGCGACTGTGGCAATCTGATAGCGACCAATGCAACTGCAGAGGTTTTTGGTACAAGACCCTCTTTGCAACCAATTTTTTCTAGTGACTACCAGCAATCACTCACTAGCCTGTCTGGAGATACACAATTTTCCCCAGCAAACAGTAGTTGCCAGGGGGCTGCCAATCGGTCTGTAGGCCTATGTTTGAGGCCTCACAGACTACAAGTGGCAGCATTTCTCTTAACCTTCAGTGTGAAGTGGCTGTGCACTAGATTTTTTCTTGTTCTGGTGATTTTCACTTAGAGATTTTGCCCAATCTCATACCTGAATGCTAAAAATGGTTTGAGCCCCAAAACGTTAAAAGGAAACAACTGTTTGTGCTTTATAAGAGCATTCGTCTTATAAAGCTATTATAAGCTTATAAATCACCTTTTCTTTGATTAAAATATAGCATATGTTCAAAATTTCAGTCAGGGTCCATAAAAATCTCAGCCACTAACAGTGTTGCAACTTTTTTTTGGAACCCTATTTTTAAACAACATCCATTCATCCTTCCATTTTCTGCCTGGGAGAGGTATCACAGGAGCAGCAGGCTAAGCCAGACAGTCTGATATGTCTCTCTTCCTGACAGTGTTTTCAGCCCCTTCTGGGAGATCTCAAGTCATTCCAGGGTCCAATGAGATATACCTTTAATCTCCACAGCATGTGCCAGACCTACCCCAGGGCCTCCAACAGACAGAAAACCTGAACTGAAGAACAATATGTCCTTTTGTAACTGTTAAAACACTGAAATAAATTCCTAAACTGTCTGCATATTCTATGCATAGTGTTTTCAATAAGCTATCCCATATGATTAGCATTACATTAATAACTGTACTACCAAACAATATAAAATTCCATTGTTTTTCAAAGGAAGAATTAATTCATTTACTGCACGACCTTGTCAGAAATAAGTAGTTTAATTAGAACTTTGTCTATATTTTTTATTTTCATGTTTTTTAGAAAAGTTTCAGGTCACTCAAAGTTTCTTTTAAATGAAAATAAACTCATACTTATTTACTTGTAAATAAAAAATAAATACAGCCTAGATATTGTGAAGGTAAAAAGTAATTATTTTTTTCATTAAATTAATAATTTTATCCTTCAAACTTGGATTTTGTCAGAGAATCATCCATTTGCAGCAGTCAAAACCTTTTTAGCTGTTGATTTGTTGAGGGAACGTGGAGACATTTCCCAAATTCCTGTCGTCTTTCAGAAGCTCCTGTTGTCCTTCTGCCTTGGACTCCGTTCACTGAGTCTTGTCTTCCATTTGATGGTGCTAATTTTCTGTGGACCCTGGTTCTAATAAATAAAGCTAACATGACTTCTGACTGTCCTCATAATGATCCTCGGGGTAATCACACAAGTAACCAAACCAGTGTGCAGTTGAATATGCAGGTAATTAGGTCTGTAAGTATAACACTAAATGTGATATTATTATTGATACAATTTGGTGCAGTACCTTAAGAAGGAAGTGGGGTAGGCGTGTAGAGTAGGGGAGGCCATTTGACCCATGGCCCACCTAAATCCAGTGCCCTTGATACTAATGGCCCATGTGCCTCATTTACCAAAGCTTCTTTCAGACATCCACTCCTTTTCAACACTGGAGCGTGTGAAAGTGTCACCATAAAAGTTGCAAGAGAAATCTTAGAGGATTATCTGATAACATTTAAGCATCTTTTTCAATATGGGATAAGTCAGAATTCATATCCTCATACAGACAGACAGCCATGTAAAAGATTACAACTGCACATGTTTCTACTGCATCTATGTGAGTTGCTTAGTTGTTTTGGAGAATGCTATAAACAGCAATAACATGATAAAAAAAATAAAAGTGCTGCCAATTCTAATGCTTCTGACGAGACACCTGCCTTCAGTCACTGTCTCACAGCCTTACAAAGACCAGACTAATCACTTGCCAAATAAGAGGAAGCCAAATCCTCTTGTGGAAAAATAGTTACGTATGTCAAACAGGTCTTTTTGCTGCAAAAAGGATTTTTTCCACATTTCAGCACCAACACTGTGTATACACAGATGGCAAAAAAGGAAACATTTGGCCTGCCTTTTTTTCTTTTTTTTTTTTTTTGCCTGAAGTACAGTATGCATTGGTACACAGTTCAAGGTAAAATCTTTTAGATTTAGATTGGAGAGACTCACCAGTAATGCTTTTAATCTGGTTTTGGCAAATTGTTAACAGGAATTAAAGAGGTTGTTACTCTGGCTTAATTACAAACCTGCACCATCAGCTAGCAGCTGAACCTTTCTGCCATGAGCATTTCCATAGTTGGACATAGCACAAGAGCAATAACTTCATTTACTTCAATAAGGAGAGATCCTTTGGAAAAACTGAACATGATTTATTGAGATACATGATTCAATTCTATATCTTTCACCTCCCAGCATCCTCTCTCTCCCTTCACCCCCCAACCAGTTGGCAGATGGCTGCCGCTCCCTGAACCTGGTTCTGCCGGAGGTCTCTTCCTGTTAAAAGGGAGTTTTTCCTTCCCACTGTGGCCCAGTGCTTGATCATGCAGAGTCATCTGATTGTTGGGGTTTTCTCTGTCTTATTGTAGGGGCTTTACTGTACAATAAAAAGTGCCTTGTGGCATGTTGTTGTGATTTGGTGCTACATAAATTGAATTGGATTGAACTGAATTGAATTGAATTGAACAGAGCTATCTGGCAATTAGACTCCACTGAATGAAATCTCAGCGGTAATAGAAATTAGGACAAGATCATTTCACACAGGTGAGCTGTCACCCAGAGTCACAGTTTATAAGCTACAATTTTAATAACTGTCAGACGTGTTCACCAAAGTGTTTATGGTAGTAATCCCATAATACATGTAGAAGGTGGCCTCTAATTATTCAAATAACTATGGAAATATAGCCAGCATGTTAACTCTGACCTCAAACATCGTATGCTACACTCACTAGCCGCTTCATTAGTTACACCTTGCTAGTGTTAAAAAAAAGTTCAAGTAGTAATCAGGAGAAAACCACTACTCTTACACTGGAAGTAGAGCACACAATAATTCATTTTATTTTTCAAAGAAAACCTGTGGGCTGGAAATGTGATTCTGGCCTACAGTCCAAGGCCCAAGGACACCACAGTCAAGGTTATCGGCCTGAATAGGCCTTGTGCTAGTCAGGAGTGAATTTCCTTGCTAGGTCCTGGGAGTACAGCTCTTCTTTTCCTCTCCCTGGCTTAGTTGCTTCTATCAGGCTGGCTACCTCCTAACTGAATTTTCCTCCTAATTTTCCTCCTTTAGACTCCCTTATCACGCAGGTTCCTAAAAGGCAGTTTCCAGTCCAGTCCCGTGATAAATGCTCCACATACACTCAAGTTATAAACGAAACCTCTTTCCGATAAAAAACAAGAAAAACAGCAACAACATTATTTTAGAAAACTTGAACAAATCAGACCAGGTTAAAGCTATTTTCCCATGAAAGTGCACTTTGCACCATACAGTTGAGGTTTCCCATTCAAAGCATTCTTTACTCTGCAGCCTGATTCTACCCAAACCTAACAGTACGCGCTTCAACACCCCCCCCCCCTTCAGAACTTCCTTAATTCATTGTGGCACAGATTCAACAAGGTGCTGGAAGCATTCCACAGAGATTTGAGTCCACATTGATATGATAGCATCACACAGTTCCACCACATCCTATAGAGATCTGGTGACCATTGTCACGTCCAAGAAACCAGTTTGCGATGATTAAAGCTTTGTGACATGGTGTGTTATCCTGTTGAAAGCAGCCATCAGAAGATGGATATACTTTGGTCATAAAGGGATGGACACAGTTACCAACATTAGGCCCAAAATGTGCCAAGAATGAGGCCATGAGAAATATTAATGTAAAAGTGCCGTCACATTAACAGACTGATGAAGCCAGCGATGTTCAGACTTAATTAAGAGTAATGAGAAGTCACTCTGATGAAGTTTAAAATGTGTGAAGGTGTATGGTGTGTAACATTAAGTTGCACGACAAGAAAAGCACAAATAAACACTCACAGTGTCAGCAGGTTCTCATCAAGGTCTGACAGCCACAACTTTGTCTGTGCCACCAGTGTTAGTCTCAGTGACAGTGATGTAAAGAGTGGAGATTAGCTGCAGTAAATGGCACGAAGAATTTAATGTCCATTACAGCAATTCATAGTAATATGCACCTTGTAGCGAGTCAGTCAAACTCATTTGCTGCTCAGTCTTTTGGATCTTATGTAAAGAAAATTCCATCTTAAATTTCATTTTCCCATAAAGTGCTGCCTTTGGAAGAAATTTTCTTTAAAGAGTTTTCTCTAAAGAGTTAATGGCTCAGTGCAAGTCTGAATATTTGAGCAATATAGCTGGTCTCAAACAGAGACCCAGCCTCCCTGATGTCTTCTAATCTTCTGCTTCTTGCTGGAAAAGTTGGAAAATTGTGCATGTTCTGAGGTAGAGATTTTATAAATATGAAGATGAATAGAAAGGAGGGGAAAAGGCAGGAGAGGTCCATGTGTAATTTACTGCTATGTTAGATGGCACCCACTGAAGAGCTCAACAGGGATCATAAAATTAGATTTACAGTGAGCATATCTGGATGCACACTGCTATACAGAGTTGGGGTCTAATGGCTTTTGTTTTCTTTCATAAATGATGATTACATGGAACATAGGAGAACCCATTTTGTTTTGCACATATGGTCATTTCAAATGCTGTAACAAAAGAAGCTCCCAAATATGGAATAAAGAAAGTATTTCTTATCATATTATCCCACATCCTGTTAATATGTGTACTGATTTACTTTAGTATTTGAGGATGAACCCAAATTAGACTGTTTGTGTACCACATTGTTCAAACCATCAGAGTTTACACTTCTGGTCTGATGACACAGTTGTAATAAAGCAAAACAATACCAAACCTAGTTGAGTGTCCACTTGTTCACTGGTTACCCAGCTTACAACTTAATTACAACAATCAGTGGCAAAGTGTAAGAATAGCAGCTTTGGTCAGTCTGACACTTCCAGAAACAAGAATGAGGCAGGAGTAGAGCACTGGCCAGGACTCTTTAAAAAAGCATGTAGCAACCTTTCTACACGTGTTACGTCTTAAATAACATTAATCTGTATTTTTGATAGATGTGGCTATTTCTCAACAATTCAACAAGTACCCTATTGCATATATATAGTTGTGTGATTGTGGCTGACTAACAGACGCACTGTTTAGACATAGATTCACAACAGCAAGAATCATGACAGAAAGAAAAACTGGACGGGGCTTGCTAACAAGTACTGTGCACAACATAGACATTAAAACAATAATGACTTAGGCCATTATTTTAAGAGGGTGACGATGATGTTGTAACAATATATTCACAAGACTCTATGTAGTCATGTGAAAAACTAAGTACACTCATATTGCTTCCATAGGAATTAAGAAGCTAAATATCAGCCACGTGCTGCTAATCTAATGCACTCGGCAAATCATCAGAAAGTGTGACCGCCTCTATAAAAGCATTCAGGTGTGTGTTAACACAATGTCAGGGAGGAAAGACATCAGCAGTAATCTTAGAGAAGCAATTGTTGCTGCCCATTAAACAGGTAAAGATTATAAGGCCATTTTCAAACAATTTAAAGTCCATCATTCTACAGTGGGCATGATGATCCACAAGTGGAAAACAGCAAAGACTGTTGCCAGTCTCAGCAGGAGTGGATGTCTCAGCAAATTCACCCCAAGATCAGACCATGCAATTCTCAGAAAAACTTGCTCTACAAGCTATTTAATCATGGGGTGTACTTAGTTTTTCGCAGGAATGAGTCCTGTGAAAATCTTCTTTTTCAGATGCCTGTATAATGTCATGCATAGCAACACACCAGAGAAAAGGATTATGGCATCTATGTCTATGTGTATCCCAATGGAAACTGTCTTTCACTGAGCAGAGCTGTAAAAATAATATTTATTTCAAAATAATTGTCAAATAATGGGAGATATACAGTACATACATGCTGTTAATTGCACATGCATTAATTTGTATGGAAAATTTTCTTCCTCTTCAAAGGTAGATGCAGATTTGGAGAGGTACAATAAGCCTATTGGAAGTTTAGACCAGATACAATATTTATTAGCCTAAACATTGTAAAGACTTGACAGTGTGTACAGCGTGCGAGCTGGTTTGGATTAGTTCAAAATCCCAAAAAATTACAACTAAAAGGCAACCTAAGAAAAACATAGTGAGGGAGCAAGATATATCTCTTATTTGCCAGTTTTCTTTTGTTTAGTTGATCGATTGATTCGACAAAACGCTTCATAAAGTAACTTCAATTTAGACACCCGCAAATTTATTTAGCCAATTACAATTTAATGAGTATATCTTTTCTTCATAGCTGTGCTCAGTTTGATTTCTCTTTCTGATCTTGTTAATTTCGGCAAACCCCACATGGCTGTCATAATCACTGATAGCATAATTAGCTGCAGCTTTTTAAATCAGATGCTAATTACACGCAGATTATGAGTGCAAATTGAATGAAATGCGCAGTGCAGTGCATATCCGACCAGCTTTGGCAAAAGATCCTAAAGTTTAATGACCGTGTCTCACAGTGTTTAAGATCAATCTTATACTTTTCTTTTCATCGCAACTTTGTTTTGATGCCCAAATTGACTTTAAGTTTATCAATAAATACTAAAAACTAAAAAAAATTTTTTTTCTGGTCTTAGTATTGATCACAGAGATATTTCTATGTCTGTTTATATGCCTGTTTGTGCCCCCTTTGCTAGTGTGAAAAAGTGGAAAACAGTGACCTGCATCAGCACTCCATCTGCCACTAGAACTGTTGGCTTTGGCATTCATAATTCAGTCCATTTTATGGGAAACTGAAAACTGAATTAATAGTTTTACCCTCATGTAGCCAGAGCAGGAGCAAACCTGCTGCCAGTCTGTAATTACCCATCAATGGCCTAACTAATCTGGATTGCAGTGTGTAATGCTTCTGTGAGCTAGCTGCTGCGAGAGACATGCCCTACCCTGAGAATGGGCCAAACAAACAACAGGATCACATGGAGCTGTGTGTGCCTGCTGTCAGAGAATGACAGCCGACACACACACAGCTGACAGAGTACCAGATCAGGAGGCTACTCTTCTCAGCTGTCTCCGTGCCCTATCCTAAGCACCAGGCTGGCGTGAGCTAAGAGCTGGCACATCCCATGTGAGTTGGTGCCATGCATTTAAATTAGGATCTTTTTTTAAACAAAAATATGAAGGAATGTAGTGAAAATAGACTGCACTGACACATGTTCTTTTGTATTTACGTTTGTGTGTCTTTGAAAGCTATCCTGCTGGTCTGGCGTGAGTGTCTCATCACTGTGCCAAATGACAACTATAAATCGGTGTAGATCTATGTTTTTACCTATAGTATCCTTACTCTCCATCCTATCCCCATCTTCCTCCTCAGGCCTAACTTTCAGATAAACTCACGTTTCTGCTGATCCCGTCTCATACTCTAGATCTTCTAAAGTGTGTCAAACCTTTAGTTTTGCATGGTAAGATGTGGTTTTAACCTTCAGCCACGTTATAATTAAAGTCAGTCACAATCTGTCTAAACTAATAACACACAAACCAACACAAGCCAATTTTTCTATGTCTTTGTTGAACACATTAAATAATCACTCAGCAGTGCAAGCTGAAAAAAGTAATCGACCCTCCTTTAGCACTAACAATTTCCATCAGATGTTTCTTGTAGCTGCTAATGAGATTTGCACAACAATTAGCTGGAATTGTGAAGCATTCCTCCCTCCTACAGCTCATCAGTATTAATCGGATGTCTTGATTGAACAGTCCTCTTCAGGTCATGCCACAGTATGTCATCTGGACTCTGACAGAGCCATTTCAAAACCTGAATTTTCTTCTGTTTCAAGCATTTTATTGATTTTACTTCTGTGCTTGGGGCTGTGGTCTTTTTGCTTTACCAACCTCCCCTAAACCTCAGGTCATGAACTGCTGCCCGAACATCCTCCTGCAAAAGTTATCCAATACAATTTTGAATCATCGTTCCCTTAAAGATACAAGGCAACTATGCCCAAAGGTAGCAAAGCTATCACACAAAATTGCATTTTACACTAACCCACCACTTTGTTAGGTACACCTGTTCAACGCTCAGTACTCAGCACATTTAGGCATGTAGACATGGTCAAGATGTCCTGCTGAAGGTCAAACTGAGCGTCAGAATGGGAAAGAAAGGTGATTTAAGTAACTTTGAATGCGATACGGTTGTTGGTGCCAGAAATTTGGGACAATCATTTAAACTGGTTGGTGCCTAAGAAGTGGAATTTGGCTTTTTAAACATACAGTAGCTCCTTGTGAGTACTGCATGTGTTGTGCAGAATGAGGAGGCAGTGGATTTCAGGGCACAGGTGTGTGATTTATGATTAGCGGCTGATATGACACCGTGCACATTACCAGGTGACAGTATAAGTGTTGTAAAACATGTGATTCATACTTCAGTAGTCCGCTGGGAGATCTGATAATGGCATTACTCTTAAGATTAAATCCTCTGGATTCTAGATCCTGACTTCTGAACTCTATATACAGTTTTTAAATCTAGAAGCGTAGAATGAAAAACATGACATAATTTTATTTATTTATTTATTTATTTGATGTGTGCTGACTGCTGACTTTTGTTGCATTCATTGCTGTCTCTGTAACAAACTGGCCATCGGGGATAATAAAGATTACCTTGACACTAACCTTGAGTTGTGAAAATGCTTTGTGCATTTACTCTCCTACATTTTATATTTGTTCATTTTTATTTAAAAAAAAAAGATGCCATGTTGTCATTATTATGGTCGCTGTGTTACTAGGAATTACAGCTATCTTTATACATAGTCCTCCATTTTCAGAGGCTCAAAATTAATTAGATAATTGACTGACAAGGCCATTCATAGTAAGGGAAGGCCTGTTTCCTTGTTATTTCATGACAAACAAAGCACATGTAATACCTGAAGGAGATTCAGTGTTGAATTTGTATTGTATAGCCTTTCAATGTCATTTTCAATATGAGGCCCAAAGAGAGCCCAAAAAGGCAAAATAAACCTATCAGAGAGAGTAAAATTTTTAGGAATGGCAAACTCAACAATCTGCTACCTTCTAATGCACTGGCCAGCTCAGCAACACCAAAAGGCCTGAAAGACCACAGAATATAACTGGAGTGCTCGATGACAGAATAATTTCCATGGTTAAAAAACAACAACAACAACAAAAAGAGGTTAAGGTTAAGCTCGCTCTCATGGAGGTAGGTGTATCATTGTCAATGTCTGCAATCAAGCGACACCTTCAGGAATATAAATACATTCATGAAGGCATCTCTATAGAGTCTTCTTTTAAAAGGGTTTACAACAAAGAGCAAACCACTGGTTACACTGAAGAGTAAAAAGGGTTTGCCAGAGTTCTGTAAAAAATATACTTTGGACAACTGAAACAAAGATGAACTTGTACCAGAATGACGTGAAGAGAAAAGTATGGAGAAGGAGAGAAACACCTTATGATCTGAAGCACACCGCATTATCTGTCAGGGTGGAGGCACTATTATGGCGTGGTCATGTATGGCTTGCTGCTGGAAACAAGCCACTGGTGTTTATTGATGATCGACTGCTGATAGACGGAGCAGGATGAATTCTGAATGGTACAGGGCTATACTCTCTGCTCAGACTCAACCAAATGCTGCAAAACTGATGGGATGGTGTTTCACAGTGCAAATGGATAATAACCCAAAGCAAACTGCAAAAGCAACCCACGAGTCAGTTACCCGATCTCAGCCCAACAGAGCATGCTTTAGTTCATGTTCATGGTTTCTAAACTTCAGGCAGTCACTGACTCCATTCATCCAAGTATTAAAAATAATCTTTATATTTAAAATTATGTTAGCTTGTCAAATTACTGATGACCCTCAGAAAACGAGGGACTGTAATTCCTAAACAAATGGTATTTTTGTTAAACTTGAACTAAAGCTGAAAGTCTGCACTTCAATAACATATTGATTGTTCCACTGTGGGTAGTGTGCAGAAGTAAAACTACAAAAATTGGGTCTTCATCGTTTTTGAGCAGAAACTACTTTTTTAGATAGTGTATGCAACAGACATCTCAAAAAATGAATAACGCTCTTTTGCTCTTAACTCGTCTGTTTTCTGTCCACAGACAGATCATTTCATTTTTTCATTATACAGATGCTAGCACCCTAACGTTTCCCGCTGTCTGAGTTGCAAAGACAGCAGACTTGTTAACCTCTGAAAGCATGATATAGTGGTGTACTCTCTACAGAGCCTGCAATCCTTTTAAGCCCCATAACCCTGCACCATCACTCACTGTTGTTGAAACACAAGCATCATAAAGTTAGGTATACAATATCCAAATCTTTTACATAATTTCATTATTTTATTAATGAGCTGTCCTTGCTCTCATAGTAGAGTCAACATCGAATCTAGCAGTGCACATACAGTATTTAACATGATCTGCTGGTAATATCAATGTCCTTCCAGAAGAAGGTGGTGAGAACCAAAGCATTAGTTTTGGTGGTCACCAGAAAATAAAACATTCAATCTATTCAATCAGCAGTCAAATCTAATAAAGCGCCTTACATTTGGTGACAAACTTTAAAAAAAAAAAAAAGGGTTTAAAAGCTTTTTATTTTTCTAATAATATTTGCAATGTTTTACAACTTTTTGACTCATTTACTTTCTTCAGGACATACTGTAGTAACTTACTCATACAGTAAGGCAAGAAAAATATAAGTACTTATTTAGATATTTACTAAAATGATGCATAGATGTGCTTTCTGCCACACTATTGAAACTCAAGTGTACTTATGTATCACTACAGTAATTAAAGTGCATTATATGCTTCCAGTTTTGGTTGTTTTAAAGCAGATGATTCACTACCGCTCTAGTGGGGAAAGGAGACGCAGAGGAAGACCCGCTATGACCTGGACCATCCAAGGCGATCTCAGACAGCGAGGAATCCGTTGGGATGGTGCCAAGACACTCGCCCAGGATGGGTCTGGATGGAGACGACTCACTGCCCCCCATGTTCCTCATGGAACCAGAGGACCTAAGTCTAAGTAAGTAAAGCAGATGATTGGTGGGAGGGCTGGGCAATTCTCCTTCGGATTTCTACTGAGGATTCTTTGAGAACCATGTCTCTTCCTTATGTCTGTGTAGATTCTCAGTTATCCAGGTCATAGCAGTCTCTGGAGCTTGAAAAAAGGCGACTGGACTTCTTTTTGTTGCTTGAAGACGTTTCACCTCTCATCCGAAAGGCT
>JAVDPK010001753.1:364363-397347 GCA_034780415.1 Cichlasoma orientale | reverse complement strand
CCCCCCCCCCCCCCCCCCCCCCCCCCCCCCCCCCCCCCCCCCCCCCCCCCCCCCCCCGACTGTACATTTTTAATGTGGAGAGGATTCACGTGATTAGACAAGATGACACTGCTGAATAGGGATACTCTGTGGGAAGAAAACACTGCATTATATATACATCCTGTATATTTTATATGTGTTATTTTTAGCATCTTGTGGAATATATTCCAGTTCAGTTAGTCTTGGCTGATCAACATGTTAAACTTGTTATAGAGGAGATTATATTTGTTTTGTCTATCATGTCTCAACACATATATGTGCATTGAATGTTTATGGTTATTTATTATTATTATTATCATTAATAGTATGTTATATTTTTATGAAAGAGCAAAGAATCTGTATTTTGTGCCTTAATTTGCTTTAAAATCAGTCAGCACAGGAATAATTACACCTACCTGGAAACGAGATCAGAACTGGGAACTGTTGGCATGCTACTACACGTTATTCCAGTAAAAGGGGATAACGTGAAGAGGATTCTTTGCCACCCGACATCCACACCAACATTGAAACAAGAAGCAACTGCTATCTCAACTACAGATTGACGAAGTACAACATAAATGCTATGGCAAGGGGGAGTCAAAGCTTCAGGTCAGGGGGGAGATATCATCATCGACAACAGTAATCCTTGAGATGCTTGGCCAGGGTTCTAGCCAGCAGTTCATCACCCTGCGCTGCGCCATGCAGAGGTCGTCTTGCGCCGGGCTGAGAATTTCACCTGTTTGTGATCAGAACTCTTCCCTATCACTGCAATTAGCAAGCGGGCGCGCCCCGCCAAGATGTCCTCACTGCTGTTCTGCTGTTAGGCCTGAACCCCCTCAGCCAGGTCATTAACAAGACTGGCTATGGATACCGACTATGGAATGGAGTACAGCAGTCCCTCGCTATATCGCGGTTCATTTATTGCAGCTTCGGTGTATCACAGATTTAAAAAAAAAAAACATACTAATTCTGTTTTGCGGTATATAAGTATTTCTGTAACACTCCATAACTATGTTCATCACTAGGATGAAGAGATAAGTTACGTTTAGCAGAAATACTGTAGAAGTAACGGCTGAGGGCGAAGATATGGCACCAGCTTCATCGCCATCAGTACAGCACAGCTACATAATTCATCTTCATCATTCAAGTTATAGTAAGAGAGTGGGAAAGATTTATAGAGGTGTGGGAAGAGTTTATAAAGTCTTAAAATATATATAAATAATAAAATAAATATTATTTATAAACTCTAAATAAATATAACGCTGCTACTTTGCGGATTTTCACCTATCTCTGGAACGTAACCCCCGCGATAGGTGAGGGATCACTGTAATTATCAGCCATCTCCTCTGCATGGATGACATCAAGCCTTGGGCCAGGAGTGAACGAGACATCACTTCACTGATCCACACCACACTGATCTACAGCAATGACACTGTAATGCCATTCGGACTGGAGAACTGCAGTCAGATGGTAACGAAGAGAGAGAAGGTAGTCAGAACTGAGGGGACTGCACTACCAGAGGGCAACATTGAGGACAACTAATAAGCTGGGCTGAAAGACAGCACAGAAGTACTAATCATGGGTGCACAGGAGCAAGATCTAAGCACAAGATTGATAGAGGCTGCGGTCTACCACACCAGGCAAGACCCCAGGTGCAGGCTGTGCAAAGATGTCCTCGAGATAATCCAGCACATAACAGCAGGGTGCAAGATGCTAGCAGGCAGGGCATACATAGAACATCATAACCAAGTGGCCGGCATAGTATACAGGAATATCTGTGCCGAGTATGACCCGGAAGTCCCAAGGTCAAAATGGGATATGCCCCCATGGGTGGTAGATAATGACTGAGCTAAGATCCTGTGGGATTTCCAGATACAGACAGACAAAGTTATGATGGCTAACCAACCGGACATTGTAGTGGTGGAAAAGCAGAGGAAGAAAGAAATAGACATTGCAATACCAAGTGATGGCAACATCAAGAAGAAGGAACACAAGAAGAAGAAGGAACACGAGACGCACGAGAAATATCAAGGGCTGAGAGAAGACCTAGAGAGGATGTGGAAGGTGAAGGTAGCAGTGGTCCCCGTGGTAATTGGAATACTCGTGGCAGTGACCCCCAAACTGGGAGAGTGGCTCCAGCAGATTCCAGGAACAACATCCGAGATCTCTGTCCAGAAGACCGCAGGCCTAGGAACAGCTAAGATACTGTGCAGGACCCTCAAGCTTCCAGGCCTCTGATAGAGGGCTTGGAGGACAAAGATCGCCCACAGGGCGGGTGGGGATTTTTCATATTTTTTTTTTTTCTGTGCAGGCTGTGTTTTCATGAAGAAGTGAAGCAATATGTGTGTGAGAGAGAGATGCTGCATGCAAGAGCTTCACTGTTTCATTATTTACCATTTACCACAACAAAGAGCTCAAGCCACTATGCACAGCCTTTTATTCAACTCTTTAAACCACTAGCTTCACCTGAGAAGGCTAGAAGATTTCTGTGGATTCTCAGTATTTTGGTGTGCTGTCACCCAATTTGTACAGGGAGTCATTTCTTTGCCATGTCAAAACATTTATGGCGCAAACATTTTCAAATCAAAGAAAGGGCACCCAGCAGGGGTGTCTGTCTAGACAGTGATTACTTTAATGTTCTTGTTAGAGCTCCTGTGGTTGCCACTGTCAGGGTGCTGATTTCTCTAACCACAAATTAAACATTAATTCATAATAGATATTGAAAATATTACAAAACTTGCTGCAGTATATGTGGTATCTGTAAATCAGTGCTGTGAGACTTAATAGATGGTTTTAAATTTGGCCGGAGAGAACACCTCCAGTAATTATTTGCACTGCTCCTTTTAGCTACAGTGTTTACTTATACCTTTGGAATAGGATGTCTCCCACTGCAGCCTTTACAGCAGTACAGCTGTGTAACCTTAGGCATAGCAATATGCATCCCAAACTCAACTGTGAATCAAGCTGTTGGCTTTTCTAAGTTAATACTGTGAGGGAGTGTATCTCAAATTGTAATAGGCTTCAAGTGCTATTGGAATGGGTAAATGTGAGGATCTATGCTTCAGGCTTTGGGGAGGAATAGCTAAAAAGGGCATGTTTATTTTCTTCTCCTCTCCTCGGTGTACTTGTACTATTCACCATCTCTAGTGCATTGTCTATTGATTTTCTCCAGCCCCCTCTATCAGTCAGGCTTTAATAAGACAACACATGTCGCTTTTAAAAGAAACGTATTAGAATGTTAATGGACCACTGCACGGACCTGTTTGACTCTCTGCTGTGTTGAGTTTGAGCGCGCGAGCACGCACACACACGCGCACACACATTGTGTTTATGTGTAAATGTGCAGCACCACATTTTCATTAAAACAGAAGAAGATAACATTTATCTTGATGGTTTTTACGGATTAAAGAGGGTAGAAAACAAGGAGAATGTGTGGCTATAAAGGGATGAAAGCATAAGGATGGAGAGAGTTGTAGAAAGTGAAGAAGAAACCTCCTCGTGCAGAGTGGATTCATCTTCTATCTTATTGCTCCAGCAGGGACCAATTTATCTTCATTTAGGTTTTTGGCACCAGCCCCAACCCACGCCAGGTACCCTAAGAGCAGATATGAACTCCATATAGCTCTTTAGCCTTTGTGGTGTGTGTCTTTGGTTTGACTAGTATTGCTCCAAAAAATGTTTTATTCCAGCCATTTGAATATGTATGATCAAGTACAATAAGAAAAGAATATGCTGAGAACAAAGTGTCCTCCTCAGAACTGTATAAATAGGAATAATCTTCTTACAGCCCACATCTGGCTGGTCATGTTTTTTTATGATAACTATCAAGGGTTTAAAAACAGTTCTTTTGCTGTTAAGGTTATGAAACAAGAATTCAGTGATTGTGAGCCCTGGTACTTTTTTCTGCCTAACAAGGTGCGGTGAATATGTTTCAAGACTTCACAGTCAAAGTTGTTTCTTTGACTTCAAAGTCTTTTCTTTTTGCAACTCTAGACCACTTTCATGGATCATCTACAGTACTGTGCAAAAGTCTCGAGCCGCTCCTCGTTTCTTTAAAATTTCCCAGTTGATGGGCATTCTAACAAGCTTGAAAGTCAGTATTTGGCATGACCATTTTTATTCTTCAACAAAGACTGAACTCTCTGAGGCAGCTTTCTTGTCATTTCTTTAAGGAGTCTTCAGGAATAGTTCTTCAGGCTTCTTGAAGGACATTCAAAGCTCTTCTTTGGATGTTTGCTGCCTTTTGTTCTTCACTAGGGAGGAACAAAGTCATTACTGTTCAATTGTGTGGGTGTGTGTGGGTGTTTTTTCCTTTTTTCTTCTTCTTTTTTTTAAATCCAGGTATGCTTTTGTTGCACTGGCAGTGTGTTTAGGATCATTGTCGTGTTGAAAAATAAAGCTGTTGCCAATCAGATTCTTTCCAGATGGTATTGGATGGTGGATCAAAATCTGATGGCTCTTTTCTGTCTTCGTGATTCAGTCAATTTTGACAAAATCGCCAACACCACTGGCTGAAATACAGCTCCAAACTATGACAGAGCCTCCACTGTGTTTTACAGATGGCTGTAGACACTCACACCTGTACCTCTTTCCTGACCAGCTTCATTGCTGTCCGATGAAACAAAGTTCAAAAACACACATGTGGAAATCCTAGGAACCATGGACTCAAGATGGACAAATCAGATATAATATTATTCATGTCTAGGATCATCACTGGTGATAGAAATTGGGTCTTCAGCACTAGCTACAGCCCAGAAACCATTTAGCAGTCTTACAGTATGTGAAACTTCAGCAGTGCCTAAACTTGAAGGAGACATATCAGATGAGCATGAGCAGATGCATGTTCTAGCACTGGAAACTGTCAGAGGTCCACGAGAAGATAAAATTGAAGGGAGCATTACCCAAATTTAAATCACTTCTACTGTGTGCGTGTGTGTGTGTGTGCGCGCGTGTGTGGGAGTGTGTGTTTGAGAGAGAGAGAGAGAGAGAGAGAGAGATGATGGAAAATTCCTTATTAACAGAGAGAGGGGAAAAAGTGCCACCAGTTAATAAGTGCTATTAATTAGTTGTCTCTGGAGCTGCACGTCTTTAAGTTTCTTGATGACGTTTCACCTCTCATCCGAGAGGCTTCTTCAGTTCTCAAACCAGAAGGTGGAGAGACCCAGGTATTCAAACCCCAGTGGGGGTTGTCCACTGGAGGTGGCTGTGACTCACTATTGTTCATATGCATAATCACATGTGCCAAGGTGTGAAAGAAGGCGTGGGTCATTAGAATCCGTGGTCTCGGGTGAAACCAATTTGGGACTTCGCACCTTTTTATCAAGTGACCTATTAAGGTCACCTGAAGAAAGGTGTGAATGGGGGTTGAGGCGCCTGGGGAGGGAGCTAAGGACAGCATTGTAGATGGTGGAAAGTTGGTGACGTTCACCTCCTCTGTTCAATGACAGTCATAGATGGCTTCTTTTATTCCTCTTTCAAACTATCTGTCTTTTCCCTTCGACCTTCAGATGCAGATGTACAGCTGAGTCTTGTCCTGTCGAGGTGGCTCTTCTATGTTGTGCCTTGGGTTTGTGAAGAGGCTGCTTGGTTTCTCCCATTTAGAGGTCCGAGCACGCTTCACTGCACTGGACAGCATACACTATGTTGCTTATCTTGTGTTTTGGAGTTTTGTCCTTGGGATGGACCAGTTTGGAGAAAATTCTCCTGGGTTTCTCTGACAAATCTCCAACATAAGGGATGACAATGTTGTTCCGTTTGTCATTCTCTTTCTCCCTAGTTTGTGTCTGACCTTCATTCCTGTGCATCTTGACTCATTTGACGATAACACAGTTGGGATAACCACATGTCTTAAGGGCTTTCTTATTGTGTCTGTTCCTTTTGTTTCCCTTCTGTCTTAGAGGGAGCGTTTTCTGCCTGGTGTAGCAGGGTCCTGTGTTCCAGTGGGTGGTCGGAGTCAAAGAGTCAATGTTGAGGCTTCCATTTCCCACAATCCAGATCCAGGAACAGTAACCTATCATCCCTGGTGTCCTCCCTGGTAAACCTTATGTATTTAACCATTGAGTTGATGTGGCGAGTAAAGGCTTCTACTTCTTTGGCTTTGATTTTGATCCAGGTGTCTGTACCGTGGCTAGGTGCTATCCCTTTGAAGGAGTTGCTTTTATTTATTAGTGCATTTAACAGATTAAAAGCCACCATTTATCATATTTGTTATGTTTATTATAATATCTGACTTTGATTTTAGGCAGTAGCCTTTATTGTAGGTTCATTGCGTTTTTACAGACATCACAGTACCTTCTCCATTCAGTGGGGAATAAATTAACTTTGCTGTAGATGTGCGCTTACTGTGGCATCATGGCCTTGGTGACCAAATAATTAACAATGACGTTTTCACTATGAGTGGGAGGGGAGGCAGTGAGGGCAACAAATAAAGGCGGCAAAGAGAGCTGCATTATTTTACCTCTGAAATTCGTCTTTCTCATCCTAATTCTTTTTTGCTGAGGTCCAGTCCAGATGTACGTTGTGAAACAGAAAAAAACCCTTCTATACACCCTGAAACTACTGCCTGTGTCAGTTTCTATATTTAACCTGTTGATTTAGCACTGTGGTGAAGTTGCCATGTTGTGTTATACTCGGCTCTTTTGTTGCACTGCAATAAAAGCTCTCCTTACACTCTGGAAACCCCTCAGCCGTGTAACTTCCCAAATCATGGTGCATGATTCTGGCTTCGCCACATCACGCTCGGGAGTTTGTTAATAGTTGCACTGCTAGAAAAGGGAAAGAGTGGCGGAGAGGCGAGAGCAGGTTGGAGAAGGGAAGTGAGACGGATGTCAGAAATCAAAGGGACCCTGCTGCCATGTCTGGTTGCAGCAGTGGCTGCGCAGTGAGAAGAGAAAAGGAGGGAGAGACAGAGAGGGAGAGAGGACAGAGTCATGTCTTTCTGGCTGTGGTGCACTGTGCAGTCGGGTCTAGGTCCCCGACTGACAGCCCAAGATTGATGGATAGAGCTTTGTATTGCACATAACATCAATTCTGTCCTGCTTTCTCTTTCATTTGGAATCTCACTCCCTCATCACTCCTCCCTTCTCCTGTCTCTCTCTCTCACGCTCCTGCTCCCCTCTCCCCCCCCTCCTCCCTCTCCTCCTCCCTCCCACTGCTGCTCCAGGTCCGTCGCCGGTCCCTCTCTTCCGTATTAGTTTCCATAAGGCATCCTTAATGCTGACAGAGAGCGCACTGTGAGGCAGCAAGAAAGCAGGGCGAGCGGATTGCTATCTTTGTGACAGCTTCTCTGCTTGGTAGGCTGCGCGTAAGCCGGGGAACTGGACTGGACTGTGGTGTTTCGTGGAGGAGGTGGGAGAGGAGGTGGAGGAGCACGAGGGAGAACTGAGGGGCAAGCTGGACAGATGGAGGACGGCACGCAGCACCTGGGACACTGCATGGTTGACATGACGGAGCTGAGTGCCAGTCCTGAAGGACTGAGCGCTGCTGGTGAGCTGACTGCACTGTGCTTTCTGACTGTTTTAATCTGTCTCCTCTTTCCTCTGTCCTTTCTTCTACAGTCAAACTCCATAACCCCTTGTCTGCTCTAAGAATTGATTTTCTCCAGTATGGTACTCTTATTGCAAATTCTTGTCAAGATAATCCCCGTACAAGTGTTTTGCTACTACACATACAAAATGAAAGTGTGTGTGTGTGTGTGTGTGTGTGTGTGTGTGTGTGTGCGCGCGGGTTTGCGTGTGTGTTCAGCAAGAGAGCTAAAGCAAAGGGTGGAGGTACCAGCAAAAGTGTGAGAGATTTTTAAAACCCCAAACATCAATAACCAAACGATTTATTGTATTTACTCGATAACTGCTGACATGTTGCTGCAGCTGTTATGAAATATTATTAGTGGTACATGGAAATAACATTAAGTGCTACCACGTCATTGTTGTCAGATATTTAAAATTTTGTAAAGCAAGAGATGGGCTTCATTGCTATGCCTCTCAGTTGCGCTGCCACATTTCTTTTTCAGAGAAATGATTTTGAAACTATACACTTTAAAAACTGCCTGCCTTACTGCAGGTTTCCAATTAAGTGTTCTGTCTGAATTGAAATCACAAAAATGTTTCTCATTTCTTTTGTGCTTCGCAGTGCATGCGTGTAGTAAATAATACAGACGTCTGCCTCATCTAGTTTTGAGCAAAATGGAATTTGATTGAGTGACCCTGCAGAGAAAAAGTTTGAAGAATTGTTTGTTCACATGCTTCTTTTGGCTGTCAATTCACATGTTTGTGCGTGCTTCCCTGTTTGTGCATACGTGTTTGTGTGCATGTTTTCCTCTGTGTTCATGGGCGTGTGTGTGTGTATGTGAATTTGCATTTTTACTGCAGTCATATTCCATGTAGGCTGAATGTGCTGTCACTAATATGCGCTGGCAGAGGCAAACTAGATGTCTTAGTGCCCATCACTACAGGAGAATGCTGAAGAGATTATCCATATCAGTGATGCCACAAAGCCTGCTCTCCACATTTAATACCTTTGCTTACTAAAAGGACAGACACTGCATGCAGCGCTCCTAAGCATTTGCATTGGCATGCAAGCTCAGAACCATCATCGTCTCCGTGGGAATAAACAGATGGAACTGTACAAAGAAGAATGAAAGCACAGTTCACGATGCCTTGTCTCCTTTGCTTTAAACCTCACTGATACACTGGTGAAGCATCTCATGTGTACAATGACACACAAGAAAGCACATTCAAACACACACACACACACGCAGTCGTGCAGAGACACAGAGAGGGCCACGCTCTTTAACAGCTATGACCTGATGGCAAACCCAAGATAGGCACTACCATAAAATCCCATGCACAGTTTTATAGATGGCATCTGACAGATGTGGGAGTGTAACACCTCACTCTACCTTTGCTTTGTTTCCCTTGAGCATCCTGGAAGACAAGAGCGAAGCACATAATTACAGTGTTTGGGCCGAACAGTAGGTTGACAACCATGCATTATCAGTCACAAGGTGAAACAGTTTATCTCGTCTTTCCTGACAGGAGATAAACGTGGAACAAAACTGGGTGATGCTCTGCGCTAATTAAGGTGGGGCTGAATTGGCATTTTACAAACTCCCAGTCACAAAGGGTAAAATTATGTCATTTTAGCTATTAACTATTCAGAACTGTATTTGCACACAGGAATCAGCATTTTCAATGAGAGCTGCAACCTAACTGATTAAATTTTCTTTGCACGACACTTGCCGTGACCAAACTATTGCGAAGCGAAAGGTCTCGCTCTTGTTAACCCCCCCACACTACATCTCTTATCAGCTTGACAGTCAAGACCTCCTCAGCACATCCAACTGATTCACAACACTTCATTAAACGCTGGCAACAAAACCATCTGTCCCCCCTCAATCTCCCAAAGCAGTAATGTGACGATAACTCACTCTCCCATTCAGTACCACTTGTCCTAATGGGATGCCTGCCTGTGCAAACATCAATTGAGTTAGAGGTATGTAAGCCCGGCTGGTGACTGAATCATCACAGTGGATGTGCAGGTGCTGTTCAGGCAATTTGATCTACAGGAAAGAGAAGCGCGAGGTCGGACAAAAGGAGTTAGGAGAAAGAAACATTGCAATTAGTGTTGGTGCACATGTAGGAAGGATGGGTAGAATTGCTTGTTGGGTTGGAATCATTTGTTGAGAGAGTTATATCCCCCGAAATATCGGAGCCCATGCTGAGCCAGCCACATAAGTGAATTATTAATCTAACCTCAAAATTCAAAAGAAGATAATATTCAAAATATGAACAGGATTTATTCATAGGCATGGGCTTTTATATGTAATATCTATTCATGAAGAGGATAAGCAGAAGTGACTATGAATGTGTACTATAGCCTCTGCAGGGCAGTTTATCAAAACTGTCTTTGGAAATTGTTTGATTTTCTTAGTTGAAACCATACTTGGAAATTGGAGCAGTGGCTGGCAATATTCTCCACATCTATTTTTTGTGGTATCAGGAATAAACAGCATAATCATGCGAACACCCCCCCCCCCCCCGCGCAACCATTTCCCACATTCACCCTTGCCTGTTAGTGGTTATCATACAATATAGTGTACGAGGAAGCAGGGCAATGAGAAGGGAAGAGGGTTAAATGATCATCTGCAAGACAGACCATTTAAGTCCCTGAACATTAATTAACTTTGTCATTCCAGAGGAATCACCTAGTCTGCTCACATCCTTATAAATTACCCTCTCCTCTGCCTTCAGCGTGCCTTTTTCCCTACTGATACCTTCCGCAGACAGGGGGCTGATAGATTGGAGGTACAGTGGGGCTGTGCTGTTATTTCTAGAGCCAGATGAAACTGCAGTATAGCGGGCGGGCACACCTCATTTGCTTTGGGCCCCTCTGGGAGTTACATCTGCATGTGCTGCCTGCCTGCCTGCCTCCCTGCTGCCTTGCTGAGCTTATTACCATATTCATAATGCCAGCGGATATCGATTATAAATACCACACCTGTGCCACTTTTCTCCACATATGTATCTGCACTTTAGAGCTGTGAACCATGTACGCTAAAGGAGTTACAACTGATATGGACAGTGCAGGTGGTTTATCTCTCTCCACGTAACAGCTAATTATTGCGATTAGACCACGTCTGTGTATTTGTTTTGGTCAGCCTGATTCTTACCGAGGGGGTAATGACATGCAGCATGTTTCGTGCTGCAGGACAAGAATGAGGTCACTCTGTACATAATGGGAGTTGTGTCCTCAGGTTGCATAATTTGTCCGTTGTTTTAGTTCATGTGGATAGTGATGGCGCTGCGAGCATGCGAGAGCTTTCAGCGGTGTACTAAAACAACATTTCATGTTATTTATTCAGACTTCATTCGCGCAAAAAAAAAAAAAAAAAAAAAATGCCACTTAACATGTGTTGCCTGTCTTAAAATCAAAGCATCTGGCATGATCCTTCTAAAAATACTTGGCACTCTACCTACAAGCCATGCTTTAAAATTCTGACAGCTTTGAATTCCAATCTGCCTCCTGCCTCACTATCAAACTCTTTGACTTGCTTTGCCACATGTGTCTCATGATCTGCATCCTGAACCTCTATCAGACCTAGACTCGGCTTTACCCCTTATCTTTAATTATTTCTGCAATGACAAGCATTTTCCACTGCTTCTTACCACTCAAGATAAGTCAGTGTCTAGCACAGATGGAGTTCTACAAAGCAACCGGGCTGTCCATGTGACAGTCCCTTATGATAACGTTGCACCAGAGACTGGACCCAACAGCTGGCGCAGTGTCAGCCTACCTAGCTAAAGGGCTCGCTGTTGCAACTACGCAGCGTGTCATCCAGCCTTATTAAAGTTCCATCAGCACTCATAAGGAAGCCTTAATGGTGACAACATGAGGAGACATGACCCCTGAGGAATGGGATGATGAAGATGAGGAAGTAATGCGAGAACCAGATAGTGAGAGTTTATTTGCATACATAATTGACCTATTTTGGAGTGTGTTTCCTTGCCCACGTCCCCCAGATATTTGTCCACTTGATTAATTAGATATTTACTGCAGGTGTAACAGATATTGCACTAAGTTTGCATAAGCCTGTATAGCCTTTTCTGACATGTATTGCAACTGACAGAGTTCAGTTTATTTCTCTTTGCAACAATATTAACAAACTCGAGGTTTATTTACAAATTTGGTAACATATTTGTTGAATTTAGAAATGCACTTCAGATTGCTGATATATTTTTTTAATCGAGTTACTGTGCTTCAAACTGTCTTGACCTCAGTAGGCAAATGATTTTCAGCAGGTTGTCAGATATTTATTATGATTTCTGTCATTTATAATCTTTGTACTCATTGATTTCAAAGAATAGATTAAAAGATTAAAAATAAATAAACTATTGTATTTAAATGATTCATCCACATTTAACATAATTCAGTGCATCTTTGTGATCTGGGGCAGTTGTGCATTTGAGAGATGCAGCTGACCCTTCAGTTGATTCATCTCCTGTTCACTGAAGCCTCATCAGAGATGGACTCAGTGGACGGGTGACTTTCAAGAAGCCATTCTTAAGGAAGGGAAACAGCGAGAAAAGGCTGATGTATGCCACATTACACAAGAATTGGACTGAAAATGAGTTGCAACAGGTTTTATTTAGAGATGAATCCAAATTTTACATTTTTGGTTTGAATCATTGTAGCAGAAATGGTGAGGAGAGATGCACAACAGTGGTGCCTACCATCAGTCATGTAGGGTCTGTCATGGTTTGGGGCTGCATTTTAGCAAGGGGTGTCGGAGATTGCGTCAAAATTGATGGAATTATGAACACAGAAAAATATAGTGTTGAGCCACCCTGCAGTAACATCTGGAAAGCGTCTGACTGGGCGTGGCTTCATTTTTTTAGCAAGACAGTGATCCCAAACACACTGCCAATGCAGTGACGGCATACCTGGATAGGAAAACCGCACAATGGAACACTATCAGTTATGGATTGGCCTCCCCAGAGTCAAGACGTCAACATTACTGAAGCAGTGTGGGATCATCTCGACAGAGAATGGAATAAATGGCAGCCAAGATTTAAAGAAGAGGAAAGCTGCCTAAGAGAGTTCAGACTGTGTTGAAGAATAAAGGTGGTCAGAGCAAACTTTTGCCTTCCAGCTCATTAGAATTGTACATAATGTGTTTTCGCCTTACATGCTGTACATATTTTCGATGTATGTTTGGACATGTTTCAATAAATTGGTGCAACTATTTCTAATTTTGCTATCAAAATAAATAAATAAAATAAAGAAATTAGGGTTGGCTCAAGACTTTTGCACAATATTGTGCATGCATTTAAAATTGCCAATAAGGCATACAGCCTGAAGTGCCTCTAAAACATCAGTAAATCATTTTTAGTCTTTGCGAAGAATCCTCATCACATAAGATTACCTAAGTTGCATGGTTCCCATACATCAGTGAACATCAAGTATCCACGGCCCATTAGTGGAGTTGATGAGCCTTAGCGAGGCCAATTGTATCCAAGCACCCCAAGAAGAGGAATTTAGCACTTTAGTCCCCCTCTAGACTTGTTGCACCATCTTGCAGGTGTTTGATCAGTTTGGTTTTTGAATGTTTGTGTCAAACTGGGAAAGTGATGAATGAGAAAAAGCTTTAGTGACAGATGACTGAAGCAGTCAGTCATCATTACTGGCGTAAAGCCTCAAGGACAATGGATACCCACAAACTCTAGCTCTGAAGCTCTCAGAGATTGCTGTGTGTTGGTATAATCTAGATGAACAGTGGTATTAATCACTGTGGCATTTTGGGAGCCTGTTGTGCCCCTACAATGCTAATAACAATCTTTTTGTTGTTATTTTTTTCCCTGAGTAAAATAGTTTGTTACCAAAGTTCAATCTCTTAATCCACATTATATTGTGTCTGTGCTAAGTGACTACTACTCACCAATGCCTCATCAACAGTTTTGATAAATAACCATGAAACTATGCTAAATATTCATGCTTTACGTTTACCAAATATTTGAGTGATTGTTGGTTTTTAGATCATTTTAGATTCCATGTTTTGGGCATTTTTGCATGGGATGCCCACTAGGGCTCTTTGAAATTTTAATTTCTATTATCTAACATTATTGTGATTAATTTAAAAAGATGGCATATTAATCACTGAAATTCATGAAAAACCAATGAAAAACAACGGTTAGCTGTAGCTCTAGAGCTCTTTAACTTCAGCAAAATTAAACTGCAACATTTAACCTTCTACATCTGTTTCCTCCTTTGTCTCATTGTTCTGTTTACCTCTACCTTATCGTTATCTCCCTCTCACTCGATTTTCATCTCAACTCTGCTCTGTCTTGCAGGTGTAATTCTAACACCCAAGCTGCCTCAGGTGGAGTTCAGCCTTGGTAAGTCCTGTTAACTTAGTTATTCAAGGATCATTTCATTTCAAGGGGAAGCAATGAAAATGAAGGCATCCTCCTGTCTTTGCATGTTTGCACACACATTAGATGAATTATGTTGCCTCTTCCCTGGCATGGAAACACAAGAAAAAGTCAATGGGCAATCAGCCCTTTTGGCTAAAATAAATCCAAATTTAACTCTTGTTAAACATGCTGACAGTTCCATTAATGCAGAAGTCAGTCAGAATCAGTGGCATATTTGCCATAAATTCTGATGCACACGCAACCCGGGTGAGGGTAGAAAGGACAACAGAAGCACAGCAGAGAGAAAACATTAGACAGAATGGTGAGAGGATCCTTTTGAACTTTTTGTTGAGATGCCCTCATTCATTTTTTATTCAGCTGAGATGTTTGAATTCTATTTCTAGATAATTCATAGTGGCTCAACTCATGTTTCCTAAAGCAGTAATCCAAGACAAAACATTTTTCCCATGGTCTTTGACATTCAGGATTGATTACATCAAAGACCGGTGTTTTGACTCCATTATTTCTATCGCTTGACCAAAGGCTTCCTACAGAGGATGAATGAATACAGATAATCCAAGAAACGCTGATATTGTCACGCACGTAATCGCTCAGGTGTTACTTGGTAACTTCTGCTGTGTTTTAACAGCAAGTACACGCTGATGCGTAGTGATTTTTATCCCTGCCAGTCATCAGATAAGGAGCAAAAATTTGTAGCAACATATCAAATCTCATAAACACACACATGCAGTTTATGCAGCCAAAGAAACACATAAAGCAAAAGAAATCAAACAAAAACATTTGTAATGCTTGCTTTGATGTCTAAATGTCCATTTGATGCACAAACATTATGTTAGGGGCTTGTGCTGTGATGGAAAAACGATTTAAATGTAAATTATCTGCCGTGGTGGAAAATTAGAAAATACAGCTGACAGCTGACACAGTACCATGTCCCCTGATTGCGCGCCCCATGTACAGTACACCTATCTAATCTGTAGCTGTCTAACCCATAATGGCAGTATTTAATGACATATTACATGCCATGTTTTATTTCCAACATTTATTTCACCAAATAATTTTTAAGCTCTGGAAGGAGGTGACAGGTTGTAATAGTTTTGTTTAAAATTCTAATTGAATTCCAAGACAAACAATAAAAGCTACAAATATCTTTAAGCAAACTAAGCATAGTAAGCAGGCAGTCATCCAACCTGGCTTCGCTCATAAATTGTCTCTTTCTCATATTTGGTCAGGATCCATTGATGTCACAATGTAATGCACTGGGTGCCCTTTCAGTGTATTTTTCTTTGTGCTGGGTAGCACAGGGCAGTAGTTTCATGGCCTACAACTTTCAAACTTTCAATTTAATTAAATTTCATTTACCAGCACATCCCCATGCCACAGTATCGCTTGGGCTGTGACTTTAGTCTGTTGTTAGAGGGTTGCTAAGCATCTTGATGACATCATAATTTCACATGCATAATGAAAGCTTTGTGGTTATAAATTAGAGGTTATTGCTGTGAAATTAAAATGATATTTTTGTAAGGTATTATAAGTCCATGAATGCAACAAATGGATCAATTTAACCAGGTAATAGGTTGTTGCTAGGCAACATGATGACGTCAGAATATCGGATAAGATAAGAACCTTCAGGTGCCCAAGGTGTATCTGTGTGTAAATTTCGTTATCACAGGTTCACGTAAAAGGAGTTTGCGGTCATCAGACTATTGCTGTAAGATATAATTCCCAACAGCAGTCACCTCAAGGCACGTAATCCTGTAAGGTAAAGAGAGAAACCCCAACGATCAGACGGTGGTGACAGCGGGAAGGAAAAACTCTCTTTTAAGAGGAAGCGACCTCCTGCACGACCAGGATCAGGGAGGGGCAGCCATCTGCTGTGACCAGTTATGGGATGAGGGGAAAGTGAAGAGGAAAGAAGGAGAGCATAGGGAGACAAGGACAGAACACCATGTAGTTCTACAGCTAAAAGCTAAAAAAATAGTTTTGTACCCTGCATGTTGAAAAATGCACACAGCAGTTGATAGTCTGTGACAGATGCATTCTCATCCCCGACTCAGTTTGGTTTAGGTTTAGCATCCAGGAGGTGGGATACTCAGCACCCACAAGTTTGCTGTAAATTCTCTGGACAGTTACCTGCACTATTCACTCAGGGGCTTCAAGACATAACGCAGCTAAAAAGAGAGTTTATGTCTGATCTAAACGATTCAGACATCTGTGTTCTCACATACAGCTCCTCCTGGTAATGTCATAAAACATATTTTAAAAAGTTCTGGGCTGCAGTACATTTGTAAAAATGCCATTTGCTTCATTTTTTACCCCAGTGGGTTTGCACACTTGAACAGAACATCTAGCAAGCCAGCAAAGCAATGAACGCCCCACCTAACCGTGTAGCATATTTTATACACAATGCTAGAGTGGCTTTTGAAGAATATTCATGACACAGAAACAAAGATCTATTCAAAAACAGCTTTATCACATCAGCCAACAAGAAGGAATCTGAATCTGACAGCAAGCTAATCTGTGGCTGAGATACTATATTAATTACTGAAAAGCAAAAGAAATGAAAAGTAAATGAAAACACATCAAAGGCAGCCAGAGCACATCTCAAGTTTCCAGGAAGGCTGTTCCAGCAACCTTGAGTACAAAATAAAAGGTAGATTTTAAATGACCATCAGTACAGACCAATGCTAAATGACTCAAGTGTTTTGGATTGATCGTAGCTTTCAGGCTTGTAGGACACTTTGTGAAGCAAGAAAACTTAGCCAATGGAGCGATATGAGTAGGCGTCCCCTTTTAAACTGGAGGTACATTCTTTAAATGAACTGTGTGGTTAGCATAATAAGTTGAAACTGTGTGCCTGTGTGTGCGTAGCATTAAACCATCCCTGTAACTTAGAATAGTGTTTATGGGAATAGTCATAAAAATGATTAAAGGGTCACTGTGGGTCAAACTGTGTGAAAAAAACGCTTTTCTCTTTAGCAAAATACTCTATTATCACCATCAGGGATATTTTATCCACTTGAGCTTGAGACTTGAGAGAAGATATAGTATCAGATACTGTTTGCACGATAAACTGGAGGTCGACCATTGAAGGGGCAGGAAAAGTGTCACCATAAATGCTGTTCAGTATTATTAGGGTCAGAATGCAAGAGCCAGCGTTTTTGGAGCCATTTCCAAACCAGAGGATAAACCGCTGATTATTTCTGTTTTGTTAGTCCCTGTTATACTGTAAGTGCAACACTAAAACACTAAGGTACTTTGAAAGGTACTTTCCTCCCTGTTTCCCGTCCTTAAGAATGGCTTCTTGACAGCCACCCTTCCACTGAGACCATTTCTGATGAGGCTTCAGTGAACAGTAGATGGATCAGCTGAAGGGTCAGATGCATCTCTCAGGTCCTGTGTCAGGTCTTTGGTGGATTTTTTTTCCTCTTTCTTAAGGACATGACTTTCAGATACTGATTCAACTACAGAAATGGGAACAGATGATGTGTTTTTACAAGAGGCTGCTAGCAACAAAGTGCCTAAAGAAACTATTTAAAATGGGTTCATTGCTAAATTGTGTTGTGTAGACACGACACAGTTTCATCCCTTGAGTTAGATGCCTTTTATATGACTGATTCATGGGTCAGTCTTAAGTGGCTTAACAAACAAACAAATACAAAAAAAAACATTCCTCTCAAAATGGTCAGGTGCAAGGACTTGACTGAAAATGAGTGACGAAGCAGCCGATGTCCAAAGAAAATCTTTGAAAGACCTTCAGAAAGCCTGGAGAGCTCTTGCTCTCCACCAGTTTAAAAAATGACAACAACGATTCTAACATCTCAGCTTAGGATAGATTTTTCCAACCGATACAATAAGAAGGACATTCATTGGTGCTTACCTTGGTTTTGACATTGTGCCGTAAGATCCGATGTGGAGAATCTTTTGTACAGACGCTAAACAAACAAGCTTGCAGGAAAATTTGTAAGGTGCGTCTGTTTCGCTCTTGAACTGCGCGCCAAGTTAAAACTGTGACTTCTGTGCTTTAGTACACAGAGAGCAAGCCAGAGATTTATTCCATTTATTTCTCTTTTATGAACGGTTAATTATTTAGCTTGTTGTGAAGCCAGAACCGCCACTCCACCTCAGAAACCTAGATTGCTTGCAGGGGAACAGAGGTCTCTTTTTAGGAATGCTAGTCCCTCATTTGTGCACCGACTCCATTTACATTCTCAATTAGAGGCAGTAGCTCTTTGATACTTACGACGTGAGAGATTGCTGTGTTGTGATTTCAAATGTGCTGTCTGTTTTACGTGCAAGTAGGCAGCCACTAAAACTCAAAGTACGGTAAATGGTGTCTAATAGCGTGCGATTAGAAGCACCAATTCCAACCAACACGACCTTTACAGCAACCTGTGATAATTTTGAAGATCCCATCCACGTGTCTGTACTGTTTTTTTTAACAGTTACTTTATCACAGATGCAGGGAAAACCATGACATGGTCAATATCAAGTAAAGTTTTGCATGAAAGTTGTATTTTACATAAATAACCAGAAGCAGCAGGTACCTCTTTGTTGTGAATGGCAACTTGACAAATGCAGTTTGAATGATACATAATTTAATTAAAACTTTCCCATTTCAAATGGCAAATAACAGACATTATCCTCAAGTCTGATTTAATATTGTGTGCTTATCGCTATTCTATAGATTCACTAGTGATAAGCAGCGCTACGTAGCAGGTTAAGGACAACTCGACGGCCTTTATCTTCCCTTCATTTCTCCTAAATCAAGTGGCAAACAGGTGTGCGAAGCAGTGGCACATGCAAATAATGTTGTCAAATTAATTGATGCGTTGAAATCATTATCACGATGAGTAAGAGTCTTCTGAAGATGAGCATATATTTGTCTCATGTGGCAACTCCCAGGGCTCGCCTCTCGATTAAATGGAATTCAGATTTGTTGTGGGGTCACAGAGGCTTGCCGCATTAAAACTCATTTCCCTCAAATTCATCTTGAAAGAGCTCAGCATATTCCAATCACACAAAATAAATACAGCATAGTAATTGAAGCCTCCGAGGATGGGCAAACATTATTACTCCAATTGCTCAACTGTTATGGTGATTTAAGAATCAGTCCCAGTATACTTTGGCAGTTGAGTTGCTTGACTAAAATTGTTGAATTAATTTTAACCTAAGCTAAGGCAGGCAATTCACTAATAAATGACCAAAAAAATAAATAAATCTTTGAATGTGATGTGCTGGAAAGCACTCCAAATTTGTTCACTCTTTTTTTCCCCCTCTGCTTTTCAAATTCATTATTTGAACCACTTTAATAGACCATACTCCTCTTTCCTCCATCCATGTCCTTCATTATCTCCCCTCTCACTCAGGCTTCCTTCCTCAAACTCTAAATGTCTCTCTGAGGGAATCTCTTGTCCTTTCCCTCTGCCATTCTCTCTATTTCCCTTTCCTGCCCCCGCCCAACATCATAATAGCGCTGACCTTAGAGGGTCACTTGAAGTGTCATATCCCTGTAAGAGAGCCAGCCTGGTGATGCATGGTTGGGCACCTATTCCCATTTCAATCACCAAACTAGCTGGGGTTAACTGTGCGGCAGGGTGGGGAAGATCTGTCTGGCCAGTCAAATATATGTCTCCCGAGATGACTGATAGGGACAGTCAGCAACTTATCTGCAGTGTCCCATCACAAGGGTTGTGCATACGATTGCTTTAGAAAGGAAGCGTCCGTCCTTCTTTTATCGTGCTTCAAATGAAACTGTAACCGAATAAAGCTTCTAAAACCCAAATCACAGGCACACAGATGTCGCTTGTATCAATACCCATGTATATGTGCATTTTTGCATGACTTAAAAAAAACTAATGTGTTTTCCTACATGGCACACAAACTCCTCAGCTCTAGCTTTCTTCCTGCTAAAGCAGATGCAAGACCCCCTTTAATGTGAGTCCAAAAGCCCTGGCACCAAGATCTCGAAGAGTAAAGGGAAATGTGAAATTAAAATAACCCCTAGGAGATAGCACATGCACAGGCTCTGCTGCTAAAAGATATTCTACCACCCTCTCGTAGCCCTTTCTGAAAAACTACCGCTAAAGAAATCAGAGACTATGAATGCTACTGAATGCTGTTATTATCTAAAGTAATCTTTGGAGTCACAACACCTACACTATCTGCTCGACATGACAATTTCTGGCATGTCCAAAATTTTAAATGTGTCTTTTATTCTTCAGTTTGATTTCCAGTTGTCAAAACATCCTTCACAAATGCTTGTTTGAATGGTTTTGTACGTTATTGTACAATCTTGTTTCTTTTTTGAATCATCTTCCTGACTTCCTGACAATCCCACAGTGAGAATATGTTTGGATTTATTTATTTATTTTTTGGAAAAATTTAAATTCTCACTTTCATTTGATATTTTGTCTTGTACTACAGTGTGTTCACATTTTACAGCACCCGCAGCTTCTTAACCCGTTTGGAAACAAGGCTGCAATAGCACGCGGTTATACTCAGTGTAAGCACCCACGTCATGACAAGTTGATTGATTAATGTAAGCACCGCCACCTCTGTGTCAGTCAAACCTTCCTTGTAGTGGTGTGGGGCTTTTTTCCGCCTGTCTACGCAGCAGTACCTGAAAGTTGTCTTCGTCCCCTGTGGTTTGTCTTGAATTTCACAGTTTCACTTAACTGCCATTTCTTAATGACATTTCAGACAGTGGAAACTTCTAGCTGGAAGCACTTTGATCTTTGATCATTTCTTCTGTTCTGTAGCTGCCTATTAGTTTGGGTTTTTTTTTTTTTTAGATCCACAGTCAGCTTCTTGGAAAAACCCACGGTTTTTGGTTGTTACTTGAAATGTCAGTCATGGACTGTTCTGTTAATGCCAAGTCCTTGAGTTAATGAAAGAAAAGTAAACTCGCATTGGCATTTGAAGAAACACAATCTTTTAAATGTGTGTTTGGTGCAGAGGTTGTATTTACTCCATTTCACCTCAAAAATCAACTAAACATGCAATTTGCCAATTACAGTCACACACATAGATAAATAAGGACCTTAGATCACATCAGGCGGATCAATTTTTCATGTATTTTCATTCATTACTTTATTTGCTTGTGTAGAAAGAAGATATGGATCAATTTCTCTTAATACTTATGAGTATCCACAGTGGTCTTCTATCTTAGCAGGAGAGGCCAATTTGCATTACAGCCATGGCATGTGAAGTAAATTTATACAGACCTGTGGTAATGTAAGAATCATTATCTTTGCAAAAAATATCAAAGTAAATGCCTCCTGCACCATCTGTGAATCAGAGCGAACCATTACACTGAAAGCTACATTTTTGTACTTTCAGTACACTGAATGTATAAATGAAGGCGTCTGTTTGACTCACCTATGTCGCACACTGTCGCGTGTGCTAGTGCAGGACTCAGCTGATTGTTGAATTGGAATTGCTGTCGCCCCAACGTGAAACTATCTCTGTCTTTGATGATGAAAAAAAATTCCAGGACTGAAATGCAAACATCAATAATCTGAACACAACCATAAAAGCCTGCAGCATGCATTTCCAAGTAGCCAAGTCATTGCTGTGAGATATTGACAAAAAGTGCAAACTCTGGAATCTCTTCGCATGCAGTTCACAGATAGCAGGAAAATCCTGATGGCTAGGGTGGATGAGCATATGAGGGACGTAGCCAGCACAACGTTCGATTCTTTAGGGTTCCTTTTCTCTATACTTTGGTTCTAACAATTGGTTAACTAAGCTACTCATGCCTTCCTGTCAGCTCAAAGGACTCTGGCCATTTTCTTCTGACCTCTGGCATCATCAAGACATTTTCACTCAGAGAACTGCCCTATCCCACTGGATATTTTCTCTTTTTCAGATAATTCTCTGTAAACCCTAGAGATGGTTATGTGGGGAAAGCAGACCAACACGTCTGGCACCAACAACCGTGCCACATTCAAAGTCACTTAAATCACCTTTCTTCCACATTCTGATGCTCAGTTTGAGCTTCAGCAAGTCATCTTGACCGTGTCTGCATGTCTAAATGAACTGTGTTGCTGCCATGTGATTGGCTGATTGGATATTTACACTTTTTCAATGTGCAGTTGAACGAGTATAGTTAATGAAGAGGCCAGTTAGTGTAGCTCAGCCCTCTGCTGATGTGTGGTTTTGCTTAGGTCTCAACATGACAAAGTACATTGTTTTCCATCCTGAGCATGGTCCTCATTCTTTTATTAATTAATGCATTAATTAGTTGCTTGTTTTACTCTGTGCAGGTCTGTTTTATCGCTGTTGTGCCTGTACTGATTTTTCTGTTTGGGACAGTCGAGCTATTTTCCTCCTCTTTTGCAGAGTAGATTGATTTATAACGGATACATTTGCTGTATGTGCGTACATATAGCACCATAAAAAGGAAACAAGTTCTAATATTCTTGGGGGGAAAAAGTGGAATCAATGGAGCAACTTTTTAAGGCAACATTTGACAGCAAAAGTCAGATTATGTCTTGTATCTTTGTTCAAAAAGCTTCACCTATAATTTAGTTTTAAGCTGTCAGGTGAAATGTAGAAAGGTATATTATGATAAAAGGGCTGCTTCATGGGAAAAAATGTTTATTTGCCCCAGCTGGCAGTACAAATGCACCATCACTTCTTACTCAGCTTTTATCCCCGTACTCCAAATGGCTGAATAACTCATCTGTATTGACAGTAAATTCTGTTGCTGCCCCACATAGGCAAACCTCAGTCTAGTGGTCTGTCTCTAGGTTTGGAAATTCGCTGTTAAGCAATGTAATGAAACTGGTTTTAGAGACAATTGAAGAGCATTACAAGTGCTATTCTCATTTCTCGAAATTCCACAAGTCAAATTTCAGTATAGTTTATGTGCCTCAAATTACAGTAGAGTAGAATGAAGACACAATAATTGGCATACTATTACAGTATTCGTATTTGGGATCTTAAATAGATGATTATGACCTAGGATATTAGATCCAGCTGGTTACTTAAGTATCCATAAAGCAATAGTAAGACATTTTAAAATAATAGACAACTGAGTATTAAGTGTAAAAGCTGAGCATAATAAAATTTCTCAATTGTCAAAATCCTGCTATAAACGTATTCCAGACCTCACATGTTTGGGGAGTTACATGTTTTTTTTGCATTTAAGGATCTGTGTTTTGGCACAAAAGAAAAAATAAAGGGCACTACAGGAAGTTCAACCTGCTTTAATACAATCACTTAGAAAAAACTGTGTGGGAAAAACACTTTAGGGTTTCATTAAAAATTTGACAGGTTAGTCAAACTAAATTGTCATCTTTAACATTCTGTGGAAAATCAGTTAATCAGTTAATACTCTCCCAGGCTTTCACTGTAGCCTCATAACAGTCATCTCTTACTTGTAGGGTCTCCCTTCCTTTAATTTACAGCAGGAGGAAAGTTGCTCAGTTTGACTGAGTTCAAGTGCTTGACTTGACCAGTGGACGTCTCACCTCTGGACCCTGAAAAATCTCTGGTTTCTTTGGCTGTTTCTATTGGATTATTACTACTGAATGATGAAATATTATCCACTGGCTGAATATGAGCACTCTTCTAGACCTCTGCCTTCAGCCTGTTGCTTCCACCAGTGCTGAGTCCAGTAAATGCCAGTAGGCCAGTTAAATTGGCAGTCACACCAAACCATAACAGGGAAAACGACCGTGTTTTACCAGAAAGGTGTGCTTTGGGTCGTGAGCTCCACACTTCTTCTTTCCATCATTTTGAGGTTTTATTTTTCTTTAATCAGTCTGTAGAACTTTTCGTTCTGCTGGTTTTCTTTTTAGTATATTTTTGAAACCCTGCTTTCTGGGATTTGGCTCTTGCAGTGAATCCTCTGAGGCTATGGTCATGAAGTAGTCTTCTTACCCACTAACAAGGACGCATGCACATTTACATCCTGGGGAGAAATCTTCAGTTGCAAATTATCTTCCTCTCCTCCACAAAACCTGTGCGCACAGGGTTTTTTTTCTTCTTTTTAACTTAGTTTTTTTTTTTGTTTCTTTTTTCCAAATCAAACTTTTCTTTTTTCTTTTTTTTTTAACAGATTTTTAAGCTTATTTTTAGCTTCTTCACTGGCATAATTACCTTTCTACCCTACTTGTTTATGACTTAAATACTTTAAAAACACTGCTAACACAGGCAATATATCAAAACATCATGAACATACTATACCCTAATTACAGCCTGATAAACAAACTCTTTATATCTGTAGTCTCGTAACAGCTGCATGTTTTCCATTTACTGTAAACTGAGTAATTTCCTTTCATAATTCACTCTGTGCTCTCCTGTTGTGGCATGGCTCCTACTCACAGATTAATTTAGCAGCTTTAAAGCAAAAATACAGACAAAGTGCTTCATCTAAAGAAAATGGAGACAAAATTATTTATGGTTTCAGCAAGAAACTTTTAACTGTAATATCACAGAGTGAAACGCTGTACTTTGAATACTCTTAAGTGAGTCTCGTGATGAGACATACCCTGGAGAAGTGAAGGAATTAGTAAATGTGATTTAGTCTAATGGAATCAAAAGTCAATTTCAGAATTGATGTCACAGGGTTTGAATGTAATAAATGGGCTATTTTTATCAGTACCCCTCACAGAGTCTCTTCAGGCTCTTCAGCTTTCAACTTTTCACGTGTCTCATTCCTTCTTTCTGTGGCTGTAGGAGATTCTGGTGTTCATTCATTTCTTTGTTTCAACCACTTGCAGATCTCTTTTGGAAGAACCACAACATGATGATTGTTTATTGGTTGGTCTGCTATAGCAGATTCTCTTTCTTTGCTTGACAGTTTTAAAATAAGAACCATAAAAAAAAGCATATACAAAAGTACTGTGCAATACAAGAAGCTATTTGTGGGAGGTGAAACCTGGGTTTAAGCACCACCTCTTGTTGTTTTCCCTTTATAAATGCAGGTGCAGGTAATTAGGTTCTCTTTTTTGTTTGAGCCGGGAGCTGTGTGTGGGAGTTCCTGGTTCAGAGTGGTATGTTTGACCGTTTTGCTTTTTCTAAAGGCAGACTGATTTGGCCCCTGTTGACGAGGTACGCCATAGAAAGTTTTGCTTGCGCTTATGTGGAGCTTGATTCCAAGGATTATGTTTAACCTGTAGGAGAAGGCGTTGTTTCACTCCCATTGGAAACTTATAGTGGACCCTGCTGACTCCTCTTATGATACCTGATAGGGTGGGATCTTAATTTGGAGACAGGTATGCTAAAAATAGGAGTATGGTAAAGTAGGATGGATATCCCCTCCGAGGTAATCAGTTTATTTAATATGCTGTTGCCTTGTTTCAGCTCACAGATCGTCAGGCTGCTGCTTTGCCAGTGTCGATTTCGGGCAGCTGGGCCAAGTTCATTATACGCCTGTGGTTGCTGTAATTAGTTTTAAATGGTTTTTAACCTGTCAGCTCAGAGCTGAACATTTTTGTGTGATTTCACTTTATTTTATGTTTGCCCAGTTCTTGTTTATGCAGACCGGAGAGTATTAGAGATTAATTAATTGGTTCTAACTTTATTTTTTTGTTGTTGTTGTTTCCGAGTGAAAGCACTGATGGGACGTTTTTGCATGTGCCATAGTGGTGGGCACTGAAGGCTTCTCTTATGTATTTTGACCCTTCGGGTTGCAGGTTGGGCTACTGCGCATTTGACATGTGTAATTGTTTTATTTGGTGCCACTTTTACAAATTTTTTGTTCTATATTAAAATCAAACTTTGTGAACTGAATGCATGCCTACAACTCTTCTTATAGCTAAGGGGTGTATGTTAGGACTGTGGAGGTTGGGCCACGCGGCGCATTAACTGTAGGGTGGGTGTTTGTGTGCACCCACCCCACCAGCTTAGTTCTTTGGGCCACAATATGGCATCATAAATATTGTCCCTCTCTATAATAAACTAAAACGATTTTAGCTGCTTTAAGCAAACTCAGTCATATAGAATAGCTGAGATATATTTATCATTAAAGTTGCTAATTCTCATTGTGTGAGGTAGTTTGTGTTTGAATCACTCTCTTGAACTGAATAATTTTACAGTATGACTTGCCTGGTTTTAAAGATTAAGATGTGTGGCCTAATACGTCCATATAGTGTACATTTGGGTTTGTAAACTTGAAATTCACATAATTTTCAGTTTAGTGCAATATACTATAAAGGTTCTGAAAGGATTTTTAAAATAGTGAGTAGATTTACATACAGAACTTACACTATACTGCCAAAGGTATTCACTCGTCTGCCTTCACACGCATATGAACTACAGTGACATCCCATTCTTAATCCATAGGGTTTAATATGATGTTGGTCCACCCTTTGCAGCTATAAAATAGAAATAGCTTCAACTCTTCTGGGAAAGCTTTCCACACAGTTTACGAATGTCTTTATGGGAATTTTTGACCATTCTTCCAGAAGTGCATTTATGATGTCAGACACTGATGTTGGACGGGAAGACCTGGCTCCCAGTCTCCACTCTAATTCATGTGAAGGTGTTCTATCAGGTTGAGGTCAGGACTCTGTGCAGGCCAGTCAAGTTCTTCCACACCAAACTCCCTCATCCATGTCTTTATGGACCTTGCTTTGTGCACTGGTGCGTAGTCAGAACAGGAAGGGGCCGTCCCCAAACTGTTCCTACAAATTTGGGAGCGTGAAATTGTCCAAAATGTCTTGGTGTGCTGAAGCATTAAGAGTTCCTTTCACTGGAACTAAGAGGCTGAGTCCAACTCCTGAAAAACAGCCCCACACCATAATCCCTCCTCCACCAAACTTTACACTTAGCACAATGCAGTCAGACAAGTACTGTTCTCCTGGCAACTGCCAAACTCAGACTTGTCCATTGGATTGCCAGATGGAGAGGCACGATTCATCACTCCAGAGAACACATCTCCACTGCTTTAGAGTCCAGTGGGGGCGTGCTTTACACCACTGCATCCGACACTTTGTGTTGAACTTGGTGATGTAAGGCTTGGATGCAGCCACATGAAGTTTGGAGGTCTGTAGCAACTGACTCTGCAGAAAGTTGGCGACCTCTGTGCACTATGCACCTCAGCATCTACTAACCCCGCTCTGTGATTTTACATGGCCCACCACTTCGTGGCTGAGTTGCTGCTGTTCTCAATTGCTTCCACTTTGTTATAATACCACTAACAGTTGACTGTGGAATGTTTAGTGATGAAATTTCACGACTGGACCTGTTGCACAGGTGGCATCCTATCACGGTACCACGCTGGAATTCACTGAGCTCTTGAGAGCGACCCATTCTTTCACAAATGTTTGTAGAAGCAGTCTGCATTCCTAGGTGCTTGGTTTATATACCTGTGACCATGGAAGTGATTGGAACACCTGAATTCAATGATTTGGATGGGTCAGTGAATACATTTGGCAATATAGTGTAATACAGCTGAGCAAAAGATTTAACTGAGGACAAGGTGGACACTGAGCAGTGTTTGAGCTGGTATGAGCTATACTAGTTTTAATTTCAGTGCATTTTGGTATGTATTTATGATATATAATTTAATACTGGGCATGTTCTATATGGCAGTACTTGCATGTCAGGGAGCCAGCGTAAGGAAGCCAGGCTATATATGGTCTCAATTGGATGTGCCAGTTAAGAGCTGGGTAACTGTTTATGGACCAACTGCAGTCGACCAACCAACAACCGACTGACATCTAAATAGAGACGATTAAAACAGGTGCATCGAGGTGATATGAAGGCACGAATAACCTTTTCAAAATCCTCAAAGGAAAGAAACAGCTTGACCTTCACAAGTACCCAAACCTGAAAGAATCTAGCTTTACTTTTTATAAAAGTGCTGTCAAAGATCATTCCAGGTTCTTTGCAGAGGAGGGTTTGTATAGATCCTTAAAGGGCAGAGGTTGCCATGTTGTGGAGGTCCAAACATGAGTTCAGCTTTCTGATCATTTAAACTAAAGCACTTTAACTTTTTAGCATCTTCCAGGCACTCAGGTAAGGCCTTCACGGGAGTCATAGTTTGAACAGGAGGTAAATCTGCTTCCCCATAGGGCGGCTGTTAATATAATGAACCTCTCGTTTATTTGTTGTTGTTTTTTTATTGTATAGATGTTAAATGTTAACTGAGAACTGGGTTGAGGTTTTTTAAGATTTTCTTTTGATGTAGTTGTTCTCTGTGAAACACGACAGAATTTCATGCTGTCACTACATTTTTTTGAATCACTGCACAAACCCCTCCTTTAACTGAAGCGCTTTTAAAATTTTCCACTGTTAGTCGACCTTGAAGAAAATATTCCTCCGCTTTATTTGATCAAGATAGGTTGAAAAAGAATAGTAAAGGCACAGATCACAAAAAGCTTAAATTTTTTATGGTTCAAGCAAAATATTTTTTTATTTCTCTGCTTTCTTGCAGACAAGTTTGTGACAAACGCTCATTAAAGGCTGTCTTTGTTTATTGTGCTGTTTTTTAAAATGCCAATGACAGTCACCCTGACAACACCATTACCTCCCCAATGCTGGTAAATACCTGTTTTTTAAATTTCTTTTCAGTAGGTGGTGATCACTGTCTGTAAATTTGTCGTAAATTAAGTTTTACTACATCCTGGATGTGCCTCTTTAGTATATTAGATGGTATTTTACAGTATCAAAATATCAGTTGCACATTGAAAGGAAAACAAACAAACAAGAAACCACTTTATCATCCTTTTCTCCTCACATCTCACCGTTATTGTTGCTCGTCTCTCACTTTTAGAATGCCTTTCACCTTCCCTTGCTGCTCAGTTGCCGAATCGGTAAATTCAAAATGATGAAAATACTACACAAAGGAGCAAACGCCTGCCTTTTAATTTGCTTCAAAACTTCATATTATTCATATTTCTAAAGTGTAGGCTCCAGCCTTCCCACGACCCTGAATTGGATAAGTGGAAGAGGATGGAGGGATGGATGGATGGATGGACTACACATTAAGACTGCATGCCAGAATTGTGCTGCATAGATAAAACAGCTTTTGTATCAGACCCAGGGAGGGTTCTGTACAAAATTTTGTCATTACTGTACTTGAATGCATACAAATGCTAATTCATACATAAATTCAGAGCCATAAATTCGGAGCCATATGGTGTAATTTACTCCGTATCAAGCTGGATGGTTTTATAGACCTTTCATGAGATGCAGATGTGAACACGAGAGTCACATCCTCATTTTTTTTCTTCGTTTTTTTGTTTTTGTTTGTTCAGCGTGCTGAAAACTGTAACAGCAGACATTAGCGTCCTTTGAAATATTCAGGAAAATCCAAGATGCTTTGTTGCTGTTTGACTTCACTGCTGTACATCTGACTCTACCAAGGAGATCACAAGGATGTCTTAGTGGAGTTGTGTTTATCACTTTGGTTGTGATGGCATCAACGAGTGTTCCTAGTGTATCTTAGAGTTTCTTTTCAAAAACCATTCATTCAACCAGATTTCCTGTACAGAAATTGTGAGATGAACATTCTTCCTGTCCTTGAAAGACATGGGTGCTGAGTGACAGGCTGCTTTTGATGTCAGAAATGAAAGCCGATATCTCGCTGCCGGGGGGAATTTGACTTGCCTTGCTGCCATTTTAATTGACTGCTGAGGCAGCAATTTTAGTACAGTACTGTGCAAAAGTCCTGATCAACCCTCATTTCTTTATATTTTGCTTGGAGAAGTAGGTGCGGTGATTTATTGAAACCTGCAAATACACATGGAAATACAGTACATAAGGCAAAAACAGAGTCTGTACAATCCCAGTGTAATATTTGGCATGACCACCTTTATTCTTCAGCACAGCCTGAACTCTCTGAGGCAGCTTTCTTGTCATTTCTTTAAGCAGTCTTCAGGAATAGTTCTCCAGACTTTTTGAAGGACGTTCAAAGCTCTTCTTTGGATGTTGGCTGCCTTTTGTTCTGTCAAGATGATCCCACACTGCTTCAATAATGTTGAGGTCTGGGCTCTGGGGAGGCCAATTCATGACTGATAGTGTTCCATTGTGTTTCTTTCTATCCAGGTATGCTGTCACTGCATTGGAAGTGTATCTGGGATCATTGTCATGAACAATGAAGCTGCTGCCAATCAGACACTTTACACATGGTATTGCATCTGCATTTATAATTCCATCAGTGTTGACAAGATCTCCAACACCACTGGCTGAAATGCAGCTCCAAACTATGACGGAGCCTCCACCGTGTTTTACAGATGGCTGTAGACACTCACTGTTGTATCACTCACCTGACCTCCTCCATACATACTGATAACATTTAACATAACAAGAAGTCAAATTTGGATTCATCACTCCATAAGGCCTGTTGCTACTGATTTTCAGCCCAGTTCGTGGGTAATTTGGCATACCTCAGCCTATTCTCCCCATTTTCCTTCCCTAAGAATGGATTCTTGACAGCCACCCTTCCACTGAGACCATTTCTGATGAGGCTTCACTGAACAGAAGATGGATCAACTTAAGGGGGCAGATGCATCTATCAGGTCCTATGTCAGGTCTTTGCTAGATTTTTTCCTCTTTCTTAAGGACATGGCTTTCAGATACTGTTCGTCTGCTCTATGTAGTTTTTTTTTTTAGGTCTGCCACTTCCTATTTTGCCCTCCACTTGTCCAGTTTCTTCACATTATTTAAGGACATACTGTACACCATGCCAAGACATGCCAAATGTCCAGCCAATAGCTCGTCTGGAGTTGCCCTGTTGGTGCAAAAATACAATTTTATGTCTGTCAAACTGTGTTATCTTTCATAGATTCAAGTCAAGAAATGGGAACAAAGTGTTTTTGTGACAGGCTGCTAGTAACAAAGTGCATAAAGATACAATTTAAAATTGGTTCTTTGCATAGTTGTCTGTTACATGTAGACACAGCATTGGTTCATCCCTTGGTTGATGTTTTTTTTTTTTTTTTTTTTTCGTGCTTGAATCATAGGTCTTAAGTGGTTTAACAAAGTAAAAAAACATTACTCTGGAAAATAGCAGGTACAAGGACTGTACTTTGGACAGCCAATGTCCAAAAAATAAACTATGAAAAACCTTCAGAAAGTCTTGAGAATTATTGCTCAAGATCACTTAAAAAAAAGACAAGAAAGTGGCTCCTTGGAAGCAAAATATGAAGAAATGAGGGGTGGCTCAAGACTTTCTCACAGTACAGTATATCTCAATTTATATATGGGATTTGATTTTCTTCTGCAAACCTCAGGTCTCAGTGCATAAAGTAGAGCTTCTCGATTATGGGAGGAAATAATATTCAAGGGTATTTCGGCAAGTTATTGAAATCAGGACCATAAACTTGAACATTCACTGGTACCATTCATTCATCAACCTTTTAACCGCTTACAGTTGTTTAATCTAAGGTGTCTTGTTTTATAAATCACTGGAATCCAAAATCCAGTTTGACAATCTATTAAATAGCCCTAACATACAGTACATTTAGGTGCTTCGTTCCTTTGTGATGATGCAGATGTTTGCACTTTGTCATATGAATTTTAATATATGTTTATAAACCTACCTTGGCTGTTTTCTCCTTCCTTCCTGTATGTTTATTGCTGTTATTCTCTGCCGTCTATTGTCGTGTTCTTCATTTTTGACCCACTGTCATGTGATTTCTGCCACTTAAGTTTATATCCTAAAGGAGAATCTTCCCCTCTCATCTTTCATCCCCTTCTCCTCTCTTCTCTCCTCTCTCCTCTCGCCTCCTGTTTCTCTCCATCCTCTGTGCTCCCTCTCGGCTCTCCCTTCCTCCCTTTCTTCCTCTGTGTAGCCTGTAATGATCTGGTGGCCTCAGGCAGAGACAGGAAGCCCAATGCTTTGGTCCAGGTGGCTGTCATAGATCCCCACAAGCAGCACCTCGTGTCCCACGCCTGCACAGAGATAGTCGAGGTAAGGCATCACACACACATGCGCATGCACCATCCTCTTCCCTTTCTCCGACCTTTGATGTTGTTGTTTTGCTGTGTCTCTGGGTCACCAAGTCTTGGTTGGTATTCTCTCCATCACTGTCTGTCCTCCTTTTTCTCAGCCTTGCTTTTCCATCTGAGTCACCGAACTGGAACAGACAATGAGTCCTAACCTTCTATTTCTAATGACAGCTGAGTCCAGACATTCACATGAGTAGCTGTGCTGTGTGCCAATCATGCATTTACAGTATGTGTACAGTATGTGTTTTTGGGTTTAATTGCGTGTGGGTAACAGAGTGAGAGTGTTTTTGTGCTCTTTGACCTCTTTAAATTCTTCTTCTGTTACCTCCAGTGTGACAGTGCTGTTGCTGAGACAGCAGCCACACAAGTGTTTTCTGGGCAGCAACAGCTGCCCCCGTCCCACTTTGGAACACCCACCTACACACATGTGCATAAGCCAACACACAGACGCACACTCCTTTTTTCCTCCTTCCTCATATGAGGGCAAAGTTTCCAGACGCATAAAAAGGAGACACTATTTCCCTCCTAATCCAGTAAAGCTAAATTAGCATAACCGTCTCTTTCAAAGACTGATTTCAACTGCTTTTCCCTTCAGTCAAGGGAGCAGCAGCGTATGTGTGTTTGTGCGCGTGTGTGCGCGCGTGTGTGTGTGGAAACACAGGATGTGGTAGGATATTGTATGCTGGCTCAGCCAGCTCTGCAGACACTCTGAGTGCTGCTTGAGTTTTGATTTCATGGCTGTAATGTTCAGGATTTGGAGTATGATCTGAGGATATGGACTGCTTTTGTCTTCGCAAGAAAACGGTATGTTCGCATTCACTGTGATTTAATAAGCGTGTTTTAAAGGAGAGGTTTGCAACCCTAGAAGAGAGTCTAAGACAGTCTGCTGGATTTGCTGTGCCATATATTCATTTTATTAGTCTGGATTGTGTCATAAAAGTAGCATCTCTGCTATTATATAAACCAGTGTATTTAAGCACCTCCCCAGAAATCGGATCAATCAGAGTACCAATATTAGTGCTTTTTTGACTCAGAAGTAAAACAAAATTGAGAAAAGATGTGAGTGTGTGTGTGTGTGTGTGTGTGTGTGTGTGTGTGTGTGTGTGTGTGTGTGTGTGTGTGTGTGTGTGTGTG
>JAVDPK010001753.1:346409-363972 GCA_034780415.1 Cichlasoma orientale | reverse complement strand
GGGTGGGATTTGTATTGTTTTATGAAAATTGTAGCTTTTTTGAGGTATACAAAACTGTAAGGAGACAGAGAGAGAGAGAGAGTCTCAAAACAAATGGAAAAAGTTGCAACCTGAAACAAAAAAAAGGGGGGGGGGGACACATGGATTGCATTTTTTTTTTATTTACACCCCAATTTTTTTGGAACTGGGGTTGCAGTACAAAAGTGGGACAAACTATTTTAACTTGACCCAGTTCATCTCCACAAAGGAAGTTTATGGGGATACTGCATCTTAATCTGCAGTTGGTAAAACAGAAAAGTGACAGCTCAAGTGCAACAAGAATCATTTTGGACAAACTGCATTTGAAGCTGCCAGCACACACAAAAAAATGCCATCTGGTATTTTACTGAATGTTCAGAGAAAAGAGATGTCCTTTCTGTAGAAATTGCAAGTCCTTTGTTTTCCACATGTCTATGCTTTCTCTGTCTTCAGGCTGACACAAGAGAGAGAAATTGGGATGGAAAGAGCTGCATTTTCTGCCAATCCCTAATACTTCTGTGTAGGAAAATCCCTTTCCTTAAACACGGGCAATGGGTCCAGGAGTGGTGGTACTTGAGGGGATTTGACGTCACGCAACGGCAGAGGATAAAACAGCCTTTGATGTCAAGCTAGTCGAGCAAAGAACCCCCTGCGTGGAACAAGTCCAAAAGTCTAGTCTCTCTGTGTATACGTAATTATGAATGGTCAAGGAAAGGGGAAAAAATGCCCAGTGCAGCGAAACTCAACCCAGAGTATTTGCACTTCCCCCTCAGCCCAATCGCACACAAACACACACGCCCTCTTAATGGGCTAAATTGGTTGTTCCACAGAGATTTGCAACCCAAACTGACAAAAAGACAAGAGAGGGGCAGCTGCCTCCCATAGCATATGTTGACCACTTGTATGACAGCCTGGCTCACGTCTTTGTGTAAATGGAGACAGCATTACCACTTTAGCTCATCTCAGCCCATCAGCAGCTCTAAGAAGATTCAGCTGCAGCTGAGGCTGCCAAGCATGCTGGTAAGTCTGAATGAGGCATATTCAGCGTGCCAGAGAGGGAGGTGTAACGGATTATGTCTGTGTACCTGCACATTCTGGAGTATAATGGTCAAGTCTGTCTTTTTGTCAGTGTATAGTGCCGATAAGATCCCCATTTGCTCTGGGCTCAAAGCAGCGCATTGATTCCGCTGTGTGTGTACCCACTGTGCTCAATCAGGCTGTGTGTTTAGAACATTAGTGTATACAAACCACACAGCTTCATGGCTGGGTGGCAAAATGGCACCAGGCGTCAAGACTAACATTACCATGTCTAGAGACATGAAATCAGAAGCAATAGACTTGTTTTATTTCCCCCTCCGTCAGCCCAGGGAAGATTTCTGAAGGATCAGTGGGGTTAGTGGTGTGGTGGGGAGGTGAGGAGATGGTTTTTGTGTTTTCCCTCTGTGTGTGAGTGTGCAGTCAAACACATACTGTAATTCTGCCTTTGTGTGTTAAGCACACTGTTGTTTTTAGGGAGACTTTAGATTCTGGCTCTCCAAGCTCTGAAACCCTGTATTGTCTAAGGCTCTTCACTTGATGTGTCAATCTCAGCTGAACCAGAGCGAATCTTTTGAGGCATTCATTCATTCAGTGCTGACGTTTAAACTCATTCTGAAGAAATAATAAACCATTGTGTGGGCATGTTTGGGGTGATGGATGAAAACACTTGAACACATCCGCTAAACCACAAAATTATCTCAGTAGGGTATGTAACCGCAACACCTGCGGTTTGATTCCTCGGCTTGAGAGCCTTTGTTCAGACCATATCCTTCATTCCGTGCTCTTCCTTTTCTGTCTCGATACAATAACTGACATAATTAACTGGTGCCGAAATATTTCCTGTTTAAATAAATGTGTGGCGTGTCAAAGTGCTGAAGTAACTTTCCTTGCCAGGAAATCATATTTTGATGGTTTGTGGTGTGATCAAAAAAGCAGAAACCTAACTTCAATTTGTGAGCTATCCACTCCAAAGCCGTCTCCTCGTGCAGCTTTTCACAACTTAGTACTTCTGCTTCATTTAGATTATTCCCTTGATTTCCTGTTCCGGCCACGCACGCACGCCGATCTGCGATACACACTTGATCTCGTCCACTGCGTCAAAATGTTCACCAATCAACTTAAATTTTATTTTGGCAGTTTAGCCAAAAAAGTCCAGCCTTTTCAATGCACTGTGATGTTAAGGTGCAGCTGTGTGGACAGTCTGACCCAGGGACACAGCTCCAGGCACAGTGTGGTCAGGCTCCTGATGCTGAAGTGCTGCCTTTAGTTTTGGACACTATAGCTCATCGACTGCTGTTTAGTGTCTGGGTCACAGAGACCCAGCTCTCATCATAAGTAATGATTCTAGACATGAAGGATTGCTAATTCTGGCATAGAAGTTGATGTAAAATTGCAAATGTGCAAGGACAAGTAGCCAGACATGATGGACGGGCTTTCTTTATAAAAAAAAAAAAAAAAAAAGTGGAAGCACTGGAAATGGTGCCGAGCCCACAAGGAGACAACCTCAAAGGAATGAGTGGCCAGTTTTTAATTAGTACAAACTTTTTGATTGCACCTTCTATAACTGTAACAAAACAGCTCAATAGTTTGTATTGCAGATTAATTTATGTAAATCTGAGTTTTGTGCATTGAAATGTAGTATAAACCTTAGTACACTGAATATTTAGTATGGGATTTTACAGGCTTATGTCTCATCAGAATATGTACATCATATTTATTTCAGCTATATTACCCAGTCTTACTTTCTATGCTAATGGGGATTTTTTTTTAACTTAAGGGTGTGTCCATACATTCAACTGTGGCTGCCAGTCTGTCTGTATCAGTCTCATTACCAGTCCCCAATCTGCCCCCACACGGTCCCAAAGGGCTGTGTTCTAGAGACGCCCATCAGAGCTGTGTAAAGGAACAGGAAACCCCCAGTGTAAACACACAATGCTTTGAATTGCTTCAGATAGACGACACCAAGTGACTAAACAGTGCTTGAGTCTTCCCAGGAAAGCCCCTCAGCTCCTGGAACAATGCATTTTATTCCTTAAGTTGGAGGAATAAAATGTATTGCTCTGTTTGTCAGCAGGAACACGCAGAAATAAACAAGCCAACAGCCAACTATAAATTTGCTGGTGCATATTTGGATCACTTCTTTAAAAAAACAACAACATGCAATGTACAGAGCATTGGCCTCAGTGGTAGGCTGCACTCTCTGAGTGCCAATCAAGTTTTTAATTAGAATTTATTGCAGATTGTATGCACTCTGAAAGTTATTTTATTTTTGCAAACATTTTAGAAATTAATGAATGTTAGAGCGATGCCTTAAAAGTTGTATCAGCTAGCACTGACCTGAGGCATTATTGATATAAATTATCAATGATTCTGTCTTATCTTGTCTAATTGCGTCTAAATTCTCTGGCTTTTTATCTAATCAGTGCAGATAAAGTAGTTCTCGAGTATGACTTTAACACTTCAATAGCCAGATTTGAGGAAGTGATTCCACTATTTACCTCAATGTCACATACCTCCAGAACGGAGGAGCGATGGATAAATAAGCTTCACATGCACAGGTTGATTATCTTGTTAATACTGCTGCTGCCTCGCTGCAAATGACACTCGATACTGCGAAAGCAACAAATAAGCGGAGAAAAAAGAAGTGATTATTCTAATTTCAGCTGATTTTTCATTTAGGCTGCTTTGCTGCTCTTCGTGGTCTACATTAAGTTACTGATGAAGCTCAGACATCAAAAAAAGAAAATAATAAAAATGTGGTAAACTCTCATGATGCCACAGCTCATCCATCCATCCATCATCCATCTTTTTCCGCTTATCCAATTCAGGGTCGCGGGGGGTGGGGGGCTGAAGTCTGTCCCAGCTGTCACAGGGCGAGAGGCAGGGTACACCCCGGACAGGTCGACAGCTTATTCAGTTCCATTTAATTTGATTTTTTTATGGCACAAATTCACAGCAGTAGGCGTTTCGTATTGTAAGATAGGGACAAAGAAAAGCACAACGATTTAACCGTCCCCTATGAGCAGTCACTGGGCAAAAGTAAAGAGGAAAAAATGCTTTTAAGAGGAAGAAACCTCCAGCAGAATCAGGCTCAGGGAGGGCTGCCCCCTGCTGCGACTGATTGGCGTGAAGGAAAGAGAAGAGAGAAAAGGAGAGCGAAGCAAGACAGCAACAATATTACAATAAACCCTCAGCGTTTTGGTGGAGCCAGCTACTGTACTGCTTATTAGTAACATGTAGAGTCACAGATATTTCCAGAAAGATAAAGGGAAGAGCAGGGACAGACGGGGCAAGACACAGACTATGCCAAACTAAATCAATCAGAAATTGTAGAGAACAAAACAAACTGATCCTATTGATTGTCTTGCAAATACAGCTTTTATAACAGTTTAAAATATGCCTAATGGTAGCAGAGGCATATCATCATGACACTGTCAGTAAATATCACCATTCTCCTTTTTCAACATGTTGTTGAATAAGACACATCTTGTAGAAATCGGCACACAGACTCTCCTTATTTCATGACACTGCTTGTCTGCTGTTTTGCTCGTTTCGTTGCGCTTTGTTTTTAGAACGGTTTTGATGTTAAAGCAAATACTACTCACACCCTTGTTAGCTGGTGTGGAGCGAAGGGAATGTCTCCTAAGGACATGGCAAAACAAGCACAACAGAAGTTAAAGGTGGTGACTTGCGTATTGTGATTTCAGGGAGGTTGTGAGCAAATATTGGCTAATGCCATGGTGCCTTCTGGTGTTTGAACGCCCGGCGCTGTCTGCTGTGTTTGGTTTAATCCCATTGCCTGCCTGCCACTGCACCAGCTTACCTGTCAACATTTTTTGCTCCTGATCTGCAGCCTCAGTTGGCAGACTGTATTTGTGCCACACCTTCAGGTAGACCCACCAGCGAAAGCGAAAAGCTCTATCTTCTCCCTTTTTTGTGTGCCCAGGAGAGGCAGCAGGAAAAGGCGAGAGGAATGGGGAGAAATGCAGGAGGAGGAAGGGGGCAGACTGAGCCCAGCTGCTGGCTCATGTACCCCCCCCCCCAAAAAAAAATTCAGCTTCCTGCTTTTTCATGTACATCTGTGTTGCAGTGCAAATGTGCATATCATACATGTGCGCGCACACACACACATACACACACACACACACACACACACACACACACACACACACTGTATCTCACTATATTTCTGTGTTGTTCCTCTCTCTCTGCCAGGCGAACAAAGACCCACTGTTTCTGACGGGGGTGACCTTCCCTTCAGAGTATCCTGCTAGCCCAGAGACGCTAGTCAAGCTAAGCGTGTATGATGCAAAGGACAAGACCCAGGAATCAGTGAGTAAACACTTTTTCTTGGCATGTGTGTGTATGTTAAAAATCTAGTGGGTACGTAACGGAGCTATAACGATGACAGTGTGTTCAAAGCCAGTTGTGAAGCAGTCATCTCTAGAGTGTAGGTTTTGCTGTACCGAGCTTTAAACTTTACAGGGGAGGATCATTAAAAGAAATACAGTTTCGGAATCTCATTATGTTTAAATTTATCCTACTGATTCGGAGGTGCAAAGAGTTGTGTGCTGATTTATAGAACTGAATCACGGCTATATGGTAGCAATCATTCCAGTCAGACCAAAACTTTTGCAATGAGTTTAGAAGGAAGAGAGTGTGAAGCCTTCAGTAAGCATCTGTGCATGGCACTGATCCCATGGGAAAACCAGCCGGTACGTCAGTGGGAATGGAAAAGAGAGCCAGACATAGAATCCTGAATGGGCCGGGCCCTCTGATTTAGACATTTAAAACAGACTTTATAACAGGCTCTTCAGTGTGCACACATGTTTGATCTTAATCAACCACCCCACTCAACCCTGTGTGCCAAGATCTTAATTTGGCATAACTTACTATGAAACATTCATGAGCTTTATGATGAGTTAGGACTTCAATATAGCTGTGGTTAGTATTTGCAAATGTATTACTTTAAGGCCTCTGATTTTGCGTTGGCACAAGGCCAGCAGTAGCACAAACACGGTTCCAGTGTGTTTGTGGACCGGAGCTGTGTTTGCTCTAGTGTGCAAATACACTGGGGTCTTTTTTCTTTTTTCTTTTTTTTTTTTTGCACTTACTGTGTGGCTGCATGTAGTTTGAAATGATCTACTTGAGCAATCTGCTACTTGCTTTGGCATGAAACAACATCGTGTTTTTCTGCCTGTGGTTACCACTTCCAAAAGTAAGTAAAATCTTAATTTTTGTACCACGTAGAGGTAACTTCAGTAGCAATGACCTTTTCTAGACTACTCGAAGGACTTTACACTGCAAAAAAACCTTCACTCATTCACACACACACAAACAGCACTTTTTAATGCTATAAAACACACTCTTACACACTGATGAAGACATCAGTTCAGTATTTTGATTAAGGACACATTGACATACGGACTAGAGAAGCTGGAGATTGAACCACCAACCTTCCGATTAGTAGAGGACCCCACTGTTCCTCCCGAGCCACAGCTCCGCGTATGAAACTGGAAACACATTTTGGATCATTCCTCCCTATAAAACCATTTCACCTGATTAACATTTATGTTTTTTGTCGTTGAACAGCTTTCGTCAGATCATGTCAAACCATCTTAGTTGGCTTAAGTTCAGGACTCTGACGTGGCCTTTCCAAAACAAGTTTCACTTTTTCACTCATTTTATTATTGATATTATTTGTCGGCTTTGGGTCATTGCAAAACCCAACCTCTTGGGTCATGAAGTGCCATCCTGACATTCTCCTGTAAAAGCTGAATTAATTTTTCTCTCAATGGTTGTAACGTGGGATTTATGATCTTGCATTGCTGTCCATTTGCGTAGGAGTCTGCTTAGACAAAGAGAGGGATTTGGGGAATTCAACTTATGCAGAGGCTGTGCAAACCGACATGCATGTAGTCCGCCAAAAAAAAATAACAGTACATAGCCCTAAGGCACCAACAATATGAGTTATGTGTAAATTCTAAGTGGTCGAAAAGCTGGCTTGATAAGAAAGCCCGTGGCAGTTGAGTTACCCACAAAATGCTGCAATAGGCACCAATTCCCCTACGACCCATAACTGAAGCAGTTAACAAAAGGGATGGATGGTTTAACTTCACTCCATCCATCCATCCATCCATCCATCCATCCATCCATCCATCCATCCATCCATCCATCTTTTTTGTTAACCACTTGTCCAATTCATGGTGCAGAGGAGCATGAGTCTATCTCAGCTCTCATAGTAAACACTGGACAAGTCAACAGTCCATTGCAGATTTAGGTCTTCCATCTTTTTTATATTATGACTACTGTCTTCTATAAAGCAGGGGGTAAGCTAGAGGACCAACAGCAGCACAAACACAAACAAGAGTAGCCCACATTACTGGTTCTTCCATCTATGTTCTTTGCACTGCCCCTGGTGACAGCACACAGCTAACAACATGTGGAAGTGAGTCTTTAAAGGTCTGTGCAGCACCTACAGGGTATCATGATGCCCCCTTCTCCATATTTAAGGCGAGGTGGTCTTGTGTGTGGAGTGTGTGCATTTGCCAAAAAACAAAAACAAAACACACACACACAACTTCCTGTGACATCAGTCCAAATTATTGTTGCAGTTGTAAACCTTTCATCTTGTCATACATACATACTGTTCTGACCTGGGCCAAGACATGTTTATACCAACTTTTGAACTACCTGTTTTAGAGAGAAGGGAGTGTGTTATAAGAATTTTTGAAAAAAAAATCTATTATCACACAATATTATGTCCTGTTTTACTGAAGACATTAAAACATAACAACCATGAGGTTTCAATTTCCATGAAAGTGGCAAGAACATTCTGGAACTGCTGGGATTTGCTGGGATGAGCTTTATAAACTCTCTATAGGCTCCTCTTGTTAGGGTTTTTCTTTTTCTTTTAATTATTTCTTTTTATTATTATTCACATGTATACATGTGCGATACAGCGATATGAGAGCTGACAAGTAGGAAAAAAAAGAGAGAAAAAAAGGGGAGAAAATTGGAGAAAAGACACATCCATCATCAACTGTTGCACCTGCAAGGAAATGCATACAAAAAACAGCACCTGAAAAAACAAAACCAAAAGCACAATGGATATACAAACCAACAATCTTGTTTTGGTGTGTGTGTGTGTGAAAGGGAGTGAGAGAGTGTGAATGTCTGTGGCTTTGCCATGAAATGTATTGATAATGAGGGTGAGAAGCCACAACGATGCCCCCTGGGAGCCAGAAGCAGACAGAGAAAAACCTAGGAGAGCCGAGCCGTCCGAAGACCTGAGGCCACACATCCCGATGATAACCATGTGCACATCCCAGAAGAGGAAGGAGGGAGACCCTCATGGCCAAAGGGCAAAAGCCCCAGAGAACCAGAGGCAACTGGCAGCCCACCCCTCCAGTGGGCGGCCATCCCACCACAAGCTGAGAACTGAGCCCCAGGTGCCCGAGAGCCAACTAACACCCAGCACAACCCCCACCTGCGCCGCAGAGGCCTGCACACCCCCAGACCACAACCCCCAAGGGAGCGAGCCAAGGACCACACCTGTTTCCGTCTTTTTAATGGCAGCGCCTCCAGAAGGGGGCAGCATGGCCACAGTTCACCCATCTTCCCATGTTTGTTTGTTTTATCTTCTTGGATGGGTGTTCTGTTAATTGTAATTTCCCCATTGTGGGATCAATAAAGTATCATTCATTCATTCATTCAAAACATCTGGCCATGCACCCCAGAACCAACATGTACCCACATCCTGGGGGATGTGGCAACAACCAGCAGGGAGTGGCAGAGAGGGGTAACCTCCACCCTCCACAATCATGTCCTACAGGGACCAAAGCTCAGCAAGCCCCAGGCCCAGGCCCAGCCATACACACACACACACACACACACACACGCATACCTACACACATGCACGTTTCCCACGCTCACTGAAATGACAGCTGAGGTGGTTTTATAATCGTATGACCCCCCCCCCCCATCCCTATTCTAATCTATTTTAATCTCAGTTACTCAGAATAACTCTCATAATAAATGGATTCTGATTTGTTTATTTATAGACTATATAAATACACAGTCTCATTGTACATTCTGTATAATGACAATAAAGGCATTCTATTCTATTCTATCCTACATTTCAGGTACACATCTCTTATTTGTGTCAAGGCACCCTCTAAACTGCCTGACCTCACTATTTCACGCCATGGTTCTTCAAAGAGCACCTCTCTGTGGGAACCTGGACAACTGTGGGGGGAACACAGATGGTTCTTGTGGCATTATTAAGGTTCCCCGTCCCCACTGTCCCATAAAAAATACACACAGACATGACGTGCAGTTTAACAGCTTCAAGCTTCCCTAAAACCATCATTTTGCTTGACTTGACCCACGCCGGTGGATCTAAAATCAATCTCAATATTTACAGATCAAATTTGAATTGATATTGATAAAATAGTTATTAAAATATTTTAAGAACGCCTCAAGAAAAAAATAAAAATTTTCAAGGTAAGTGCCATTCAAAGGTTCTTTGATATCCAGGCGGTGGACAAAATATTTTATTTTATTAAGTACTTTAGGATTTGAGGATTTTTAGTGTCTGTCTTCTGCGCTGTCCTTCACTCTCTGTGAGTGATATTTCTCAATAGCTCCTGTCAGACTGTCAAAAGTATCACTGATAAAGCGCACAACATTTCACTCAAGCTTTGCTTTTAGAGCTTTATGCTAAACAAATAGCCTTATAGACAGATCCTATTTAGCATTTCTTATTTTTATATGCTTCACTCATCTCATTCCACCCCCCAAAAAGTGGAGATCCTATAACTTACTGAGACTGCTTAGGAAAAAAAAAATCTGTGACCATTAAAACAATGCTTTGCATAGTGCCCCTGCAATAGATCTTTCTGTCTTTTCTCTTTTTTTCTGGTGCCAGAGCTCTTGCGCTTAGATTTCCGGCTCCGCTCGGCCGGGCACAGCGTACTTGTCTGGGTCTCATTAGAGAGGGTTTAGCTGACACAGGCATGACCCTGAACATGAGCTGGCACAATGCGTCAGCCCCTGGTTGCTTAAGTGGCAGATCGAGAATCACTCAGTCAAGGCTCAGTCATTTAATGTTTCTTTCTTTCTTTCTTTTTTTTGCCCCTTTGCAAAAGTGAACATGGGGGCAATTTGCTATGTTTGTGTGTGTGTTTTACAAATCGGCTGTCAAAAGTTTTACATATCACTCCCAGCTTTGATAGCAGATGTTGTGCCACCAGCTGAGTGGAACACAGAAAAGCATACATAGTTAAAAACAGAATACATACAGATGTAGCACATTTGCAGTTTTGTGTTATATGCCATGCCATCTATTATCATGACTACCATAAAAGTTTTTGGAGTGGAAATAAGGGGTGTGGAAATCGAAACCGTGAGGGGGGAGGAAACTGATGGAGCGAGGTTTATAGATGACTGCTTTAACAGTGGTAGAAGACCTAAGAATTTCATAGTAGGATGATTTTACCTGTGCCTTGGGCTTCCCATTTAGATATTGTAAGATGACACTGGCTTTGTGGTCATGAATATTTGAGAATGCGCACAGGGATGAGAAAATGATAAGTCAGGGAGCGGAGGTGTGAGATGGAGTAAAAACGGATTCGATATCAGCCAGGTGTAAATGATCCCACCCTTGAGCCTAGTTGTCAAAGCATGACAGCCTAGCCTTTCTTTGTCACCGATGTCTTAAGTGCAACTCCACTTTGAATGGCTCAGAGGTGGAATAAATTCCCCCTTTCATCTCACATTCTCATCACTGAATCAAGAAATGTGCTTTGTGACTGGAAAAAAAAAGTTGTACTTTACAAGGATAACTCCACTTAAATTGATTTTGTTATCAGTTCAGCTAAATATTTAAGGACACGATGAATATAAATAATATGTTGTTTCTTTTATGTCGTCTAAATGAGAGATAAGAAAAACACCACTGCTGTCATGGTACAAAGCACAAAATGATCATTTCATTTTGAATACAGAGCAGCAGAAAACTTTTTTTCTTCCCAATTAGTTGCAAAGATAGATAGATAGATAGACAGACAGACAGACAGACAGACAGACAGACAGACAATAGTGAGCAAAAGTTTTGAGCGACCACTCATTTCTTTATATTTTGCTTCCAAGGAGTCAGATTTTCTGGCTTCAGGTTTCTGGTCCCAAAGTGCAGAACAACACAGTTTTTAAAAAGCTTTGTTCCAGCATCCATGACTCAGATGAACAAATCATACCTACATGAAGCTTTGTGAATTCTCTGTTATTTTTTTTTTTTATTCAATATTTTGTCTTATGCTGGTCTAAAGGTGCCTGTGAGGACGGCTGACTCACTACTACAGCCCAAATCAACCTACAGATACAAATAAATGAACCTGAACCTGAATCTTGTAAAAACAAATTTAAGTGATCTTGAGCAGTAGCTCGCCACACATTTTGAAGGTCCAGTCCTGTCCTACCTGACCATTTTCGGAGAAATGTTTTTCATTTCTTTAGCTGCTAAACACTGACCTATGAATCCTTCAGGCATACAAAGCCACCGATTCAAGGGATGAATCAGTGTTTTGTCTACCCACAACAATTTAACAAAGAACCAGTTTAACTCATTTTAAATTGTATATTTGAGTTGAATCTGTGAAAAAATGCCAAAGATAACACAGCTTGACAGGCATTTTATTTTTGCACAAACAAGGTGATTCCCAAAGATCTATTAGCTGAAAATTTGGCATATATCAGCATGATGTCCAGTGTGTCCTTCAAAAATTTGAGGAAACTGGAGAAAAGAAGACCTGGCAAGCCTAAAAAACTATCTACAGCAAATGAACAGTATCTGTCCTTAAGAAATAGGAAAAAATCCAGCAAAGAGCTGACACAGGACCTGAGAGATGCATCTGGCCCTTCAGTTGATCCAGCTACTGTTCGCTGAAGCCTCATAGGAAATGGTCTCAGTGGAAGGGTGGCTGTCAAGAAGCCATTATTAAGGAAGGGAAACAGGGGGAAAAGGCTGAGGTATGCCAAATTATATAAGAACTGGACTGAAAATCAGTGGCAACAGGTCTCATGGAGTGATGAATCCCAATTTTTTTTTTGTTCAAATCATCATCAGTATATACAGAGGAGGTCAGGAGAGAGGTACAACAGTGAGTGTATACAGCCATCTGTAAAACATGGTGGAGGCTCTTGTCGTGTTTGAAGCTGCATTTTACCTAGTGGCCTTGGAGATCTTGTTAAAAATTGATGGAATTGTGAATGCAGAAATGTACCATCAGATGCATTATCATGTGTAGTGTCTGAATGGCAGCTGCTTCATTTTTCAGAATGACAATGATCCCAAATACACCGCTACACTAAAAGCATACCTAGATAGAAACACACACAATGGAACACAATCACCTCCCAAGAGCCCAGACCTCAATATTATTGATGCAGTGTGGGATCATTTTGACAGAGAAGAGAACAAACGCTGCCAAGATCCAAAGAAGAGCTTTGAATGTCCTTCAAGAAGCCTGGAGAACTATTCCTGAAGACTGCTTAAAGAGATTCCAAGAAAGTTTGCCTAAGAGAGTTCCGGCTGTGTTGAAGAATCAAAGCGTTCCAAATATGGACTTTAATGCTCATTACAATTGCGCAAACAGCTTTTGCCTTATATGCTCTATTTTCATGTAGGTTTGCATGTTTCCATAAATTGCTGCATGTATTTCCGATTTTCCTAGCAAACTATGAAGATATTAGGGGTGGTTCAAGCATTTTGCACAGCACTACATATACAGCTTTTTACCTGTGTTGGAGACTGGAATGAAAGATGTGAAGAGATGAACAGTTCAGGGCTCTTGGGTTAAATCTCAGTACCATACCATTTTCAAAGTTCAATAAAAATCTGAGCAAGGCCCATCTGAGAGAAGCAGGATGAAGAAAGTTCAAAGAATATGAGTGAGGTAAATGAGATTATTTGTGTGTATTGGTTGTATCACATTTGTGCTCACTTACCTCAGTGAAGAGGCTCAAAGACAGACTGCTAATGACAAACCTGTGTTTGTTGTCAGTGCAAACCTATTACCAAGTGTTCTCGTGGTATAAAGGAATAGGACAGCTGCATCTGGAAGAGCTCTTTTGTCTAATCACAGCCTCGTTTATCCTGCTTTTGCTCTCTGCAGTCTGCAATGGATGTGTAATGCATGTTTTCAGTTTGCATTCCTGTAGCTGACCATGGTGAGGAATTTTGATTGGTTTTTGTGATGTGAACCATGGTGTGACAAACAAAAGGCCTCATTTGAGTAAAACAGGAAATGGAGCATGCCTGGTCATTTCCATAAAGCAGCCATAAAATGTATTCAATCCAATAAAACACAAGCAGAGGGTTTTTACTGTGCTACTATAATTCCCATTTCTTCCTCTGGCTGCCAGAAAGAGCCAGATGCACACTCACACACACCATATGCACTTAAAAGCATAGAGCAAGATGTTTGATTCAGAGGGCAATGGAGAAAGAACCAATCAAAGCTTTATCTCAAACTGCGGGTCCGTTTGCTACACACACACACACACACATACAGACACACACATATACACACTCTCACTGAGGAGATTGGGCAGAGGTTGTATGAGAGGAGTCCCAAAGTCCCAATAATTTCCACACATTTCCCTGAGGGGGAAAATACCTTAAAATGTACATTTGTTTTTTTGTTGTTGAAATCCAATTAGACCGCTCTCAGTTCACATTCTGCATAATTTAAAAATGAGAGTTCAAACACTTAATGACGCACAGTGTTTTTTCATACCTGGAGCTGCTAATACCCATGTGATTATACTGTATAAGATACTGTATCTCAAGCCTGAATTAAAATCTGCCTCTAACCTTTTCATGTAACATTTTTATGTAATAGAATATAATAGGTCTGTATTGAAATTTCTGTATTTGTCAGTGAAGAAAGACAACCTAGAAAAGAACATCTATCTGTGTGTGTGTGTGTGTGTGTGTGTGTGTGTGTGTGTGTGTGTGTGTGTGTGTCCATATATATATATATATATATATATATATATATATATATATGTGTGTGTGTGTAGAGTGGTGGAGAGGGCAATCCTGAGGACTCAGCTGAATGGGAAAAACAAGATCCAGGCAATCAACAGCTACACCCTGCTGGTCATCAGATACCCTGGTGCGATAATAAGCTGGCCAAAGGAGGAGTTAGAAGCCATTGACATCAAGACAAGAAAGCTCTTTACCAACATGGCACGTTTCCACCCCAAATCCAGCACCCCGAGACTGTACACTAAGCGGAAGGAAGAAGGCTGAAGACTAGTGAGTGTCAGAACCACTATCCTAGATGAAACAACAAAGATCCATGAATACATCAGGAAGATGGCCTCAACTGATCATGTGTTCAATGAAAACCTCAGGCAGCAGAAACCCGAGAAGGACGGGCAGCAAGAACAGGAACCATCATAGAAGGACAGGCCCCTGCATGGCATGTACCACTGACTGATAGAAGAAGTGGCTGATATTGAAAAATCCTGCCAATGGCTGGGCAAAGCTGGGCTGAAAGACAGCACTGAGGCACTAATCATGGCAGCACAGGAACAAGCTCTGAGCACAAAACTGATAGAGGCTGGGGTCTACCACACCAGGCAAGACCCCAGGAACAGGCTGTGCAGAGATGTCCCAGAGACAATCCAGTACATAACAGCAGGGTGCAAGATGCTAGCAGGCAGGGCATACATGGAACCATAGACATATACATATGTAGATGCCACATTGAGTGGGTCAGCCCGTTGCTGTGATATGTCAGCGCGTCCACCATATTGGATGTGGCAGATCTGCGCCGTAAACAAATACAAGTAAATGGACTGAACTTCATAAAGTGCCTTTCTACAAAGTTCTTTAAGTTAATGCTTCTCATTCACACATGCACTGATATATACTGGGAAACTGACAGGCACCAAAAAGGCACCAGAGTGATGCACCTTTATGTTTATTTTTGCCACATCCAATATGATAGCAACGTTGATGTACGATTCAGCGCTCAATGCGGCATCTACATATGCATGTCTATGTATTGAACCCCATAACCAAGTGGCTGGCATTGTATACAGGAACATCTGTGCTGAGTATGGCCTGAAAGTCCTGAGGTCAAAATGGGATACGCCCCCAAAGATGGTTGAGAATGACCAAGCTAAGCTCCCGTGGGACTTCCAGATACAGACAGACAAACTGATGATGGCTCACCAACCGGACATAGTAGTGGTGGACAAGCAGAGGAAGAAGGCCGTAGTGACAGACATAGCAATACCAAGTGATGGCATCATCTGAAAGTAGGAACACAAGATAAATACCGAGAGCTGAGAGAAGACCTAGAGAGGATGTGGAAAGTGAAGGTAACAGCGGTCCCCGTGGTAATCGGAACACTCAGGGCAGTGACCCCCAAACTGAGAAAGTGGCTCCAGCAGATTCCAAGAATAGCATCCAGGATGTCTGTCCAGAAGAGCGCAGTCCTAGGAACAGCTAAGATACTGTGCAGGACCCTCGAGCTCCCAGGGTTCTGGTAGAGGATCTGAGGACTTGACCCAAATGTGAAAGACAAAGACCGCCCGCAGGAATTTTTAGGGGGCTAAACCTTGAAACATTTGTATGCATTTACAATTTTTTCCACTTGATGGATTGATATATATACATATAAAATTAATATACTTTTTTTCCCTGCAGACCTGAGATAGCCATTGGCATGATGACTGCACACATTTCAATAGTTATTTCATGGTCGATATGAGTTTACAAGATTAATATTTCTCATTTCAAGTTGATGAGCTGGGATGAATTATTCTGTAAACATAAAACTCTGCTGTTTGCCCTGAGCATTCATATTTCCATTGTGTGCTTTCCCAGTTCTCCACGGTTTTCAGACAAGGCCTTGGGGGTCACTGCTATGCTTGAAATAAATGTTTCTGAGTTTTGGTAAATTCTATTTATGCCAAATTTGACAGAAATGCCATTAGAAACATGTCTTTTCAGTAACTCCTCACTATATTGTAGTGATCCTTTTAGATTACTGTATGTTATTCTGCTGTATACCTGAATTGAGGACTGTTTGACTGGCAGATATTAACCACTTCTCAGGCTGCAGTTTGAACAGCTACTGTTCCATGGTGAATTGTCACTCCAATTATGAACTGCTGAAGTATGGAGAATCCCAGCCTGAGTTAATCCTGCCCTGTCAATAATCATGATGTGTAAAAGACGGCGACTTGACATATTTTTGGCATCGCCACTTGCTGTAGCTGGATGAGTGTCAATGTGGTGGGAATTTTCTGTAAGTGCAAGTGTTTACTGCCAGAAAGGAGGGTGGGGTGGAAGCAGACAGAGAAACAGCACAAAGAGTGAGAGACCTGGAGGACACACACACACACACACACACACAAACAGACACACGCTTTTACAAGAACCAATCTCAGAGATATCCAAGAAAGGTCTTGGTAGTGATTGGGTGGACAGCTCAGCAGTGATAACCTACGAGAGTAACCGTCCTCAGATAAGAACTGTCTCTTGTCTGATGGCCACTTTGCTTCCCTCACCATCATTGTGGCAATGTCAGCCAATGTCACAAGTGCTGAAAGTACTGCTGTTCAAGTCTGCCATACTAAAATTAGTTAAACTACAGAGCTTTCACTTTCTTCTTCACTTGTTTGCGGAGAGTCTTGCTGTGCACAAAAGTTGAAGCTACTACCGTACTCTTTTTATGAAGCCACTACCCTACCATTTCCCTCTATTTTATCCCTATTTTATAGTTCTGTAATGGATGCATGCCATGCCTATGTCCAATTAGTGTTGTGCTAGTGCAGCATATTAAAATGTCACAGCATTACACATAATGAAACTAAACTGTTTTTCCTCCCTTATTAAATTAAATTAGGTATGTTCCCCTTTTTCTACAAAATCATGTGGAAAAGAAAGTTTTGCAGTCCTCTAAAAATCTAAGTACACCCCATGATTCAATAGCTTGTAGAACTAGCTTTAGCAGCAATAACTGCAATATGTTTTGTTTATGACTTTATCAGTCTCTAACATTATTGTGAATGAATTTTGTCCCACTCTTCTTCACAGCATTGCTTCAGTTTATTGGAGTTTGTGGGCATTTGTTTATGCACAGCTAACTTAAGGCCCAGCCACCTCATTTCAATCAGGGTGAGGTCTTGACTTTGATTTGGCCAGTGCATTTGTGCTGATTCGTTGTGTTTGGGTTTCTCCAAACATGGTGCAGTGCATTATGGCCAAACTCTCCACTTTGGTCTTAGTAAGTAAGTTAAATGAAAACACAGTAAACAGCAATATAGAACCTCATTTAACAAGAAACAGAATCATCTACATAGCAATGTTTTCTAATAATATTGCTCAAGGAAAATATGCATCAGCAGGGGTGGTAGTGGGGGGAAAAGTGGACCTGAGTACCCAGGGCCCGAGCAGGGAGAGGGGCCCATGAAAATCCTGATTTTT
>JAVDPK010001753.1:327102-346309 GCA_034780415.1 Cichlasoma orientale | reverse complement strand
CATCAATATAATCTGATCTGATTGTAGCTTAAAACCTTATTTATGCTTTTTTATTTTAAATAAATACCCCCTTTTTTTCCTTTTTTGTTCACGTGCCTCGTGTACTGGGACGGATAGGGGCCCACTGACATTGAGAGTGTACGGGGCCCAGAATTTGCTGCTACGCCCCTGTGCATCAGTCCCAGCACAGAACCCTGTGGAACTCCGTGACTAACCTTTGCGTGTTTTGAAGTCTCCAACAACCTGGAATTTATCTAGTAAATGCAGCTCAAACATAGTCTTCCGACTCTTGTCATTAATTAATTCTGAGCCTGCAAACAAAGACTGCAAGCAGCAGTGTATTCAATAAGATACTGCGATAAATAATCTGCAATTTGTCCATTTAGTGCTTTTTATGCAAGTAGAATGAAAATGTTGAGAATTTCAGAACAAATCCTAAAATCTACTGGGAACCAATGGAAAGGATACATAATACAAGAAATGTGAACTTTCTTACTAGAATGTGTTAGAAGTCTGGCTGCAGCATTTTGCACTGCTTAGAGGCATGAAAGAGACAATTTATCGAAGCCAGTCTTGTGTGTCTAAATGACATTGTTCCAGAAGTCTTGTGGTTTGTTCAGATGCAACTTTACCAACCTTAGCTGTGCTGCCATGTTCTTTTTAGAAAGAAGAGGCTTCCCCCCGGCCACCCTTCCAAACAAGCTGCACTGTCATGAATGTCGACATTTAACATGATAACCGAGGCTCATAGAGTCTGAGATGTAGACACACCCGAATGCTCGAAACCAGCAAACTGGCAGAACTTCTGTTTTTACAGAAGTGCTCATACTTGTCGAGGATCAGTCAGTCAAGTCTATTTGATTAGTAGCAGCTGGCTGCTACTTACCCTCCCAGTTCTTATGGGAGCAGTAAAGGTGTACACAGTTTTTCACAGGATTTCATAGAGTCCTGTGAAAACTTTCTTTTTTCACATGACTCTATTTTCTGTACAATTGTCTCAATGCCTTTGTAATCTTAGAGCAAAATTATAGTACAGTATTATTTCTAGTAGCACTAATGTTTGAATCCATACTTTCACCAGAATGTTGTATTTAATCATTTTAACAATTGTTTATTGACCGTATCACTAAAAGCAATTCATTCTTAAAACGTGCTTTTAATCTCCCATTTTCACACCTGAAGGCTGCAAAGTGCAAACATAGTAAATGGACCGCATTTATATAACGTGTTAGTAGCTAAATGGAGAAAGTACCTTTCAATTGGTCTCTTAGTCACCCATTCATGCACTGACAGCTTGTGTTTATTAAAAGAAAAAGATCTATGAAACTAACAGCTGGGAGTATCTTAGGATTCAGCAGCTGCAGTCATATACACACATTTTTGGAGATTTTAGATTTGGGGCCGGTTTAATTTGATGTGATTTTAATAGTTTGGCATTTACATGTGCTGATGCTTTTAATTAGACTTTTGCCGGAATTTAGAAGTAGAAAATTGCACACGATACAGGTCATTATGTTTTCAAGACATGCCTGTAGTCTAACCAATTGGACTTCATAAAATTAATATAATTAGGTTTCAGCTACATAGCAGTGTTTTCTAATAATATTGCCGAAGGAAAGCATGTATCAGTCTCAGCACAGAACCCTGTGAAACTCCATGACTAACTTTTATGTGTTCGGAAATCTCCAACAACTTGGAATTTATCTAGTAGTAGCTCAAACCATCACAGTGCATTTCCTTTAATTCCAATGGTTTATTCTGGTATATGTAGTAAAATTTTGTGATCAGTGGTTTAAAATGCTGCACTGCGCACGTACAAAGACAAGCCCATATTAGGCTCCATATAAACATATCCACTGCCTTGCAGTCGGTGCCTGAACCTCTAAACCTGCCATCAAAGACTACCCGCTCCGCTTCATGTGCAACAGACACCCACATAAGTCTGATCTGTTCAGTTCCAGTTGGGGTTTGAAAGATCTCCCCAAGAGCTCCACAGTGATGAAAAAGAGAGAAGCAAGAAGTGCTGCTCTTTAAATGTCTTGCAGATTTATGCTCTCAGGTTAAAAGATCAGACCTTCCTTGAAACTAAAGCTGGCTGCATAGAAGGTGTAGTGTTATTAGCATGTCAGCAGAGGAGCTGCAGCAGCTTCAGTGCATTCTCTCTGTCTACACAGGAGGGATAGTAGTATTGCATACATATCATAATTCACAGTCACTGTAGTTATAGAAGTAAAATACAAACAAACAGGAAAACACACTTGAAGACGGAAAATATGCTTCAGGATGCAATTTCAGGTGCCTAGCGTGACCTGAGCATGAGTCCTGTGGCTTTCTACCCAGGCATTAAGTTTGCGTGGATAAAAAGCCCTATTGATAAAAATAGTAGCATGTCTGTCTTCAGATGACTGAAAAATAAATTCCATCTGACAACAATAACTCAACATTAAACAACTCATGGCATGCTATTCTGAGTCTAGAAGGGCAATAATCATACAAATGAAATGAGTTAAAGATAGCTTCAGGTTAAAGATGTAAATCAAATTGTGCATAACGATAAATTCTGCTACTGAGTTTGGCACGTTTCTATCAGTTGAATTCCCAAGTATGAGAAGAATTATGGCAAAAAGGTGTTATTGTGCCCATTTGTTTTTCTATGAGATACTGAATGCAGCACCTTTAGCCTTTCTGGTGTCTTGCACCAGGATATTGGCATTGGATTCTTGTGGGTTGTTCAGATTGCAGTCTGAGAGTTTGGAGGCCAGGTAAATGCCACTGCTGTTGTTTCTTGAGCTGTTCATAGGCAGTTGTGGTGTGGCACTTTGTCCAGCTGGTGAAGGCTCCTGCCATAGATGGGTGCTGTTGCTTTGTTAGGTGAGCGCTTGTCTATGGCAATGTGTAGTTGGGTGGCACATGATTGCCGGCACCCAGCAGATTATTGCAGTATAAAGAGATGATCAGTGGTATTCGGTCTAAATTTAACTGAATTTAGTCAGAAAACTTAAACCACAACTAACTCAGTATTAGGTGGCATAATTAATGTTGACTAGACAGTAATTGCAAAAGCTGTGTGAAGCAACTTGCTTCCCTTTTACATTGTTTTTGTAGCAAGCATACATCTTATTCTGGCTTGGCTGTAAATCCATTGCAAATATCTTTTTTTTTTTGTTGTATGTTTTTGTGCTTTTATGGCCGGGATAGTGGAAAGAGAAAGCAAACCTACAACTCCCCCCTGGCATCCCCCAAAGCTCTGATTGGGGTTTGCATCTTAGTGACCTTTGTCTCCATCTAATTGGATTAGCAGCCTTGGTAGATGGGAAATATAGCCTGACCTACAAACAAACAAGAAAAAAAAAAAAGATCAGAAGGTAGTACATGACTCGTGGGCGTGTGTGAGATGGTCTTAGCTTTTAGCGTAGGTCTCTGATGTGTAGTAACACCCTCTCTTTTGCCAGAGAAGGTGCTGCATTTTCAGTGATTGTAATATGATATACTGTGTAGAGAGGTTTCACTTTAGTCTTACATTCCGCCCATTCCAAGTGGTCATAAATTATTCTAATTTCTGTGCGTTTAATTTTACATACTGCCCAAAAAGGCTCTAAAGAATGCTTTTAATAAATAGCGTATTTATATTTCGCAACCCCAGGAAGTGCTGTTTTTAATCTGCCCGACACCCATCAGACATCATTGTGTCTTCAGAAATCCTCCTTCATAAATTCTCCTTTATTTCACTTACTTTAAGCTAAAATATCTGTACACTGACAGCCTGACTTATTAGTCACTTGATTACTGATCCTTTGATTTACTTTTCACCACTGTTCTTATTACGTTCACCAGTTCTGTACGTTTCGTTCTCCATTACAAGCAAAAGTAGGAAGATACAAGATTAGGGGGGAAAAGAAGAGAGAAACCAGATTTTCCCTGCACTGCATGATAATCAGTGAAGTTTTTACTCAGGAACTGAAACACCTTTGGATTAAACAATTGAGTCGAATAAAGCAGCTGGAAGGTACTACAGTAGGTGCAGATGCATGGAAAATATGTTGCCTGCATTAGAGGGCTGAGGTGACCCTTGCTTATAGGCACACTCCACAAATTATACAAAACTTTTAATAAGGATTCAGATCAGATCCTTTATGTGAAGCCAAAACATGACTGGGATTTGAGTTTGATAAGACAGATAAGTCTGACATATTAATGAATCTAAGAGCTGCTTCACCGTGAAGTCCTTTACGGATACAGTGTGGCCAGCGTTGAAAGCACTCCTCTCTCCCCTTTTTTATCAAATTGAAAACCCACTGTTACCTTTAGCACACTTGCAAAAGCACAGCAGCTCTGCGAATGACAACAGTGGGGGAATAAATGGTCCCCGATCCCAAAAAAAAGAAAGAAAAAAACCTAAAAAGTTAAAAGACCAAATCATTTTTATTGACATCAGAGTACTCACTCTGCCATGTTAGGTTAATGCTACATATGTCTCACATGACATCTGCAAAGCTCTGTGGACATGCTGTTTGCAGCGAAACCTGTCACGCCGGCGCGATGTGTTAGAAAACATTTGAAGCTCTTCCCACAGCCTGAGCCTCTGAAGTGCTTTCTCACACTGATGATATCATTTTTATTGTCTGACAATACTTCAAACTCCTGTTTAGCTTGCTATATTTAGAAAGGCACCAGATAATTACTTTGTTTTCCCACATCGTTCCCCCCACTGTGTTGATGTACACTTCAATAAAGTGACTGAGCATGGCAATGAATATTTACAATTGTTGGAAATTAAGTGTACTCTGAGTTTTGTTGTTGGGGTGCAGGCAGTCATTCGTGAAAACTGTTGTTGGAATAGTGCACGCTCATTAAAAGCAACCAACTAAATCTAAGCAGGGAAGCTAATTACTTATAAAAGCTGCTCAGCAGATGTCTGGTGCTGTTGCCACAAGGAGACGCCCTTTCTTTTCAAGGTAAAACCTTACTGGAGACAAAGTTTATTGCTATTTAATTCCGCGTCAGTATTTAGAGTTTTGTATAAACTGTAGAAAATGCTGTACATTTCAAAGTTTTAGTAATTTTAGATGCATAGGATCCCCCCTTAGACAGTCCCATCAGGGTGTCTGATTGGCCAGTCATACTGTACTATCTTTAGTGACAAGAAAAATTAGTCTTGTGACAGATGGGGTGGCCTAATCTCAAAGCCTAATCTAAAGATCATGGAGTCATTCTGGGATTACTTGAGGCGACAGAAGCAACTGAGACAGCCTAAATCTCTGGCAACTTCTACCTGCCAAGCAGGCCACTTTATAATACACACACCCAGGAGAATTTTGCAGGGAAATTGTGGTCACACCAAATAATGATTTCATATACTTTTTATGAACTTTGTAAAGTTCTTACAGCACTTGAATTTAAAAATATTAAAAATGTATTTGCACATATATGCATATACAGTCACTGGCCACTTTATTAGGTACAACTTGCTAATTCTTCACAGCATAGAACAAGCTGCTGGAAACATTCTTTAGAGATTTTGGTCCGTATTGTTATGATAACGTCACACAGTTGCTGCAGATTTGTCAACTGGACATCCATGATGATCTGTTTCACCACATCCTAAATGCACTCTACTAGACTGAGATCTAGTGACTGGAGATCATTTGAACTCACTGTTATGTTGAAAAAAATAGTTTGCGATGATTTGAGATTGGGTACACTGTGGTCATATGGGGATGGACATGGTCAGCAACAATACTCAGGAAGGCTATTCCAGTTAAACTCAGCTGGTACCAAAAGTGGCCCAAAGTGTGCCATGAAAATATCTCCCACACCAATACGCCACCAGCAGCGTGAACTGTTTATTAAAGGGAGGATGGATCCATACTTTCATGTTGTTTACACCAAATTCTGACCCTACCATCCGAATGTCACGTCAGAAATCAAGACTCATCAGACCAGGCCACATTTTTCCAATCTTGCTCCTTTTTGGTGAGCCTGTGGGAATTGTAGCCTCATTTTCCTGTTCTTAGCTGACACGAGTGTCACCCTGTGCTGTCCAATGCAGCAGAACATTGAACTTTGAAGCCCATCCACTTCAAAGTTCTGAATGTTGTGCGTTCAGAGATGCTCTTCTGCATACCTTGGTTGTAGCAAGCGGTTATTTGAGCTACTGTTGTCTTCTTGTCAGCTCATAGCAGTTTGGTCTTTCTCTTCCGACATCAACGAGACATTTTTGAGAACTGCCACTCACTGGATATTTTCTATTTTTCAGACCGTTCTCTGTAAACCCTAGAGATGGAAAAATGTGGGAAAATCCCAGTTAATCAGCAGTTTGTGAAATACTTAGACCAGACCGTCAGGCACCAGCAAACATGCCACATTCAAAGTCCCATAAATCACTTTTCTTCCCCATTCTCTATATACAGTACGTCTAATGTAGCTCTCAGCATGAAACTGAATAAGTGTATTTGTGTCATTGTGAAGGTACATAAGTGGTCGCCCTCAGTTTCTCTTAACTCACAGATGTTGAAATAATATACTACTACTATTACTACTACTATATATACTATTACTACTATATATATACCCCCCAGTACATTCTTCCTGCATGCGGGGGGAATTTGGATAAATGGGCCGTGGCAAATTGCCTTATCAAGCCCAAAATAATCACCTGATTCTGAAGTGCACCTTTCCAGGAAACCTCCTCTTTGTCATAACCCCTCCCAAACCTTTCCCTGAATAATCCTTCTCCAATCTCCTCAAGGTGGGATTTGTCTGGATCAATTTCATAATGCATTATTCATTTGAGAATTTAATCAAATATCTCCCTCACAATCAGCCAATGCCTCTTGTAAAACCTCCCACCCCACACCCACACCATATCCCCTTTCTGCTCATTTTATTGGTGATTGTTAGTGTCACCTGCAATAGCAGATTATCAGCCAAATAAATTACTGGGTCACAGGTGAATTAGATGCTTGGCTGACTGTAATCTTTTTTTTTTCTTCAGGAAAAGTAGCTTATTGTAATTTAGGGGGGGTTTTTTCTTGAGAAAATCCCCTCCCGCCTGCCTTACCGTGGGTTCCTGCAGCGTAATGGTTTCCTTTGAGAGAGACACTGGTGGAAAGTGCTGATGCTTGTAGGCAGTGTGTGTGTGTGTGTTTGTGTGTGTGTGTGTGCGCGCGCGCGCGTGCGTGCGTGCGTGCGTGTAAAGACTGCTATTTTCCACGGCTAACTGAGCCACTGATGAGCTTGCCAGCCAGGCCATAGTCGTGTACACTGTGTGAGCAAGCCTCTGGGCAAGCAGTCTTTGTAATCTTGTGTGTGGGTGTCAACATACTGTGTACTCATGCTGGGTGGGTACAATTAAAACCAAGCTCAATTGAGATGAATGCTATGATGCTACAGCACTTTATGGCAGTACTTCATAACTCTCCCCACAAGCCCAAGCACTGCAGTGTGTAAAGTATACAGTTTCTTCTACAGCACTCTGCCTTTTAAATGTGTTGATGGCATTTTGCTTTTCTCCACCTTCCCTCACCCAAGAGGACTGAAGAGTAAATGAGTGTGGGGTAGGGCGGCTCTTGTCCCCGCTTTGTTGTTCTGCTGTGTTTGCACCGATGGAATTATATGATAATCAGATATAAGTCGACACGGCTTCCTACGCCGCACACCCAAAGAGGGTGGGAAGACATTAAAAAGGCTTTTTTCCCCCCTCCCCAGGAAATACAAACATATTTGTTTTGATCTTATCGCTCTCGCTCCCTCTTTTTTTTAAAGAATTTAATGCGCTATTCATGAGTGTGCACAACAATAAAAGCACTTTCGGAATCTATTCATCTGCGATCTCAGAGCCACCATGGATAAATTCTGCTTTCACATATTTAGTTCAAAAAGCTGTTTTTTTGGTGTTGTTCCACATCAGCTGGCAAATATGTCATTTAGGCAACTAATATGGCTGTGGTGCGCTGAGAAACAAAAATAGCTAGTGGCACTTCTCCCACTCTTTTCTGCATCTTGTTGTTTACTAAGGCAAGGTGGAGCGAGTCATCTGAAACTGCAGCTAGTGTATCGACTCATTTTTTACGTTATCCCACTGGAAAAGAAGGGCCAGGAAAGCTTCTTCTGAAACTCCTACTCAGCTTGAGCAAGTGCGCTTCTACAGCTTTCACGTTACAGCTCACACATCCTCTCTTTCACCCCCTCACTGAGAGACGCACAAACAGACACTTGACACTCGTGTGTGCCGTTGTTTTAGTCTGTTGTTAGCATCTCAATGCCTGCTTTGAATATGGTATGAAATAATTTAATGTAGTCAAAAATGCAATATGCAACTTTCACGCTGCATTGCACACAGTCACACATTAGCACAAAGATTGCATCCTGTGAATGTGGAGACTAAAGTGAAAGCCACGCCGGCCCATTAGAAAAATTTTGCACACAAAACTTTCCACCCACAAATCTGCCCCAAGATGTAATGTATTTCAGTTTAATGCACGGAGTCGTGTTTGACTCATGCTCGCTAGGGGATGAATGCTCCCAGGTACAGAGTGTGTGTTGTAGCCTCGGGCCAAAACTCATCCGTTCAAACATGTATGTTCAACAAGGATGCACTGAACTCTGGATTCAGCTGTATGATGGAGTCACTGAGGAGTAGACTCTCTAGATCTTATGAGGCATCAATCTCTGTCTTTCTGCCTGTCTAGGCTGTTAACCACCTCTGGGCTGCACCATTGATCTCTGTAATTGTCTCCCACTCTTCAAAGGGAGCTAAGAGTTGGTTTGATCCGAGCTGTTTACTTTCACAGCCCCTATAGCTCTGCTCTCTAAAGAAGTGAGCTATCAACCACTTCAGGCATGAGCTAGCATATTATAGCACCATTATTGTGTGTCTGAGCATGTGAGTGAGTGTGCAAGAAAAAAAAAAAAAAGCAAGCTAGAGTGAGAGAGACCCGGCATAGCCTGTAGCCTCGGGGTGAGCTAGCAGCTTCTTGCTGTTACGTAAGGGCAAGAAACTGCAACCAGGATATTCCTTGTTTTCTAACCAAAGGGATCCAGCAAAATTAGTGCAAAGAACATATTATAATTGTGCACAAAATTATAGGCTGCATTCAGACATTGTTTGCTTGTGGAATGCTTTCCTGATGTCAAGCCCTGAAAGCTTCAGACTAAGGCCACCATCAAGATGACAGCAATGTGACTAACAGGATGTCGAGCATTGCAATATGTTTTGTGCGTGATAAAAAGATAGCAGCGCATCCCCTCTGAACTCTGCATGCAGTTTCTTTCCTGTGCTACAGTACATTTGTGGGCCTCAGCTTGAACCGCAGTCAGAAAAGAGGAAGTTTTTAACCACTGCCCCCCCCCCCACACACACACACACACACAGACACACACACCACCACCAGCAGCAGCTTTAGCTGATAAGAACTTGCAATAAAAGTTGGCATACTTTAACCATATGTTCACATGGATCTTCCTCTGCTGAGAGGCAAAAAGTCTATTAACAAGTAACCTGATCAGAAAGGACTGTTTTGATGTGCTGTCATTTCAATGTAGTACTGAAGTCCAAGGATGGAGATTTGGATGAGGCAGTACAGTCTGTAGACCTGCTACCAAGCCATGTTTACAGACTTTAAGTGAAGGGAGCCTTGATTTTTATCACCTAGTCTGCAGTGGGGTTAGCTATTAAAGTTTATGAAGCAAAGCTGAGAGTGTGGGGGAAGGCACTGGTTGTATGCGTCCACTACCAAGGGCATGATGCAGTTTCTTTTTTTCCTCCTACCTGGAGCTTTTACCAGTGAAACTGATGTACACGGGAACCAGGTTTTTGTATGTAATAGTGCTGAAACACACGCAGGGCTCAAAGAATGAGCCCTGTGTAGGGTTAGCACCAAAACACGCCTTCTGCGAAACCTGTAACTAGATAGTTTGGCTGGGCACTAAAAAGAACCCAGTGGAGTAAGAAAGAGCGGGAAGAGAGTCAGGGTGATGTGAAATGCTAATAGAGAGGCGGGAAGGGATTTATGTTTGGGGGCAAGCATTGACAAGCTGAAGAATGTGTGAGCAGGTATGAATGTTGAGGCTGTATTGCTTCTGTTATGGCAAATCGCAGATTCTCAGGAACCTTAAACTGTTTTGTGAAGAAGAGAGATATTAAGCTGTCCGCTGCTGTGTAGCATTTATCATACAAGGCTCTATAGATTGCTGTGTACTTACAGTAACCGCAGGAGACAGAATGCTAAAAGGAGCTTCCTTTGGAGGAAACCACTGTCTCACAGCAGCCGACTTGTGAGTATTTACCTCTCAGGTTGAAAAAGACGAGCCTCCTTTGAGTGCTCGTCAGGCGTCTGGATCAGGTGCAAAAATACCGTCTGGGATTCTTTAGCTTTAAGAAAGGCAAGTAGTATCTCAATTTAAATGTTTTTGAGAAGTGAGTCATTATATTAAATATGTTTATTATACTGGAAAGACATGTTGTGACAGACAGCTTTATTTACTTCTCGCTTCTTCAGGTCACAGCGTTGAGGTAATGTGTGATATTTGTTGAAATGTCGCCGCTAGAACACGGGAATCTGATTGAAAAGAAAATCTCACATTCCCACATTCTGTTCTGGCGCACTGCAAATATACGACAGCACAAAGAGCACATGTGGTAAAATCATTCAGTGGAAAAGCTCCAGCCTTCTAAAATATGGAGACTTGATATTCTGTGCCACACTATCAAAGGCTGCATAATAGGCTGAGATAATGATTGAGTTTGTTTGTCACTGCAGTCCATTTCAGCACAGTGAGCTGTGCTCCTCAAACAGTTGGCTAATTAAACTAACAAATGCATTTAGTACTGACATAACTATACAACTAAAACCTCAATTTTAATAAGGCTCGGATATTAAGATATTGATAGGTCTTAATTGTGATGCATGGTAATGTATGCTTTGTCAATGATTGTAGTGCAGTCAATGATTTTGTTTAAGAATGGACTTTCCTTAAGCCCATGCTGTAATACCGATTTACAATTGTCTCACTCTGGAGATAGATAAGAATTATCACTGAATTATGTTGAGCACAGGAGTGAAGTCATGGAAAGCTATGCCAATTAAGAGCCCACTTCCACAATTTTACACTCAATAATCCAACTATAGTTGAAAAGGATTAAAGTTTTGCTTTCTTTTATCAAAGCCAGGCCCAGAAGGCATTCATCTCTCCTGTTTCATTTTCATGTTTGCACAACAAGGCAGGCTTGTTTTACAGTAGGTGCATTTGGTGCCTTTGATAAATTTCAAAAGTTATTCATAAAGCAGTCAGAAATAGTGCAAACTATTAATAAGGCATGTAATGGCGAAAAAACACTAGAAGAACACATCAAAGTGTTTTGTATCAAAGAACAAATCAGCAATATTGCATCCAGATAAGTCGGCTACGCACTTCTTAGAGCATGCACAAAACGCCTTAGGACTAAAAGTAACAAAACAAGAAGTACACAGAACAGAACCTGCTGTTATTTCCCTAAACTGGCCAGACCATTAAAAAGCCTGTAACACTGTATCAACCCTATCACTGAAGACCATCATATCAAAACTCAAAAGCAAAACTTTTGCATCATGGCATAAATAAGACAAACCTGATTGTAATATAGCCTGCACTTGTTTTTATTTCTTGTAGATATGAAACAATAGTCATTTTGAAACTTTTCTTGTGAAAGTTCACACTTCAAAAACACCATTGGGGCTGACTGACTCAAAAGAGCCATTATAAATAGACTAGAGAAACTTTCTTCAAACATACATATTAATACACAGACATAAAAAAATAAAGTATCCCCTATTTAAAGATTAAGGTTGTGCATAATAAAAATAATCTGGTCCTTGGCATGCCTGAAAATTAGGCAAACACAGCCTCAAATGAGCTAGAAAACATGACATATTACACCATGTCATTATTTATTTAACAACTAGAGAGGCACTCAGTAGAGTGCATACTTCCCCCACCCCATATTTTCTATGTGGCGATATTACGCTGCAATAGATGCTACCCAATGTTGTCACAGATCATAAATAATTTTCAGCATTCTGGATCATTGGATCTGGAATCCTCCATGGATCATGAAGTAACCCTAACAGAACTTAAAGGATTCTGACTTAAGGTTAGATGTAAATATGTGATTTTTATCCCTATCTCACAATGGTAAACATTCCTGAATCACCACCAAAATGGTATCAATTGTTTCTCGTACCACCTCCAATAACTCCAGAAATTTTCATTGATATCCGTTCATAATTTCCTGAGTCATCCTGCTAACAGACAGACAGACAGACATGACAGAAAATGGTCCTTTCCACAGATGAGACCAAAGTGGAGATGTTTTGCCATACTGCACAGCATCACATTTGGCAAAAACCAAACACCTCACACTAGCTGTCAAGCATGGTGGTGGAGGGGTGATAATTTGTGCTTGTTTTGTAGCCACAGGATCTGAGTGCCTAGCAGTCATTGAATCAACCATGAATTCCTCATGCAACAGGAAAATGATTCCAAGCACAGCAGCAAGTCTACAACAGAAAAAGAAAAGAAAAGAATCAATATTTTGCAATGGCTCAGTCAAAGTCAAGACTTCAATACTGTGGCAGGACATTATGAAAGCTGTGTATAAGCAAATGCCCGCAAAACCTCAACGAACCGAACTGCAAAAGAGAGTGGCATGGAATGTGAGAGGCTGAAAAAGTCACAGGAAAAGATTATTTCAGTGTTATTTTTTAAAAAGGTGAATGGTGGCTAGGCTGATAGAGGCAGGGACCACTTTTCATATTCATAGATCTGTGGGTAATAAAGAAGGCAACATTGTAGAGTCATACATAAGCCTAAGAACTTCTAAAGATGTCACTTTAATCACAAGCTTTAATTCAAACCAATACATGGACAACATTAGTGCTGATTAGTTTTCTTTCTTGTGTAGAAGTATTGCAATGAAGAAATAGATGGGAGGGTAAAAAAAAAAAAAAAAAACAGATCAAAAGAAGGGGAATGAGGTCAAGGTAGAGACCCATGAAAAGAATAAGTCGGGGAAGAATGCAAGGACAGTGTCGAGGGTAGACGGCTACGAATGAGAACATCAGCTCACCCGGGGAAAACACAACCCAGTGCTTTTGTCTGCGCTTATTCGGCTTTGGGGTGACTGGTTGCCTGAGATCCTTCGTTGCCGTCTGTTCCAAGACTTCAGCTGCCGGTGGCATTTGCTATATCATCTTTGCACAGGCTAACACATTGACTGCCTATAGAATTAGGCAAGGCCACTGAATTGGTGTTTAATGCGCTGGTTTAAAAAAAAATGATTAAAAAAGTGTTAATGAAGGAGTACTTTTCTGAGGCTTTTTTCATTTTTCATTTCACAGCCAGGAGCCTCAAATATTTTAACTGCAGTAGGTAGCTTGTAAGTCAAATCCCTGCTACCCTCACTGTGCTTTTCAGGAACTCACAGTTATGATCCACAATATGTCAAACATTTCGATCTTCAAAGTACGGCTTTAACACGCTCCATTGCAGTTTGCTTGAGACATAATTTGAACAACCTTTGATATAGGCTTCTCCATGCATGCAGCTACCCCCCAGAAACATCTCTGGTTCTGTGAGATTCAAACTAATTCCTATTCTATGCTGAAAAAGCAACGAAGAAAGGCTACAAAAGACATCAGTAATCACTGACAAAAAAAAAGAAAAGGAAAAAAGAGCAGCAACCAGCTAGAAATGCGCAAATGGATTTGGCAGCAGCTCTTGTGTGCATAAATTCTTTTGCAGAGTCAGAGTAAGCAGTTTGTTAGCAGTCTGGGAACGATCTTGGATAATCTTTTGGCAGGTATGAGTCCATGCATCAGTCTCTGGTTTCCACTTGGCACACCGGTCATCGATCCTCACGGTATTAAAGGCAGAAAGACTATTTTAAATCCAGTGTTTCCACCCTCATTTCCTTATTTCACACCCCACCAATTAAAAGGTTGATTCCTAATCACCGTGACCTCCAGCGCTCAGTGCATTTGTAGCAAGCGGTGTGTACTTGTGTGCGACGTGCAAAAATGTCAGGTGTTTGGGTGGGTGAGTGCGTGCGTGCACGTATGCTGAAGTGTTTCATGTGTGCGTGTGTGTCTCATTGTGTTTGCTTGTGTACCTGCTCTGGGTGATAAGGGCCAGTGTGGAACATCTCCTTTGTTCTGCCAGAATTACTCATCCCTCTGTGTCAGCATGGGTAAATTAAACCCCGCTTAATCTGAGGTTCGAGCTCAGATGGTAAAAGCCTAAGCTTGGTGTTGCTGCTGTTGCCTTTGGGGTTTGTTCGGCATTGTCTCTGTGCTTCAAAATGCATTGATGTATTTATTATTATTATTATTCTTTCCCCCGTTCTCTCTCACTGGCAGCTGCGTGTGTCTGTAAATATTTGAGTTAAAAAATTTTAGAGAGATTCTCAAGAAGCCTCTTGTGCGATCCTCAAGTATGTCAGGGTTTATTTTGAAGTGTTTATCTGTATGCAAACACACACCTACACGTGTACCTTGCGCCGTGTGGTCGGAATTCATGTTAATTCAAGCAGCCATAACAAGTGTCTCTTTTCCTGTTGGCCATCTGAGTCACAGGCTGCAACCGAAGTGTGACACACAAGTCTGTCTGTGCTCTCTCTCTCTCTCTCTCTCTCTCTCTCTCTCTCTCTCTCTCTCTCTCTCTCTCTCTCTCTCTCTCTCTCTCTCTCTAGATTTTCCCCTTATATTATTCTAAATCTCTCTCCCCTTTTCTGTGTTGCTATCTTGGTTTTCTACCCATTAATTGTCTGTCTTCCTTCCTTTCTGCCTCTTCCTCTCCTGTGTTCCACCCTCCTCCTCCTTCTCCCCCCTCTCTGTTTGTATGTGTCGGCTCTCTGCCTCCCTCCCTCCCTCCCCTCTTGTCACTCCCTCCTCCACCTCTCTCTCTCTCGCTGGTCTTGCTTACCGTCAAGCAAGCCACAGCAGCAACAGCAGTAGCGGCAGTAGCTCACTCTAGCCAGTTCTAAGTCACAGCGGCGGCTGCAGTGTGTGTGTATGTCAGTGTGTGTGTGTGTTTTATGGTTTTACATGTTTGTATCAGCCGGTGTGCCTGCTGCTTTTTAAAGAGTGAATATAACAAATACATGGAGTTACTCTAACGCAGGGATTGGAGGGAGATATGTAAGAGGACCATCCTGGAGCTCATTAAGAGAAGGAAGGAAGACATAACATCACTTTTTTTCCCTTCTCTCGTCTTTATTTCAGCCTCTCTTTTTCTGTCAGACTCTCCTCAGTCCTATAGCTCTTCTCTCACTGTCTTACTTGGTTGTGCTGGTGCTAGGATCCTGTCAAACACAACTGTAAGTGGACTTCCTTTTTTGTGTGTGTGTGTGTGTGTGTGTGTGTGTGTGTGTGTGTGTGTGTGTGCGTGCGCGTGTGTTGTATGTATTTGGTGTGTGCCATCACACTCCTTGTCAATTTTAACTTACTCTATAAAAAGCTGTAATTTGCCTGTGAGTGCACATGTTTGGATGCTAGAATAAAGTGCATGCCATGACATCTCTAATGACTTAATTAGGCCGATTTGTAGAGCCCATTTTGTAGTGAAGGAGCAGAGTATTCATGTAGACACTACTGACCTCCATGGTGCAAATCTGTTCATATTCATAAATGTTAATAATACTCCAGATGCATATTATTGTGCCAAACTGTCACTGCTGCCATTTAAATAAAATGTCATTTGTTGGCATAGCATGTGAATGAAAGTCCTCTCCTCCAGGTATTCTCTGCAGTTGGTGTGTGTGTGTGTGCGTGAGGGAGAGACAGATAGGGAGAGAAGGGATGATTGAGAGAGTCTTACTGCGTGTGTGTGTGCGTGGGTGTGTGTGTGTGTGTCACTCTGTCACCCAGGGCATGGAGAAAAATCAATAGATCTACAGCCTGAGGTGGGCCGTTTACCTCTGTCAAGTGATGAGCAGACACTGTGGCCTTCAAGGGTCCACAGACAAGTGCTTGGGATGGTGTGCAGACCCGCAGTCTGTCTGCTCTGCATGCTCCTACACAAGTGTCTTTCATCTTTTGCACATGATTGATCTTCTGCATGTGCGTGCGTGTGTGTTTTAGAGGGCTCTATTTTGTTAGTAAAATGTCACTTAAAACAGACTCTTTTTCTTTTTTTCCCCCCAAACTGGTGACAGAGACTATATGTCAAAAGTTTTTTCTTGTCGTTCCCAACCGGTGGGACTATTAGAACCAGTCAAGAGAATGAGTAAGAGCAGGTGAAAAGACGGATAGAAAAAAGAGAGAGCTGGAGCATGTAAGATGAGAACAGAGGTACACCATCATAATCAATCCTTCGTGATCCTGGAAGAGCATCATTTGTCTGCTTTTCTCACTCTGCTCCTCCTCTTGCTCTCATCTTTCTCTCATTTTCTGTGGTATAGCTACTTTGATTTTGAGTAAGAACACCAGTCTCCAGAGCTTCATTACTTTTAAAGCCTTCATCGTGAGAGGCCATAAAAAGATTCTAAGGAATGGATTTACCAGACATTTTGTGCCGACTTGCGAGTAATGGCTATGGGGGAATATAATATTCCTCCACGGTGTGTAATGGCCTTCTGTGCCTTGTGCTCTGGGTTATCAGGGCAAACTGGGATTGGCTAAAATACGTCAGCGCTCAAGAATATGACATTGTGCATGTTAAGCTGTGCCTGCTGGGGATCCTGGCTCTGTTTAATTCATAAGAACATAGCACTATGCTGCATAAACTTGTAACTGAATGCGATTCTTGGGTTTGTGTGTCTGGTAAATTGGAGTTGTTTTTAAGCATTGCACTGACCTTGTGTTTTGGTGTGTTCCTCTTTCTTTTCTGTGTTTTCATGAATTTGTTTTCCATCCTGAGAATGGATCAGCGAGAATAATGTGTCTGTGGCAGTGTGTTGCCTTAAGAATATGGGGATTTGTATGGGGTAGCAGGAAAATGCCGGGGAGGAAATGATTGAGAGAAAAGGTCAGTAGACAGGATGCCCTTTTTTTTTTTTAATCTGATACGGGAGACTGCAGAGAGACCCAAAAGGGGGGAGAGAGGAAAAAGCAGTGCAGTGTTAGGAACAAAGATTAGAAGTGAAAGTGTAGCTACACGACCAAAGAAGTGCTATAAATTGTGTTAACTCAAATATTAAGCTTTGCTTCTCATATATCTGTTGCAGAAGCAGCCCTAGTTATGACTTAAGTATCCCATTTCCACAGGCTGGCAGTGTATTGTTTTTTGACCTTTTCTCTTTAGGTTGAGTGTAAAACTGTGTGGTGTTTTACTCTCCACCTTTACTTTCAAACATAAGCTGTGCCAACCAGCCGGGGCCTTCTCTCTGGGTGCTCCAGCTTCCTCCCACAGTCCAAAGACATGCATATTAGGCTAATTGGTGACTCTAAATTGGTCGGTTGGTGTGAAATGGAGTGAGAATGGTTGTCAGTGTCTCTGTGTTAGCCCTGCAGTAGACTGAAGACCTGCCCAGGATGTATCCCACCTCTCACCCTGGGGCACCTAAAAAAATGATACATGGATGGATCATAAACTTTACATAAAAGATGGATATATCCACCATGACGGTCACCCATTGGTTTATGGCACTTTGAAGCCACTTTAGTACCATTTTGGAAACATTTTTGTAGATCCAGAAGTCATGATATTTGAACAAGAGGGTGCAGTGCTTTGCTTTCAGCCAATGAGCAGATACATTGGACAAATACATTCTAATTGGTGCTACGCTCCTTACTTTAAGTCTTAACAAACTCCAAATGGGTGAATTTAAAATTAACATTCACTCCTCCGTAAGAGTTGTTTATGAAGGGGGAAGTCACAGAAACTAAAACAGAATTTTGTACCTTGCTGTAAAGATGCTACTTTCGTGGCTAAATTTAAACAGTTTGATATGTGAGAGTCAGCTTCAAGTGGCCATTGGAGGAACTGCAGTTTTTGTCACTTTAAAGTATTAGCTTTTCTACAAACGAGGGTGCATACTTGAAGCTTTTTTTTTTTCATTCATTATAAAAAACTGTCTTCATCTAAAGAGGCACGGCGAAGCCTTTGACAACAACATGGAAAAACAGATGGGGGCAAGGCACAAACTGTCCTATTTCGTGCTTCATTTTTAGTGTTCAAAAAACCATCGGTAGCATAACAATGTAGTAATTAAAAGCACCTAATACTGTGAGAGAAAAGGGCTGAAAATGGTACTGCAGCATCTTGATTGTGTGCAGATACTTTAATTAAAGTTTCTCCCCTCATTATGATGAAATACTGGGAATCACCTTTGTACCTGTTGTTAATTACCTACATGTTAGAGGTTTCTGCAGCTGCATGAGCAGCAGCCCGTGTCCTTGGCACAGTCGCAGCCCCCCCATCCCGTTTGCCCAAGTTTGCATGTTGAAGGTGTTACTTGCAGGTGCAGGACTGCGTGTGTGAGTAGATGTGCGTGTATCTGGCCATGCCTGTCAAGGAAGGTAGGGAACGTGCGTGTTTTCTGCAAATGTGGATCGTCTCTCTTCGTTACTGATGGGCTCGTCCCCTACCTCTCTCTCCGTGACCCAGTTCTCGTGTGCTGACAACCCCTGTTCATATTGTGCCTGCAGCAAACACATGTTGTCAGAGCAGTGAGAAAGGAAAGAAAGAGGATTAAAGAGAGACAGAAAAGGAGTTTGTTTTTGTACAATGTTCGGCATTGGCAAATGACGTGCTTGTTGCTAGCACCTCTATGGTAGAACTAAAAGAAGAGTTCAGTCATTGTTTTATTGTTTAACTCTTTACTTGATACTTTTTTTCCTTCTCTGTCCTCTATCTACAGAGCAGCTTCCTGGGTAGTGCCACATTTTCAGTCGGGGATCTTCTGAGGGCGAAGGATGAACGACTGACCTTGAGTCTCAGGTAAGGGTGTGTTTCCGTCCTGTTCACTGCTGACCTCCAAGCTAAACTTAGACTTCAAAGTCCAAAGTCCGTATCTCTTTTCCAGCTTAGACATGAAACTTAGTTGGCAAAGGAAATCCATCCACAACAGCAGCTTTTAGGGAAACGCCCAATAATTGCCAGGATTGTTTGGTTCAGGGATGTTTTGTTAGCAAGTGAAAATAAAGACGTGCTCTGATCAGCGCTCTCTCTCTCTCTCTCTCTCTCTCTCTCTCTCTCTCTCTCTCTCTCTCTCTCTCTCTCTCTCTCTGTT
>JAVDPK010001753.1:302196-324878 GCA_034780415.1 Cichlasoma orientale | reverse complement strand
TGTGTGTGTGTGTGTGTGTGTGTGTGTGTGTGTGTGTGTGTGTGTGTGTGTGTGTGTGCGCTCGCACATTTTTGCACAGTATTGTCATTTCCCTCCTCTGTCGTACCACATTGTTGTGTTTCTTCTGGTTCATTTTTCTGTTTGGTACGGTGGGTTTTATTCCTCAAGATAACATGAAGTCCTCCCATGAGGCGTACAGCACTACCACAATGCTTTTTTTTTTTAAAAATAAAAATTCTAAAATCAACAATTGCCTCCCTATTCAAGGGCTGTTGTTACTGTGCTATCTTTATCACTGCTATGGCTTTATCCACCTGCACAAGCTAAATTCAGCATGTTCAGCTCAAGAAAAGGGGTCTGAAAAGTGATTTCTGCAAACAAATCATATTGATTTTTTTTTCAGACTTTAATCTTTGTTTTTCCTTTTTTTCTTTGGAGTTACCGGTTAATCTTACTTCTTTTTTTTTTAAATGGTTGGTAATTTCTTTTTAGGTGAAACTTTAGAAAACATTTCACCGAAAGAAATAAATAGACTAATCGGTACACTTTTAAGTCAAATAACTGTGCAAAGAAAGCACATAACATTGCTTTGTATTGTGATACAGCAAAAAAAAAAAAAAAAGGCTATCCAAGCATTCATTCTATTTTTAAGTAGCTTTAAAGTATCTTTGAGAGAAACTTGTAGTGCGCTAAACAATGTCTGGTACCACACACACACGCATCGAGTTATTATGGCCTGAAGAGCTCTTGCTGGTGTGGCGTCGGAGCCCAGAGGTGTTATACTGACAGCCAGTGATGCATGTGTAACACATACAGACACACCACGGAAAGTGCCTTTATTTGATATGCTGTTTGCATGTTGGTTCATCCGGCGAGAAAACATTTCAAAGAGCTTTTCATGAGTATGTATGATTCATTCTGGGCTTTTTTGACCCGGTGAAGAGTCCGTGATTCACAGTTCATATTATTTCTGCTGGCAGAGCAGCACGAAGGCTGCGACACTGACATGGGGTAGGGGTGCGATTCATTCTCCCATTACAGAAACAGATGCTTCATTTTAATACAGTGTTCTAATCCCCACTCAGTCGGTTGTTGCAGAAAGTCAGTTAATTTGAGCTGCTTCTCTCAGCGGAGGGAAAGAGGGAACACTTTATCTCTATGAGGCAAGGATTGATTCCCTTCAGTGAATCTCAAAAGCAATATGACTTTGACCAACTTTTCTTCATAAGCTCTGGGTTTACATTGGTGCTGAGCATCATGTATGTGGAGCTGAAATTGGTTTTTTTTTTTGGCCAATGTGATTTTTTTGCTTTTACCTTGGCCTTTCACTCTGTCACAAGGCTGTCCACCTCAAAGCTGACTGCTTATTCCCATGAATTCTTTGCATTCCGGCTCCTCTCTCAGGTCTCACGCTCACTTTCATGTGTGGCTGGTTAGGATGTTTGTCACGGATTGTTTTTGTTTTTCTGTAAGGCACAACCGGTTTGATTTGGGTCACTTTTTTTTTAAGGTTCCTGACAGCGTCATATTGAATAAGTGGGTTTGTTGGATAAAAGGACTCGACTCATGTGAAGATCTTTCTCTCTTGTTGGCACCAGAAGCCGCTGAAGTGATGATGAGAGAAATCTTCCCTTCCTGCGGCTCTCAAATGACCACAAAGCAGACGCAACCATGGAGATGATTAATAAAAGTTCCTATTTAAGGGGAATTTTTGGTGACATGGTTTCCCGGCACTAAATTGTCAGATAAACGTGGGTTTCAAAACCCACGTTTATCTAAAAAAATATATATATTTTTTAAAATAGCTGCATGTTAAATGTCTTCTTTCACGTTTCCATCTCGTTGAATTTCTTAAAAAAGATGGAAATAGATGTAATCAAAGCTGGAATTTGGAAGCTGAAAATGAGGAAATTATCCCTCGGGGTGTGACTGTATGTATGGCCTGGTCGAGATTAAAACTTAAAATACTAGTAGTACTAGTACTGGAGTAATCTAAAATTAAAACAGCAAAGTCGCTCTGTCTTTGGTTGGTTTTATGTTATTAAGGATAAATACATCTGCATGCAGATGTGTGCACATGGCTGCCTGGCCAAGCGCGTGTATTTGCGTTTCACTCTATATTGCATCAAAGCAGCAGCTCCTGTGATTTCCTGCCTGACGTTATGCCTCTGAAAACCCACAAACTCTTCACAGCCGGTGCGCTTGCTGCAAAACAAGAACAGTATTATATCCAGCTTTTTAAGAAGCATTCGTCGAATTCTTGGCGTGCTCGCTCATTTTCTATAATGTATGTTCACTGCGCGATGTGGGATGTAGTAATGTTGTTGCCACTTAGAGGCGGCAGAACAAGCTGTAAACAAAATATTGACAAATTACCACCATGTGCAGTTAGGCGATGTGTTAGTAATGAGTTTTAGCAGCTCGTTTGCACATTCAGGCACTGCAGAGTGATTTTAGCACTGTTTAATATGCGCTTTCTGTTTCTGTGTAACTCATGAACATCAAGTATTATATGTCATCAGTTGTTGCTCAGTTTTGGGTTACAACAAAAAATAAAATTGTTCCTAATTACCTGATAATTGCAACCATAGATGCATTGATTGCATACCTCTGATATTTACCTAGCAGTACAAGTCATTTTACATGGTAAGCTGTTTATCTGTGGCTTATCCATGAAATGTCTTTGGGTGTTTTGCATTTTTATTTCAGCCTCAGTCGAGAGATCCATCGGCATGTGCTCGCTTTTTATCGTGTCACTGTGGGACGTTTTATTTAGAAAATAACTGGATAATAATAGCTAAATAACTAATAGCTGTACTTGTTTCTCCCTTCAGTGTAAAGTTCATCTCACACTTTAGGCACGCACACGTTGCAAATATAGCCCGGATCCAGTGGGGAACCAGGATGAGCAGCAAAGCCGTTGTGCTACAGGAGCTGCAAAGATGTCCGTGCTGCAGAGAGCTCTCAATAATGCATGTTATACATACACAGAGAAAGAAAGGTGATTATTGTATAAACAATTGCCTAATTAGTGACACAGTCTTGATACTGCTGCTTCAGCAGTGTTTTGGCCCTCGCACTCGTTCTGTTGCCCTCTCATTCTCTCATACTGTAGTTCCCCTTTTGCACTTCTTGTTATCCCTAAAACTTTATGCACTCAGTAGGAGAGGCACTCTCTGACCCAGTTCTAGAGCACAGTTTGAGATTTGATTTTGATATGAATTTGTATGCTTGTGTTAGTGTGTGTGCAAGTGCGTGCCTATCGGAGATTTACCATGGTGAGGCTACATTATCACAGACCAGTGCCTTTGCTGCCTGGCTTCATGGCTTATTCATCCATTCCCATTAGATAGGGCCTTTCTTTATTGTCCCACCAGTAACAGTTTAGCCTGCTATCATGATAATATCATTTTACCACCCCAGAGTCCTTTGTATTATGCTGTCCCAATTCTCATGCTTTTCCACAGACAGCCAACTCTCCTTTACACTCTATCCCCTGTGGCTGATTGTATCGGAGCCTGACCCAAAAGTCTAAAGATCAACTGTCTGATCCAGTTATACTGGAGAAAAATTGTGGCTCTTGCTGGAGCCGTGAGTACGGTCACACTCATATGTGTGCGCTTTTGTATTTTTCACGCATTAATCTCACCCTCCTTTGTTGCACACGCCCACATGTATGTTGACATTATCTCTGCATAGGCGCACGATGCTCAGTTCAAACCAGATGAATATTAAGTATTTAAAAAATGGAGATGAAATGAGGTGTATAATTTTTAACCATAAAAATTATTTATGGCTTCTTTGTTTTATCAGTGCAGCAGTGAATGGAAGAACATATGTACTGAAGCGGTTAGAGGAGACTAAAGGACACTTAAGGCTATGGCATTTGAGTGAATGGCTGGTGGGAAATATTTTATCTGTAGTCTGCACATGGGAAGGAAAAGACTGTTGGAAGCAAATTGGTGTGCGCGTATGAGTGCGTGTTCAGCAATGAATCATCCAGAAATGCATTTAATGTATTCCTTGGTGTGCACACAAACACAGACTGTATGTTATATGTAACATTATTAGCACACACAATATATTTAAAAGAGCGCAATTTCAGGCTAAAATAAATGCGCACAAGACTTCCTCATTTTACTCCTTCAACATTAAAACTAGATCTTTGCTGCACGGTCGTCTGCATAATGTGTGCGCTCCCCCAGGAATTAAGACTCATGGGCTGAATATGACAATAATAAACTCGGCCAGCGCAGCTCAGAGGCATCGAAATGCAACCGAGTGAAAAACTGTTAAATATGTGGATAAAGTTTTTCACAGGACTCTTTGCGGTCCATGAAAAACTAAGTACACCCTTAACTGCCCACAGGACCGGGCACCTTGCAGTCATTGAGTTGGCTATGAATTGTCCGTCAAAAGCTGGGCCAAAGTTGGGTCGTACAGCAGGACAATGATCCCGAGCACAGCAGCAAATCTACAACAGAATGGCTAGAAAAGAAAAGAATCGAGGTGCCGCAATGGTTCAAAGTCCAGACCTCAATATGATTGAGATGCTGTGGTGGGACCTGAAGCAACGGGTTAAAGAAGAGTGGGCCAAAATTCCTCCACAACCATTTGAGAGACTGATAAAGTTACACAGAAAACGATTACATGAAGTTATTGCTGCTAAAGGTAGTTTCACTACCGACTCATGGGGTGTAGTTAGTTCATCACGGGACTGCACAGAATAGTTTTTCAGCCTGCTTTATTCATCTGTTCATGACTTGTTAACAAAATCCATAAAGCATACAGGGACATCAGAAATACCCTGAGCATACTATAGACTTCTTAGGCTACGATTCACAGTGAACAAGGCAGTAGCGCTGCGGTAACTCCAGGTCAATCATTCATCATGTTCTTTCTGTAGATCATGTCTTTGCACCATAACACATATAGGTCAAAGAGAAAGAAAAATTACATGCGGTTTGAGGAGCCAAACATGGAGAAGAGAGATTTAATAAATCTGGCCCAGTGTGGTTCTGAGGAATGCTAGGGGCACAGCTCATGCCAAGAAATAAGGGTACGATAATGAGGACAATATGGAGAGAGGGATAGGCAAAGACAGTGAGTGCATTAAATCATGTCTCACAGGTTTCTATTTGTTTTTTTATGCCATCCTATTTTTTTTTCTTTTGCCTTAAGATTAAATTGTGTTGTGCTGTCATTCAAGCCCCCTACTGGGGCTGTGAACACAGAGCTATTCTTCCATTTGCTCCATCTCCAATGTTTGCAGCACAGAAAGGCCATTCATATGATCTTGGCAATTTGTATTCATATAACGGCTTTAAATGATCAAATGTTTCTTCCTTTGTAATAGTATCGTGTGGCTTGTTTGTTTCCTAATAAATATAAGATTAACTGTATGAGTGTCCACCTTGCAAATATGCCAAAAATAACACACCCAGTACACTTCCACACCAATACCACTAAATGTAACATGTACACTTACATTCATGAGACATTCTGCAGATCCTTTTTAAAATCTTCTTCTAAGACTGGCCTTGAATGTGACAGCCTACTAAAAAGGATTAATTAAGCGCAAGGGTTTCAAGTGTACACTTAATGTAAAAGACGTGCTTATCAGGATGATTGTTGAGTGTGACCACAATTCTTTTTTTTTTTTTTTTTTTTGCATGTAGCTTTATTTTAAAGGCCCTGCACACCACTTTCACTTATTCTGGATGATAACATCTCTGCTCAATGTAGGATAGCAACACTGGTATTTACATGATGTCACAAAGTGATACGTCAAGGGGCAAAGACGTCAAATTAAGTCCCAAACAGTATACAGGTCTAATCAGCTAAAAATAATTAATATGCATGGGTGAATCATACCTGGAAGAAGACCTTTTAGCTAGATTATAATAAGGCGGATTTTATTTGGATTCTCAAACTGTACAAATCCCTCAAGTTGTATGTTTAAACATGTTTCGTCCGTCGCTGCTGCATAATTCCTGTTGCTGCATTTGTTTTGGTGTCTGATTCCACTAACCTTGGGAAATCTCTAGAGTCATCAGCTCAATGCTGTTACAAGCATCTCAACAAACAAGACTAACACACATCTGTTGGACTTGTGTTTGTCCAATCATGCATGCTGCAGATCCACTGTGACATGTATCTTCCATTAGCATAACAAGAAGCTCGTGTTGACTCATAATGTTGACACTGTTTGTAGTAAACTGTGAGTTAGGCTACACTGCGGGGATGTACTGCTTGGGTGCTTTTCTATTATTTTGTTCACCCACATTTACATAAGTGGCCACTCAGGTCTGGACACAAAAAGAGTCGGGATGAGCGTGAATTTGTTGTTTTAGGCAAAAATGCACGGGAGTGCAACACACACACGCGCACGCACACGCACATGCACACCACAGTGGTTTGTGGATATGTGTCCAAATCCTCCCTTAAATAGCCTCCATGTTTTTCTAATGAAGGCTGACTGTGTCTTTGTAAAGTCTAAACTGAGACTAGCAGCATTTAGGTCAAGGTCAAATAGTTATCTTGTAGCCTTAGCCCAGTAATAGTATACTGCACTGTGGAACTTTATTCTTTAGGTTATGTTTTTTAACTTGAGAGACAGAGGGTGAGAGGGAAAGTGATAACTCACCTGTAAAGAAATATATATAAATGTGTGTGTGTGTGTGTGTGTGTGTGTGTGGAGGGGGTATTCTGCCTCTAGTTTTGGCTTCTTTGCCCTTCTTCCCTTTTGTGTACATGAAAGAAAGAAGCACAGAGAATCTATTATTACCACTGTATACACACACCACTGTTTGCATAAATTTCTCATTTCTTTTGCTGCTTCGTTTTAATCTTAAGTTACATATTTCAGGGAGACGTACTGTATAACTCTGCAGCGAACCGGATGCCTGTGTCTTTTTAACACACCCAGAAGAAGCCTAAGCTGAATGATAACTACCTGCCCCGGTCTATACCAATGACCTGTGTCAATACTGCTCTTAAATCTCTTTCATTTACAGGGAATGGGGAACAAGCTCTGTGCTGCCTGCCATTACCGTATTTGAAGACTAGTTTTTGATAGCAGAGTTATGGCTGACCTTTCTCAGTGTGCTTTTTCATACTGACTTGCAGTATCTGGGAGTTGTCCTGAGATTTACTTTGTTGTTATGATCTCAGTCTGCTTCTTTGATATATATTTTCTTTCAGTGTACGTCTGTCTTTTTTTTTTCTGTTTAGGGTTTTAAATATGACTTTGAGCTTTTAATTGGCAAACTATCTGCATTTTGGGCATCCCGGTGGTCCAGCGACCATCGAGGAATGGCTGAAAAGCATTTTAATTCTAAGGTGGACATTTGAGTTCAACTGACATTTTGCTACTGACATCGATATCTAGTGACTTTTCAAGATGTTCCTTTAATGGTTTAAAATGTGTTATGACTGTGCCGAAGTGGTCACTGTACAGCGGGGTAATCCAGCCTTTCATCTAGTATTACACTCAGAACAAACATTAGGAATTCTTGTTTCCTCATTGTTTTTCATCCATCCGTAGACTTTGTAAAGTTTAGTGTATTTCATATTTCAATTTTAGTCTGTTCCATCTGGTTAGTGTTTGTTGAAGTTCTTTGTTAAACATAACACATTCCCAGCATTCATTTTGTTTCCGTGTGGCGTGTTCTGATTAAATGTGTTTACTACCTGCTGAGCTTGAGCTTTTCGGCATGCACAGCAACATTTTTCATACACTGACAACCAGAAAGCTACAAAAAAAAAAAAAAAACTCGCCCTGCGGACGTTTTTATTTATTTTTAAAATTTTTTGTCCTCCAAGCTCGGGTCCTCTACCAGAGGCCTGGGAGCTTGAGGGTTCTGCACAGTATCTTAGCTGTTCCTAGGCCTGCGGTCTCCTGGACAGAGATCTCGAATGTCAATCCTGGAATCTGCTGGAGCCACTCTCCCAGTTTGGGGGTGACTGCCAGGAGTGTTCCAGTTACCACAGGGACAACTGTTACCTTCACCTTCCACATCCTCTCTAGCTCTTCCCTCAGCCCTTGGTATTTCTCAAACTCATGTTCCATCTTCTTGATGTTGCCATCACTTGGTATTGCAACATTTATCACTACGGCTTTCTTCTTCCTTCGTTTGTCCACCACTACAATGTCCGGTTGGTTAGCCATCACTAGTTTGTCTGTTTGTATCTGGAAGTCCCACAGCTCTCATAGCTCTGTCATTCTCGACCACCCGTGGGGGCGCATCCCATTTTGACCTCGGGACTTCCGGGTCATACTCGGCACAGATGTTCCTGTACACTATGCCGGCCACTTGGTTATGGCGTTCCATGTATGCCCTGCCTACTAGCATCTGGCACCCTGCTGTTATGTGTTGGATTGTGTCAGGGTCATCTCTGCACAGCCTGCACCTGGGGTCTTACCTTGTGTGGTAGACCCCAGCCTCTATCAATCTTGTGCTCAGAGCTCGCTCCTGTGCCAACACATAGTGCACAATTTTTTACCCTCGACAGTCACACACGGAAAAACCGAGAGACTGATAAAGTGGTCAAAGGCAATAGCAGCTCTGTCGCTAAGCAACTCCCTAAACCCTGTGAGAACGTAAATTAACATGTGCCTCAACCAAAACAGAAACTGATATCTGTTGATGAACACTTTCATTGTTCACTTATGCTGCACTTTGAACAGCCAGCAGAGAGTTAAACAGAAAATGGAAAAAACACAGAACTAAATGCGAGGAAAGAAGAAAGAGAAAACATCAGAAGAGTGGCGGCTCTGTACTCAAGCCTAGATAAACAACACCTTCTCATTCCCAGGTTATCAAATAATGCCCTCATATATGAGCAAGGTGTCTTTATCTGTGTCATGACACAGCACATCAGTAATAATGAGACTAGGCTAAACCTCCAACTTATTATGGATGGAAACTTTTTTTTGTTGCTGCTGTTTTTTTGTGCGTTTTTGTCATAACTGTGGCTACTTTTTCTTTTTTATGCATCTTTTTGGTCCTTATTTCACTCAAAGTCATGCAGTGTCTCTTGTAATTTCTTATAGTTTCCAACTGTTGACCATCAGACTTGGTTCACCTCTGATCCCTTAACCGGAATTGGCTTAATATGATTACACCCCTTAAATAAATTCTACTAGATCTTATGAAATCTAAAACGTGGACATATTTTAAGATCCTGCCCAGTTCATTCTGGACCTCAGAACTTGTTGTTTGAGGAATAACAAACCTTGTTCAAGTTCACTTAAGCTTTTCCTAGATTTGAATTCAGTCACACAATATGCAGATGAAGTTTACATAGTTTACTTAGTCAGTGTGGTTTACACATGAAGGTTAATTTGTGACACATTCTGTACTTTGTGTTAGCTATTTCTGTTTAAAAACGATGCCTAATGATGCTCCAAAAGAACTTCAGAATCAAGATTGACAAATCAAAAGTGATCATTTGGACTGAGTGGTTTCCCTGCACACAAAAAACTAAAATGTCACTATTGTCAGTTTTAATGAATGAATATTACAGTACGATATACAGTACCAGTCAAATGTTTGGACACACCCAACTTTTGACTGGTGCTGTATAACTATAGAAAGTGATGGACACAACTGTGTACGTGGTGACCAAAGAGGTCAAAAAGTTGTATCTAGTGGTTCTACCGAACTATGATAAGAAATTCCTATGAGACTGGGTGTGTTTTACTCTAAAACTGACACAACAAAAAGCTCCTGAGTTAACCTGCTAACACAGTATTTTCTATAAATAGCACAAATGATGCAAGTAAACAACCTGTGAAATGAACCTATGAAAGTGACAATCATCACCACTGTGTTGAGTGAGGCTCCATTGTATCAGCTGTCTAAAGTTTGTAAATTAGTCTTCGAGATGTAATAGTGAGCGAGTGAAGCGAGGACAAACTCTGCAGCTTGTTGGCGTTTATTATAACTTTAGCACCATATGCCAGCTGCAAAGATGAAGCACTGCTGAAGGCTGAAGGAACAAATGCCAAGTTATGGCACCGCTCTTGAGAATCAAACTCAGCTTCACCATTGTCTCCATTCTGCCTTTGTTTCTTTACCTTCATCCCTGCAAAGTCCCAATGGATTATGGGTCTTTCGAGTGCTTTAACCTGCATTCCCGCATACTTCTCTCCAGACATTCACTCACCCATTCCCATCTGTCATTCTATGTGTGTGTGTATGTGTGTGCGTGTGAATAAAAGTGGGGGCGTGCAGGTGTATTTGCATTGTTTTACCACCTAAAACACTCTGCAGAGCCAAGACCTTCCTACCATGTCCCTATTCAATTCCCATGCCAGTAAGAGTCAATGGAGCACAAAACACCTATCATTTACTGCCTACCTGTGTCAACAAGCCACTGGCACTACCTCAAGCAACAGTATCTCTTACACTCCATCTGCTTTCCTGTAGCTTACACGCACTCACACTCTTTCCTCCTCTCTAACACACACATCCATGCACAGTGCTGTTTGCATACAGCATCACCTTCAAACCCTCATTGAAAGCTGTATAAGGCTTGTTATTGCTTTCTTTCCTGAGGCTGTTATATCAGCCTGCTATTCCTTATGGCTTGGTTCTAGTGGGGTTCCCAGGACCCTGACATGGATCACATTGGCATAAACCCGTTGCAGATTTCCAGGTAACGGTTTAGTAATGATGTAGAAAGAACCAATTCTATGCCACGCAGAGCGAGGGATTGCTCTTTTGCCGTTTCTCCTTGTCTCTGTGTGCACAATTTGTATGCATGCGTTTCTAGCGGTAGCGCTGTCTAATGTTGATGCCCGGGGCTTTGATGCCTTTAAATGTGTCACCAAGGTCACAAACAGCAGACATATTGATCAAATGACTTGCATAATCTATTTATCAGGCTACCGGTGCTGTTTTGCAAGTGCTGTTTGGCTCCTTGAGGACACATGTCTTAAACGACTGTTTCCCAATCACTCAGCCGGTGGAAATAGGATAGTAGAAAAGAGATCAAATGCAAGCTGTCAGGATATGAGATCTCAGGATGTGAGATGTCCAAATGTGTCAGACTGGACAGTAAAAGGACTTTAACCTGTCTGCTCTCTAGTACAAAGTCTGTGTAATATCCGACTGAGTTCATGTGTGAGTATTTCTAGGCAGATAATTCGTCTGACTGGTGCAGTCTCCTGCTGCCTGCTACATGTAAACACAATCTTACTGAGCATAGATTTGAATTCTTGATGTTAGGATAGAGTCCCACTGATATCAATGGTTATTAAATATTACCAGTTCATTTTAAGCATATAAAAAAGAATGCCTCTAATATATTTAAACATGCATACAAACCAAAACCAACGATTAAAGATGTAATGAAATAATATATTTAAAATCAAATGTTTTATTTAAAATGATAATATATATATAAAATAACCTCTAAATATGTACAATATAAATTAAATAATAAATAATAAAGTGTCTGGTGAGAAGGAGAAGAGTAGTTGGTGTGCAGTTAGGGAAAAGCAGGAAAGAGATCATTTTCGATTTTAAATCTCTCCAGGAGTGAAATGCGTTTCAGCCTTTTGAATGAAATCTCGTTCTTTGTTCCGAGGAAGGGTAAAAAGTGTTTCTCCTCTTCTTTGTCCAGCCTTTCTTTGATCTAAAGGGTCATTAAGTGGTTCCATGTCTGGGCTGTTAAATTGATTACCATGTAAAAGCAGGGCCTTTCCCTGTGTTTGGGAGGTTTAGTTTCTTATCTGGTCGGTATCCATCCTGACACTTTGAAGGTGAGGTAAGAGGGTTCTTTTTTTGCACTTTTATCTTTAGGAGTGTGCCGTACTCACGTGTTCAAGATGATTCCACTGGTTTTATGCAGAGTTCTGAGTGAACGAAAAGGGTCCTTGAGGTGAAATGTTGAGCACGCCAGGTCTGCAGCCTCTGCCAAGTGCTGTGCTTAAATCATTACTACTATCATTGCAGGCAGTATGATGTCCCCTCTTCTGGCTCTCTGACGTTGGCCTTTTAGAAGATATGGAAATCACTTCCAATTATGCTGTTATTGTATTTATCAGAATGTCTCTGCCAGTGATGTCCTACAAGTGTCAAGTGTATTGCTTAAAATAATATTAGCCCTGTTGTAAAATAATATAAAATATCCCCAGTACCATCAGCACCCTTTATCAGTATGTTTAGTGCTGGCCTTAAACAGATCATTTGTTTGACTTTCTATACCAGATATGAGGCTGTGATAAGTTGTGCTTCTACACAATAGCACATTTGTCAAAACTAATATTAGGTCTTGAATAGTCAGGCCCCATCTTATCTTAAAGACCTCATATTACAATATTACCCCAATACAGCACTTCACTCTCAGATTGCTGGTTTACTTGTGGTTCTTAGGGTATTTAAGAGTAGAATGGGAGGCAGAGCCTTCAGCTTTCAGGCCCCTCTTCTGTGGAACCAGCTCCCAGTTTGGATTCAGGAGACAGACACCCTCTCTACTTTTAAGATCAAGCTTAAAAGCTTTTTCAAGCTCCAGAGACGATCAAGCTTAAAACTTTATTTTTTGATCAAGCTTACAGTTAGGGCTGGGTCAGGTGACCCCAAAACCCTCCTTTAGTTATGTTGCAATGAACTCAGGCTGCTGGGGGGTTCCTATGATGCACTGAGTATTTCTTTTTCATTCACCTCTTTTCACTCTGTTTATGCTCCACTCTGCATTTAATTACTAGTTATTATTAATCTCTGGCTCTCTTCCACAGCATGTCTTTTGTGCTGTCTCTCTCCCCTCACCCCGAACTGGTCGCAGTAGATGACTGCCCCTCCCTGAGCCTGATTCTGCTGGAGGTTTCTTCCTGTTAAAAGGGAGTTTTTCCTTCCCACTGTCGCCAAATGCATGCTCATAGGGGGTCATTTTGATTGTTGGGTTTTCTCTGTAATTAGTGTAGGGCTTTACCTTAGAATATGAAGTACCTTGAGGTGACTGTTATGAGTTGGCAGTACATAAATAAAATTCAACCTTTCCATGATGGATGCAGAGAAGACATTCTTATGGGTCAACAAGCCTGCTGTGTCAAGAAATTTTTAGGCGGTTTATGGAAATAGATTGAGATTTTGAGGACAGGCTCCTTTGCTCCAGAGAATTATGCTTTCTTTATAGTTAATATAAAGCCACAGCCAGCAGCCATAGACCGGAAGTCCTTATACAGTGACTCCAAGATGTCAAGAAATAGTCCCTCACTTAATGCTGCATACAACCGCATTGTGTTATTTTCACACAAATAAAATATAGCATGTTAATTACAGAGCTTGAGAGGTGCTGTTCAAGGATTTTGTTGCATTTGGACAGAGCTGAGCTTCCTGTTCCAGTCTTTATGCTAAGCTAATGGGCTCGCTCTTCATATTTTACTGAGCACAGAAGGAAATAAGCTTAATAACACACAAATCACATAAAAAAGTAACACTTCCAGCCGTCTTCCTCAATCCTCAAGTTGACTGCATGCATATTCTCTGAATACTGCTGTTAGCTTCTTCTTTTAGGCAATGAAAGTAGGCTGTTTATTTTTTTCCTCCCAGATCTTTTATTAGTTTATTGAAAAATGATTGAATATGAACTTTTAGTCGCTCCCTATGATGGCATCTGTCCTCTTTCTGTTTTTAAGTCATTACGCTCGAAACCGTCTATGAAGATTTTTTTCAATCATTTTTCAAAATCTGATGCTGCTGCATATTACACTTTGCAGCGCAGCGTGATAGCTGGGTTTGACCCCTTACCACTTAGGAGTTGATCATGTACTACTTATTGAGTGAGTGGTTATGAAGGTCATCTGAGCGTACACTACACACTCTGTGTTGCTGCACTACCTGCTCTCTTCCACTCAACCATCCTCTCCACCCGATTGTCATTGATCTGCACTTAGCTTTTCTGTGACTTAACACCGAATACATGCCAGACATCTTCATCAGAATAAATCTAAACATGTAGCTGAATGACTGGAACTGATTATGAGAACACTCACATCTTAATTGTGACAATATTCGCATTCTAGTGTATACGCAAAATAGTTTTGTTGCTGTGTGTTGTTCAGATCATTGAAAGCAGACAGCAGATATGTGTTCTTCTGTGTTGGGTGAGGTGATGAAATAGACAAGTACGATATTTCTGCCTGTGATTGGCACTCAGCGATTGCTCCTACCCCGTTGGTCTTAAATTTCACTTTTATTGTCTTGCACATGAAAAAAAAAACCCCACTGTCATTTGTATTAAAGGATTTGCAAACGTTAATGGAAAGAATTATTGGTGCTTCATGCTCGTGGTCTCTTTCAAACAATTTCAGTCGAAGTCACGAGGGACAAAATCCACTGTCCTCGTTCAAAATGCATTATAGAAATCTTTAGAAGTCTGAATGGGGAAATTGAGTACCTTCAAAAAGGGTTCTTGGTACAAAATTCATCCCTTGTGTTACTGTCCCTTTGCTGCAGCTCTGCTGCCCATGAAAGCACAAAGAAGGAATTTTATAGTGAAAAGAATGTACTTTGAAAAATACCAACTAAATGGATCTGGCTTACACTTCTGAAGGTTAAGACGCACCACAGAATGCATTTTTGCCCAAAACAAAAACTGTGTATCGTCGCACATCACTGACATCAAAATTGCAGTAGCAGAGTGTTTTTTTGTTTGTTTGTTTGTTAGTTTTGGTGTACTGACATGGGGGGACAATCTTTCAGCAATCAGTAATTGTTAAAATGTACAGATCGGTGTGTCAGAATTGTTTTAAGGAAGACTTAAAATGTATCTCTATCTTTAGATTAAAGATCTCCTCGGGGGTGGGAATAGCCAGTAATGCCATTATAGTGCATGTTTTTCATTTAGTGCTGACACATACTGCTGGGCTTAGCATCAATCCCAGTGTGTTCTTCTAAATGAGATTAAAGCGCATGGTCTCACAGTTTTGTTGATTTTGATGTTTTCGTTGTTCAGGTTTCTGCAGGCAATGGAAGTCTGTCAATTTCTTTCTTTTTCAAGGTTATTTTGGGAGATGTATGCCTTTATTTGGAGTCAGTGAAGAGAGAGAGGAAATGTGGGTAAAGAGAGTAGGGGAATCCATCCATCTGCTTATCCGTAGTTGGTTGCGGTGGCAGGAGGCTAAGCTGGGGAGTCAAGATGGGTCTATTCCCAGGGTCTCCTCCGAGCTGGGAAAACCTCCAGAAGGAAGGTACCCGAGAGGAGTCCTGATCAGATGCCCAAACCATCTCAGCTGGCTATTTTCACCACAAAGGAGCTGCAACTATGCTCTGAACCCCCATGATGTCTGAGCTCCTCACCATATTTCTAAAACTGAGCCCAACCACCCTACAAAGGGAACTTATTCCTTCATTCACTACCAGAAACTCATGAGTGCAGATTATGGAGTGTCACAAGTGTGACACACCATTTTTCAGCAATTTAGCAAACCCATTTATCAAGCAAACTGAAGTAATTTAAATGCATTATAAAAAAGCACAAACCTAATAGAGGCAGTGTGAAAATCTGTGAAACTGTTGGTGTAGGAGGTGCATGGAGATGTGTCTGAGTGAAGAAAAACAACATGAAGGAACTATGAAGAGAAGCTCAGAGGTCATGACACGGCAGCCAGGCAGGAGACCAAGGGAAGTGTCAGCAACAGCTTTATAGTCTGGGAACACCCGGCTCAGATCTTCCCATTTTTCACTGACAATCCTTCCCCTGCCCACCAGGTAACTGAAAGACATCCAGAGGAACTCAGAGTTGAGAGGAAAGGGTGGGGGGGTTGTCACAGCTGGAACATCGATCGACTGGCAAATCAAAAAACTTCACCTTCTGGCTTAACTCTCTTTTCACCGAAACTGTGCAGAACACCCGCGTTACTGCCGCCGTTGCATCGACCCGCCTGTCTTTTTGAAGCTTCATTATACTGCCACTCATGAACAAAATGCCAAGATACTTAAACTCCTTCGCTTGGGGCACCAGCTCGTTGTCTGCCCAGAGGGAGCAGACCACCATTTTCCGGCAGGAGTAGGGGAATGACGCAGCAAATTGTCTGGCTGAGCAGGAACTCACTATTAAATGTGACCATGTAGTGTCTTCCCAAACCACACAGCAACTGGGTCACTCCAAGTCTGTCAGTTTCTTGATGTGTTCTCACCTAAACTTCCAAAGGGTACATGTGGTTTGGGGTGGTAAATGCTATTGAGATAATCCCTTGTATGCTATATAGTTTAATTAACACTGAAGTGTCACTGTAGGCCTTTACTGTGTGCAAATGACTGTATGTTTCTTTCTGTTTTCAGTTGAGCATTCAAATATTTATTCTGCTTTTAAGTTACACACTACAGAGCTACTGTATAGTTATTTTGTCAATACCATAGTAGCCTGTGTATTAATGTCAGTAATCACTGAGTCTTATGTGCTTTTCAGATAAAAGCTTTCTTACTGAATCTCTCCCACCTAACTTTCTTACAGTTCTGTGAAACGTATAGAAATTGTCCCACAACAGTCATTAACTGCCTACTTGTGAGTCGCAGTCGGGATTGATGGGACTGCCTGAAGAAATAGCATCCATTCTGGATATTTTTTTTCCACCTTGCTTCTTCTGTGAAAATGGCTTATCCCAGATGGTTTCTGACAGCAGTTAAGCACTAACATAAAGTAAATGTAGTGTGAAGACAGTTCTCATCATGCAAGAATAGTAGGTGTGTGTGTGCGTGCGTGTGTGTGTGTGTGTGTGTGTGCGCGTGTGTGATGGAACTGGAACAAATAGGATGTGTTAAAACTCACAAACTGTCTGCAAGTATCAATCTTCCGCTGACATAGCTGCTATTCTGCTTACTACAGATGTATTGCATCAGACAAACCGATTAATTTTCTATTTCAGGATTTTACATTTTGATCGCATTGATGTTTTCCAGTTAATCAGTTTGTTTTCAGTGAAAGTTTGCTCGCTCTGCCTTTCAAGTATAACAAAAACAAAATCCCGAGCGTGCCATTAAAATATATTTACTTTAGTACAGAACAGAGTTTGTACAGAGGGTGTTTTAGATTAATTTTAGATTCAGACTGAATATATGTACACGGTGTAAGTCTCCTTCATCACATGAAAACCAGGGCAGTTTTTTTCTTTGGGAATAAATTCCAAGTGGTCCAGACATGCCAGAGAGAGTGTGCTCAGTATTAGTGTCCCCTGGTGATTCTGTCCAGCTCTATGAACAATGCCTGCAGTGGAGACTTATTGATTGAGTCAGTTCCACAGTTACGAAACGCCCAATTACTGCCAAATCACATGATTGTGTCATTCATCCCTAATGAAAAAGAAAAAAAAATCTGAATTAGAACTATCACTTCTGAAGCTGGCATTCCCCATTATTAGTATCCCATGTCCTAACATCTGTCCTTAGTGAAAACTAGCCAGGGCTATATTTAGCCTCCCGTCCAGCTTTATATAGGTCAAGAATCCCATCCACACACAGTTCCGCTGCTTCGCTTCAAGGCTGGGGCATATTTGTTGCCATTGTAGGATCAACATTAACATACAGCTTTAAGGTGTCATCAAGGTCTCGTGACCATGTCAAAATCCAGACCAAACAAAACCCCACAAATAGTTATTTACACGTGCTGTCAGGTAATTCACTCTCTCACTGTTAAAGCAAAATCCCCGCGTGAGAGTGAAAGCTGCGGGTGTTTTTGCTTCATTTCTGTGGCTATCAGGTGTTTCCCTTCTTGTGGCTTCCCACAGAGAAAGTGCCTGACAACAACTGAAGCATTGCTGCTTTGAAGTTTTTTTGATGAACTTTTCCCACCCACAGGCTGTTCAGTTCAGCATTATTGGCTTTACTCTGCAAACATTTCTGCTGCCTTGTGAACCAGGATTTTTTTTTTTGGTCACTTTTACGCCACTACTCCAAATAGTTTCGCAATTCATCCCCAGTTATCTACACTTGAAGACCTTTATGGCCTTTGGCCGTTCAATGCAATGGCAGGCTGAGTAAAAACTATAATTGGGCCATATTTACAGACAAAGACAAAAAATATCTGTGTAAATGAGGTATTATGTCTCCAGACTGTACGCGGGGTCCCGCATTGTAGTGCAAGCCAATTATACCACAGGGTAACTGCTCATTTCACCAAACAAAAATAAGTCCCAAATAGCAACCTTTGCCATCTATCATCAAACCACCAAAGAAGCAAATGATAACAGTAGTAATGATAGTATTGCCAATAATAGTAGAAAAATAATAACAGTAATAATATTACTGTGGAAAACATGTAACTCATAATGATACTGAGGTCGCTGCTACATAGCAACACGCACATAAATTCAGCTAAACCACTGGGCTGGATAGATTTGTTCAGATCAATCAAAGTGGGAAAATTAGTTTTCTTGGTTGCTAAATGTGGTGGTTTGAAAACACATTTGTCATGCAGCAACATCACTTCTGGCTTTCTTCCTTTTTTTTAAACTTGTATGTCAAATTAGGTAAAATTGCTCGGGTGGTGATTCATGCTCATTTAAATGAATACACAAGAGTTTAATAGTTATGCGGCTCATCAACAGTAATGTTAATGTGTTTTTGTGCTTTGAAGAGCCAGGCCAAATTAAGTTTAGCTTTGTGTGTTTTCATCTGAAGGTTAGCAGTCGGGGTGGGGCCTTTGTGTGCTCTGGGCAGTCCAAAGACATGCATGCCGGGTTTAACTGGTGTTTCTAAACTGGCTTTGTGGAGTAAATGGTTGAGCTCTCTGTGTCTCTGTGATCAACTGGCAAACTGTTCAGGGTGTACCCTGCTTCCCCAATACGTCCACCCTCGATGAATATGCCATTAAAAAAAGCAGTGCATGACCTTTTGTAAGTTCACAGTGAAGTGAGCCTGATACAGCAGCTTAAATGCTACATCGTAACAGAAAAAAGTTTTCTGGGGGCATCATTAGTGGAGAAGATTTTGGATCATTAGCAGATAAAAAAAAATTGCAAAAGAAGCTAAATTAAGATATGACGATGCATCTCCTCTTATGCAGATAATTTACAGTATAAGCATTTGCTAAATATTGCAGTGTGTATATATATATATATATATATATATATATATATATATATATACACACATACCTTGTGCAGCAAAAGCTTATTAGTCCAAATTGGTCATTTGTAGCAAATTGCATTGCATGTTCCCACACTGGGAAATGTATCTGTAAACTACAAGAAAGGCTTTCAAAAGGAAATAACTGTTAAATGTAAGGCACTTCCCTGATAACTAATTATTTTTTGAATTGTGCCAGATTCACAGCAGACATTTTAAGCACATTATTTTTGTCACTTGAACAAAGCCATCTGATTAAGTGCTGTCATAAAAGAGATCCTGGGCCAATTAGATTAAAAAAAAGATGGGCTCGCAGGCAAAGAACAATCTGCAGATTTGTTTCCATGCCAGCTCCAACAGACGGAAAGTGACGAGGAGGGAGAAGAGGAGGGAATGTGGGAGTCGAGATGGGAGAGGCGAATGGGCTCCTTTTTTTTCAAACAACAGCTTCTTTTTTAGTGATGGGGCTCATCAAAACCTTCTAAGTTAATCAGAGTTCAGTTAGTGTGCATGCTAAGTGGCTATACTTAAAATAAAGGTGTGTCTCTGAAGACCAGGCATTCTGTCAGAAGTCTCTAACCTTTTCCGTGCTCGTCTTTAATGGAATGGAGAACTGGCAGTACAGTGATTGAGCCAAATCGAATCATCCCAGCCCCCTTAAACAGGCTGCAGAAGAGTTCTTTTCCTCACAGACAGTAGAAATATAAAGGAAAATTGTATCTGAGTAGGTGCTGAGTTTATGTTTGGCTGCAAATCAAAACAAAAATCCTAAGACATCTCTCAAAGGCATACTATAAGTTAATTACGTTAAAGCAATTCTAACTGAGGTTCTTGTCCGCCTAAATGGAGAGTTTCATTAGTGGATTGCGGCAGAGTAATCTAAAGAGTAGGGGGCCACTGTAACCCCTAAGGTTTGCCTTGGGAGGACTATCACAGAATGCGATGCATGTTAATCTCCATTTTCTCGATTATGCGTGGGCCACTGTCAGTACAAACTGTTTGTTCAAAGTCAGGGTGACTTTCTTTTGCCGTGCTTCGCTCCTCTGTTACACAGAAAAGGGGGGCATGATAAGAAATGGGAAGAAACAAGAAGATGAGCAGAGGAGTAAACACTGAGACAGGTGTCTGGCAAGGGACAATGATTAGATTTATAAACCAGCCAATGTTATTTTCTCTGCTTGGAGACTGCTGTAAGACATTAAGTGCTAACTGAAGCTCCCAGGGTCCCACTCCACAGACACCTTTCCTTCAGTATCCAACCTCGAGCTCCCCGTCCTCTTCTCCCGTTTTCACTCACAGTGCTTCCTACATCTCTTCTTCCCTTTTCTCTTGGGTGCCTTTAGATTTTCTTCTTTGTATCTCCCCAAGATGGATTGGCCTCGAAAGCACCCTTTTTGCTTCCATCACCATCCTTGCATTTTCTTCTCCTCAGGCAGGGGTGTGTCATCCATCCTCCTGTCTCCCCAGACCAGTGGCTGATGCACAACATCCAATATTTTCTCCAGCTGGAGTGGAACTGAGCACATTAGGGATGGGTCTGTTAAGGTGTTCAGACTTGCTCCCGCTATACCCGGGGACCATTTTTCTTCATTTGAGAGCGTCTGTCTTGCTGCCAATAATATAGATTTTCTATCAGCTCCTAAATCATGGCTCCATGATTGGGAAAGTGATTAGTCAGGTCTCTCCAATATGAAAATTCTAGTATCAATTTTCATGTCTGTCAGGACACATAGCTCGGTTTATTAAACCACTATTTGAACAGTTAGACGAAACGTTCTTTCCTTCGCCCCCATCAGCTTCCCACTGGAGCGGGCTCGGTTTTATTCTGCATGCAAACTCATGGGCAAAATCTGTCAGGAAAAGAAATCGCCGCAGTGCAAGCATCCATGTCCTGATTCCACTTTTTATTCAAACAGCTTTATAATTTCACAACCTGTTCAAGGCTGGAAATAAGCTTATTAGGTTTGCAGAGTCGGGGGGCCTGACACGAAGATTAATATTTCTGAGGCCCATAGAGGGGTAGTAGCTAGAGGAAAAGATCATTTAACAGAGGAGACATTTTATTCAACAGCTTGAATGAAGAGGCCAATGGTTAATGTATCTTTTTTTTCTTTCTGTCTCTCTTCATGTCTTCCTTTAGGTCATCTGATGGTGTGTGCACAGCAGGAACAGTGGTGGTGAGTCGTTTGAAGATGGGGGAGATGGAGGACGTTGACGTGGACCACATCACCACTGACGTACCGTCACAGAAGGTAGAGTAGCAGGCTGAGTAGACGAAGCAGGAGCGGGGGTCTCTGTGCGCGGGACGCCTCATGCTAATGCTAGGATTAACGGGCACTGCTCTGGTCCTGCAATGAGATTAAATAAACTTCAGTAAAAGCTAGTAGGGATTTACAAGATGTGAGTATCTTTAAAGTCTGATTGCCTATATGGTGAAACAGAAAGGGGGTTTAAAACAAATGAGATTGACACGCGCATACAAATCTATTTGTGTCCCTGAAACCATTATGCATTTGGCCAAAAATATTTCCTGGGTGTATTCTCCACTCTTAACTGGGCTCTGAAAGGAAAAGAAGAGGAAAAAGTATTCTCCTTCAGAGTCTTTGAGGCCCCACCAAACCAAAAGCGGAGTTGTGCATATGTACTCCTGATTTGGATCAAGTGAATTCATGCTATAGAGCCAGTGCTCGGGGAATTAAAACATAAAGAAGCTCTTGTGATATTTCTGATCTGTAAAGAGGAACAGCTTCAAAGCAACATCGAGGTTTGTAGTCAATGCCTGTTGTTGATTTGCTGTGCGTAATTGTGTGTTTCTGTATGTTGTGTTTATGTATGTGTGTGAATCACTGTCTTATATAATTGACCAAGGGCCTCTACATGGCTGACTGGCTTTCTATTCTGCCTACCCCTGTTCATGGTGCAGGGAGGTTCCCTGCTAGGCTCCAGCGTGTCACTGAAAATCTGCCCATGTCGCCTTGATGAATGTGTTGCCCTGTGCGTACATGTGCGCGTGTGCGTGCATGTGTCTTGCCACAGCATATTTCCTCTTGTGTATTCTTTCTGTTGTTGAAGATGAAGGAAGGAAAGAAGGAAGGGTATGACAAACACTGGGGAAGGCTCCCTTTAGACTCGGGACTCACTTGTAGGGAAGTTCTTTTGTTCCTTACTTGGTCAAAGTACCTTAGTCATGTTCATGTGCTGCTGCTGCCTGAATTTACATATTTGCGCATGTTTGTGAGTCTGTGTTTGATCAGTCCGTGTCGTTGCTTGGGCGGTCATTGCTCATGAATATCCCGGTGATCCTGCAAACATAATCAGCTGAAACAAGAAAGAGACTCCAGTCACCTTTGATCTGATCTCTTTACATATTTTAGTCTACAAAGAGCCATCGAACACATGCTGTCCGCTGCCTACAGTTACAATGGGACTCCTTTTGCAGCTGAGGCCCTTGGCTCATTGTTAATACTTTTCACTAGAAGAGACCTTACTTAGTGAAATCTGCCCTTTTTGTCCAGCGGACACAGCTTACTCTGGAGTTTGTGTGTGTGTGTGTGTGTGTGTGTGTGTGTGTGTGTGTGTGTGTGTGTGTGTGTGTGTGTGTGTGTGTGT
>JAVDPK010001753.1:279512-298728 GCA_034780415.1 Cichlasoma orientale | reverse complement strand
GTGTGTTGGATCAGGAACACATCTAAAACCTGCAGGACACCGGCCCTCGAGGCCTGGAGTTGTCCATCCCTGCCATATGAGCTGCGTGAGATTAATTTAGTGGCAACACAGAAAGTCAGCTTGCTCACTGGCGAGGAAGGAGAGAATTGTAGAGAGAAAAAACGTAAGACATGTAGCAGGAAAAGTGATAGACTTGAAAAGGTCACAACTCCTGCTGTGTTAAAACTTCACAGCCCTTTTTTTCAGAGTAAACTTGGGAAACAGGTTTTTTTTTCATCACACATCCATTTTCTCCTGTACCTGGATACCCACAGCCTCCCTGAGCTCCCCAGCAGCCACACGCCTGTTGTCATGGTGTCATTGCTGCTTACTGTTTCTCCTGTGATTAACTAGTGAACTGCAGCCATGTTTGCAGGTGCACATCTGCAGCCTGTCAAAACAATACCCTCCCTGCAGATACAGCCAGATTGAGTAATGCAATTTAGTCCTCCACTTTTATTACCTTTCAAAATGAGCATGCAGAGAACGGGGAGATAGCAGAGCCCACGCGCAGCAGTTCTCTGTAAGTCATTTTCTTAAGAGGTGTCAGGAAGGGAAACGGAGGCGTCTGATTGGTGGTCAGATTAGTGTGGTGGCGGGGGGGAGTCCGGGGGTTAATCCGCTTCTCTGATGGAGGTGGAAGTCAGCAAACTGTTGCTCCTCTGATTAAGGTTGTGTCCTCACCCCCTTTCTCTACATGTATCCCTTGCCCCCCATTTATTTTTGTAAATCCATTACAGTTTTTCTAATCCCCATGCCAACAATTTCTGAATTTCACATTTCATTTAGATACAATTAAGAATCCTCTCAGGGGTCATTCAGGCTAGTCTTAATTAAATTGCCATTAATTTCAGTATCTTCAGCATCACAGAAAAAGACTCCTTAGCCTGTCTACAGCCTGTTTGGCTTATAAATATTGTCCTTAAGAGAATCTCTGTTGTCTGTGTGGGCCTGAATTTTTTGATGCGGCAAATTTGAAAACAAATTGCTTAGAAGCCTATCTACTAATATGTGGTAAAGTCAGTAAAAAGTTGCATAAGAAGCACTAATAGAAAGGCCTTTCGTGCAGAGGTTTAAAAAATCTCTTGCTGCATTTCTTAAGTGCTCACCATGGTGATTGCATGGCAGTTTTATTTAATATTTGATTCTGGGCATGTCTGCTGTTTACATCTTTTCAATATATTCTTTATTATTCTCATCATCTCGATAGCCCATGAAAAGAAAAAGTAACATTCCCCTGATTTTAGCAATACTTTGTTAATTCATGCCTGTGGCGCTTTGCTTCAAGGCCATTTGTTCCTCCATCTATTCATTCATCCATCCATTCATCTTTGCGTCCATCCTCTTAACTGACTGTCCAACTAGGGCTGCAGGAGGCTCAAGCCTGCAACAAATTATTTTGGGCAAGAGGCAGGTTAAATGCCAGAACAGTTCCTTGTTAGCCCCGTGATGGGCTAACAGACATCCCGTCACTATGACATCCACACCTACTGAAATGTGTTATCACCAACTGGCCTAACGTGCATGTCTGTGGGGGAGAACGCAGAGCATCTAGAATAAAGAGCACATGTGAACTCCGGAAAGAAAGGCCCCAGGAAGGAGCTCAGAAAGGTCTTTTCTGTGCCTTCGCCGTTTGTTCTTCCATCCATTTTCTTCCACTTATCCTTTTCAGGGTCGCTAAGGGGCTGGAGCCTATCGCAGCTGTCATAGGGCGAGAGGCAGGGTACATCTGTTCCTGTTCAGTATAATATATTTAAATGCTTGAGTGGTAGTACACTTTTTCAGAGGGCGGGTGTTGATCATGGATTTGTTATGGACAATTGCAACCTTTGGAGTAATATAAAATTATGTACTTAATACTACCAAAACAGTGTGCGCGGGATCAGATGGTAAGGAGAAATGCTTGTTGATGGTTTTACAACACTAAATGAAGTCTACAGCACAGAGCAATAATCCAAAGTATTTATTGCTGGATTTGGTCCCTGGATGATGATAATAACTAAACAATCAAATATGGTCAGACTAGCATGAAATAATGCTGGCTCGTGGCAAAGAGACGAATTGTTGGAACAGTTTTTGACATGTTTTTTTGTTTTGATTTCAAAAGGTCACCCAGTTTTCACTTGGAAACTAGGTTTTGTTAAACCACATATAAAGCCACTGCTTAAGTCAGCCTAGTGGCACATATTTTTGACATTGCATCCTAAATTAATACTCTTGCCACATAAGAACTCCCACTGTAGTGTGCCTTCTGGAACCCATCTGCGCTGAAGGGCATCACTGAACTTTAACACTCGAGGACGAATGACGTAGCAGCACGAGGATTAATGGCTCGGACACTCGGTTTAAAAATGAGGACTTAGACAGACGACCTTGAAAGAAGAACATTTTAGGGCCAAAGTGTGTTATAGTACAGTATAAGGTTTTCTTATGGAGACAGTTCTCTGCACTGCCAGTAGGAGCTGGAGGATGGCTCCAATTTCTGAATTTAGGCACCAAAAAATTATTTCTGCCGTGTATGTTCGACTACCCTTTGCAAGACTGTCAAGGTTTCACTCTGGGTGCTTCAGCTCCTACTTATTGAGTGACTTCCTCTCTGACTATAGCTCCACAGACGTAAAGGAGTACTACACACAGTTTGAGGCTCACGGCTTTCTTGCCCTCCGCTGCTAGCATGCAGATAAGAGCATTAGAGCTGTTTTTCGTTTCCAGCCTTCAATTGCTGCTATTAGCCCCTCTGCAAAAAAAAAAAAAAAAAAAATGAAGATGGGACTAAACGTGAAGCAGTTCTAATGGGAAAACTGGGCAAGGGGGTTTGTAAGCAAAGTTTCAAAATGATTCAATAGAGTGTTCCTCAGTGTTGCGCAATAAATAAGCAATTAAAATGTAAATGGAGGAAATAATAAGGCAAAGATTAGCAGGACAAGGCTATGTGTTTTGCTCTGCTGTGCTGTCAACTGGAGAGAGAGAGAGAGAAGGCCTTGAAAGATGAGAAACTCCTTATCTATAGCAGACACCATTATTGATTATAGAATTTAATTTGTGCTTCATACCTCACAAGACTTTAAGACTTTTGAAGTCTGTCTGTTCTGTGGCGTCCTTGAGGCAGGCAGCTGTCAGAGTTGATGTAGAAGTCTGTTTACCTTTTGCAAAATTAAAGAGAAACCCTTTAAAATTTATATGATGAGGATGTGATGTATTTTCTGCTGTGTCATATGGTTCGGTATACTTTTCTTTTACTTTGTTCCCCCCATCCCTTTGTCTTCCTCTGGCAGTGTTCAAGAACCCAGTATGCAAGGTGTACAGATTTCAAACAGTGGACAGCAGGTGGATGCTTGTGCGGGAACAAATGGAGGAGTGCACTCTGTCATTCAGTATCCCCAAACAGCTGCTCTCGCTGTACATTCAGGAGGACATGATCAGGTAGGTGCATCTGAAAAATCTGACGTGTTAATCGTGTGGGCCTAAACTTCTTGTTCTTGTCATGGATCGCAGGTTAAGGACCTAAATGCAGACTCTGGAGGCAGACTGATTAAACAGAAGGCGAGACTTTTATTTTGGCTGACTCACAGTTTTCTGAAATAGAGTCCAAAGATAAATCCAAAAAATAAAAGAAAGAAGAAGAAGAGGCATAAATTCAAAATTAGCCCAGGAGATCACAGCAGGATAACACATGAGGGGAGCATAGCAGACGCCGCAACAGAGACTGAGAGGAAGACAGGATTATTTATACACATGGGGTGATCAGGAAAGTGGAGACAGCTGGGGCAGACTAGACAGATGTGTTGATGATGAAGACAATGAGGGGGTGTAGGGAGTAAATCTAAGCACAAATCACGGGAGATAACTGACTACCAAAGTAAAACAGGAACTAACTCAGAGTCACTAAACACAACAGACAACTATACTGATACAGGAAGCTAAGGACAAATAAGAGACTCTATAACAGTAATTAGAACTCAAACACAACAAGAACTACAAAGCTTAAAGTACAAAAAGTTCAAGACCTCAAGTGAATTAACAAAAACAAACTAGAACAAGGACTCACAATGAAACAATAAGAAAACACCTGAAAATGACTTAGAACTCAACACTAAATAATAAACATTAAAACATGACACAAGGACACGGGGGGAGGTTAAAAACACAAGAACACAAGGAACCAAATAGAAAAGCAACCCTAACTAACTTTCAAAGGAAACAAAATTCAAACATGAATCAAAACTAAAGCAAGAACCTGAAATCCCGTCAGATCCAAAGATAAATCCACACAATAATCCCGGCCTCAGAATATAGAAATCAGGACTCAAATATAAGGAAACCAAGACAGTAACCCAAACTCAGACATTAACTAGAAAACTAAAATACACAAGACAACCACAAACCCACAACAAACCTACAGACCGTGACAGTTCTCTTACTTCCGTCCATATTTAAAAGGGCCCACTGCTTTAGTTTATAACTTCAGCCAAAAAAATAAATAAAAATAATATGATTAACCACACAAATAGCAGGATAAAGGATATAGCTGCAATTAAAATAGAGTCTAGTTAATACTGTGTGAGAACGAGAAAAAGTTAAGACCATTCCCTCAGGCTCAACCGGTGATTATTAAAGCAGATCATTCCTTAACTGGCCTGTTGTATCTGGCAGCCCTTTCTCATACATAACACATAAATGAATATACACACACACACACACTCTCACACACACACAGATTCACATGAATTCTTTATGCTCGCATCAATCCAAGGCACATAAAGATCCAATCAGAGATTTGGATGAATGTGTTAGTAGGAGCATGTTTTTCCATTTGTAATCACAGCATGCAACAGAAGCATCCCACAGACACACAACTTCAAGGACACGTGTCCACCGTGCCCTTTGTCATCAGTTTACCTGTCAAACATTCACCTTCCTAAGACCATCGTTCGCCTCCTTCTGTCTTTTTAACCGTACTTCCTGTTGCTCTGCAAACCGATAATTTAAATCATAACTAAATTTAGAAGACAATTATAAAATATTTATTAAATGCGTTATCTGTATAATACAGCTCATGAGCACTCAGCAGGCTCGACGCCGTGACTGCCATATGCAATGCTTGTTTATTAACAGGCGCGTGTGCCGTATCTCCAGCTCGGTCGCTCAAGCACCTCTTCTGTAATCCTCTTTAAATGTTGTCTTTCTCCACGGTGCCTCTCCATTTTGCCGATTCCGTCAGCCAAGCTCACAGCGGTGCTAGCTCAGGGTTTTTAATGATTCAGTTACTGCTGTAAAAGTTGTGAGTGCAGCAGCGGATGGTGGGTGGCTTAGTTTGCTTTACCACTCTGTGATAATCTTGGATATTTCTTCCGTCTATTTGTTAGCTTTGATGTCTCCACTCATGTTCTAATCTAACTCTGTGAGCACAGAGGTGGCAGAGTTTCCTTCATTTCTCCAGCGGAGACGCTGTGGCGCCTCGTGCATGTGTGCGTCAGTGTGTGTGTGTGTAAACATAATGAATGCATGTGTAGTAAAGTGTGTGGGTGTCGATAAAACCTCCCTCATTAAGAGCTGTCTGGTTTCTCATTAATGACAAAAAAATGTCCCCTTGCTTTTGGTGTTAATTAACAAGTATCATGTCTGCGTGTCAAGATCATATAGGTGACATTTTGACATCCAGCATCTTTGTTTGCACTTCTTTACATCTGAGATCTGGATTAATGGCTTTGCTTTTTGGATGGAGCAGTTTTTTGTTTGTTTTTTCACAACTAACTCAATTTATGGTGATAAAAAAAAAAAAAAAAAGCTCGCTTTTCAGTGCAGCAGAGGTCTTACCGGCCCCACACAAAAGGCCTTCAGTGATTAAATTGAACAGTCACTATAATGCACCATGAAACAAAGGTGCCCCCGTGGCAGGTCTTTTTATCAGCCTGACTCAATTTTAGCAAATTATGCTGCTTTATTTTTGTCCATTGTTTTTTGTTTTGCTTGTTTTAATGTATCAGCATCATATGTCAGTAAAAGGAAAAAAATCATTGTTTTAATTTTCCCATATTCCAATTGATCTTTTTACCCTTCTTCTTTTGTTTTCTTGTTCTGTAGGACATTGCTTTCTGTCCATCAGTTGTTGTTTTTTTTATTTGCATCTAAGTCTTTTACTGAAGGAGATGCTACTTCAGTAGGGGTCACTATAATCAAATAATTTTTTTATCTGCCGCAGTGTGGGGAGAGCAGCAGCAAGGCCTCAGCACAAAACAGAGCAGGCAACCATCACAATAGATATCACATTAAGTTAGATGCTAAAAAAAACAGGTACTCGGATACTGATCACTACTAAAAATGGCTACTGGGCTATCAGTATTTGCAGCAGCATTGATACCAACAGCACCATCTTTGCTTCCTCCAGCTGACACACAACTTCACAACACACCGCTGCAGACAGGCAGGCACAAACCCACCCTCACTGGCAGCTGAAATAGTTGATGTTCACAACACCGAACAACACTGAACGACACACACACACCTCAACATTGGTTGGTTAACTGTTAGCAATTACCTGATAGCTGCATTATCATTAAGGTAGTAGCTATGGCTAGTAATTATGACTAGTAATTAAAAGATAACACTAGTATGGGAGCTGCAGCAAAGGTTATCAGTCCTGCTGGTCTGTAACACTAATAGACAGTGTTAGTTTAACAACACAGTTATTTGTGTTTAAAAAGTTTTCTGGGTATCTGTATCAGGTAATTGTCTGAAATTCTAGTATTGTGACACCCTGTTAGATAGAGCATAAAGGGAGGAGCTGAATGGGAGGTGGATGGCAAAGTGGCTTGCAGAGGCAGCAGCTTAAACGGCACTGAGATTTGCTGATTAGACGCCTAGAAGAGTATTGCTGCTGAGCTGAACTCGCTGACCTGCCTAAACTAAAGCTGTGCTTAATTTTATATGTAAACAGAATACATTTGGTGCTGTCTGGAAAGTGTAAAAAAAAAAAACTGCATAATGTACCATATTATTATTTTTCCAAATGCAGCTGCTTTAGCATAAGTTGTTTAGCCTTCCACAATGAATTACAAGAAGACAGAAGAGTCAATCAAAATATTATTGTTGGGCTTTAGAGTTTTAGTGCTAATCAACAATGAATATTCACCTGGCAGCACAACAAATATCCAAATCTTGAAGTTGAACACCAAACACTCATAAAAAGAGCAAATGTCCAAATAGCTGATATTTGGCCCGACAACATACACAAGATTATTATTTACTTTTAGTAATGTCTGCAAAAACTTAAATGACATTAAGAGGACAGGAAAATTGGTTGTTCTCACTACAGGCTAGATCATTTAAAAGATATAATAAAGTCCTCATCTTACTCTATAATATGAAATGTGACATTGAAAATGCATTTTCCCTAATGCCTGCTGTCTGTTAAATGTTATACAAGAGGAACTGGGACTTTATTTTTACATGCATATTTAATCAGCTCATACGTACTCTTATCACACCTTTACCCTTTCCAGACAATAGCGCAGTGATTAAGGGGGTGAGTCTACCGTATATCTCTGTTCACCATCTCACTGCCTCTGCACCCTCATTTAGCAAGCAGATAAGTGTATCTGTTGTTTTATCCCTTATTTACATCCACCTTGACCACAGACACAAAATAACAGATCCCCGGGGAACAATAATGCGGTCTGACCCTGTGATGCAGTGTCTCAGGGGTATAGTTTCAGGATATTTGTTGAATACCATTGTAACTATATATTTAGCATATTAACATTGGCTATGTAAATCAGATATCCTGTAACCATTGGCCCCTTGATTGTTAAAGTGGTCAGTTTATGGTAATTGGGTCTACTTCAACCCAAGTGGATTCATTAAGAACAATGTATATTTGATTGAAACCAATGGAAACATGGCGTGGGCCCACTCTGCTAGGAAATCTACTATAAGATCATCTTGACAACCGTCTTAATTTCATGGCTTGTTAAGTCCTAAATTTCTGTGAGTTAGCAAAAGACCTGCGATCATTATTAGTTTTTTTTAATCTCAGCAGGATCTTTCCCTTTTCTGACTGATGCTTGATATTTTTTCCTTTGTTTTCTTTGTTTCCACTCTAAATTCAGAAAGATGATTATGTGATTACACATCGTGCATTACGTCTACACTGGTCTTTGTTCAAGTGTCTTTATAGCTGAGAATAATTTTAGGCAGAAATTAACATCCTAGAAATGAAAATGATTCTCCTTTTAAATCACGTGCATGTCCTGCTGCCAGTGGCAATATAAACTGCCTTTTTTCATGGAGTAATCTGAACTATTAGGACCACTCCTATACCAGTACCAGATATCAACCCACTACTGTCCTCAGATGCGTACTCTTATTTGTAAAACTACTCCGACTCACTTTCCAGCAACATAATGCTAATTTCTTTTTAGTTGAGCGGGTAGGCGGTGGAGGAGCAATGTGAGTAGTGTTTTTAGGATAAAGTGTTTGTTTAAAAAAAGAACACATTTGCAATGGAATATTTAAGAACAAACATGGCATGAAAATTCACCAAAGGCGAAGTGCAAAGGGTAACTACAGAAATACAAAAAACATTTCATGCTGCTTAAAAGGCACTAGGGGCTATCTCTGAATTTATTGCTTGCCAGTCGGCAGAGAAACTGGGCCAGAAGGCAAACCACAGTACCCTTTCTGCTCAACTTGCTGAGAGCAAGACGAAGTGGGTGGAATCAAAAGGCCAGAGGAAACTGCAGCTGGAGTTTCCACTGGCAGCAGATGGCAGATGGGCACAACTTGAGAAAGGTCTGAGTGACATGCTGGACAGCATCCTCAAAGGAGATGCAACCAAGGAGATACAGACCGCGGTGCAAGCTGTGCATCAGGTACACCAAGACGGCATGAAGGAAGGCAAAACTAGCAAGCCATCAGCAGGTCCCAAGAGGATGCTTTGACAGATCACATCAAGAAAGGTGCTGAAAGACAGAAAAACCTTCACAGGAAGGCGATAAACTGTAAAAACCAGGGAGAGAAGTGTCAACAGAGAAAAATCTCTCTTTTAACCCTTTTAAGTCTACAAATCTTGCCCAAGAGCGGGAGCCTGATATGTGGGCAGAAGTGAAGGACAGTGTGGAAGTGGGACACCATCAGAGATGTTTCAGTGGGAAACAGTTTTTTCTTGCTGCCAACACTTAAGACACACATGCCTTTTTAACATGGCAGACTTTGCCACTGACCAACAGAAGTAGTTGGAAAAGCTCAAGAAGGATCCACTCCAAGACCATGAGGTACCACTTTAAAGATCTATAAATATTGTCCAGTACTTCTGAAGAGGGCAGCCTTAACAAGACTCAGTGATTTTTGAGAGATAACCCTGCTAGAGGTTGAAAAATATTATGGTCCATTATTATTCCTGGATGTTTGAAGGATACATCCAGCTTCACTGTCAGTTTTACAGCTAGCTCTTATCTACCAAAATGTTACCCACCATCTGATCCAAAAGGCATTAGATTACTGCCAAGTACCATCAGGAGTAGTGGAGATTGCCCAGTATCATCCTGCTGGACGAAGAGGTCAGCGGTCTCTCACCAACTGAAGAATACCGGGATTTGATCGATGAGGCTCTCGTGAAAGAATGACAGGTAGCCTTGTTCCCTATTTAAGTAGGCTTCCACAATTTCCAATGAGGATGAGGATGTAACCCAAACAGCTGAGGAAAGCCACTGGGAAGGTAGCCAGGGCAGCTGAAAATAGCTGTGGTTGATGAGAGCAGGTGAAGACTAATTTAGACTTCACCTGCAGGACTGCCCTACTATGAGTAAAGTATGCAGGTAAAGGGGTGAACTGCTTGTGAGATACTCATCCCCTGAGATACCTGGGGATGATGCATAAGCGCTAGAAGCCACTGCAAGAAGTTATTAGGGCGCAGAAATGCTGGAAAAATTCTGACCCACCCCTGTTTACGTCAAGGGACCATGTCAGGTGAGAATTTTTCTCAGGTTGGACTGATTTAACATAGAGTAACCCGTTAACTACTTATCTCAGTGTAGGTATTGGAAAGGACTTTCCAAATTACTTTTACTTGGTCTGACAAAAATATGTAACTCCTGCATTCCACTGAAATATGCTTTCTTACTTGCACCAGGAAGCATCCTATCTATCTTCATATGTCATAAGCACAGCTTACAATATAACCATCTGCACAGCACGTTTCCAGAGTTGCCCGCAATGTGGCTTATTCTCCCTGCTTTGAGATTGCTTCAAGGTCCAAGGTTGATTAAAACTAGGAAGACACAAAAAGATTAAGAAAATGTTTGTTTGTGACCACACCTATTTTTTTAATGGGAACATTTCTATATGTACAGTATGTGCCTATAAGGTGGGATGGATGCCTTAAAGAATTGATTTACCAATGTTTTTTCTTACCTTAATAAGCATAACCCCATGAAGATGATTGTGATTTAATTTATTGTTCTAGATGCTGTTACTGAATGACCTCAGACCTGCTGTATCATGTCTGATGAAACAGGTTCTTGGTTCTAATCAGCTGATAAACAGTGCTGTGCACTGTTTGACTGCCAACCTGTTCAGGATGTACCCTACCTCTCTCCGAATGTCACCTAGCATAGGCTCCAGGTTTCCTGCAGCGCCCTCAAAGATACGAAGATAAAACTAACTGATTGATGAAAGCATGATTGTTTCTCTGTTTTAGGGGGAATCAGTTCCTTGTTGTGTAGACTTGGTCATCTAAAAATGGCTTATTTGCATGGAATAAAGCAATTTGCAGAGAATTAAAACAAATATCTACTGCATTATCCTGACAATAAGTCAAACTAATGTGCATTTGCACATCAAGCCTTTGGTGATCGTACTGGTGAGCGGCTCCATTCTTAGGAGCTCACATGCGGCACAGGCTGGTCAGTAATTTTCAGCATGTGCAGACAATAAAAAATGCATGAGGTGTACTCACTAAATACTGGCTATCGTGACTGTGTAATGGTTATCAAGAAGCGTATGTAAGGCCTTCTTCAACCTATAATTTCTATCATATCTCGGGCATTTACTTTTCACAGTTGCCACAGGGACAGTTTGTAAATTATCTCTGTCTATCTGATGTTCCTTGTCATATTCTTTTATTATTTATTATTTATTTAATTATTTGCCAAAGAGAGCGATTAGGCATACTAGTTAAAAATCCGCCACTGCACACACAGAGACAGACACAAACACTCACACACTAACGCATATTGGGAAAAAAAAAAAAAGCGTGCACATTATTTTGGAACTGAGCTGCAGGCGCAACTAGCTGAAAGAAACCTGCTTGTTTCAGTGACACAGACAGCAGAAGAGTTTTTATATAAGCAGAAGAAGGCTCGGAGTGGTGAGGGGAGGAATTTGAAAGGCCAAAGTGGATAAGTGGACACCAGATTCTGGCCTGGGGTTCAGAGCTGTGTTTATCTGGCTCAGTATAGTATACTTCGGGGGGGGGGGGGGTACGTTTGTCTGATTCAGTATATTATTTTAAGATGTGTCTTTGTTTTTAACAGGATTGCTTAATAATTTTTTGAAACCTAACTGGACTATTAAGGTGATTTGAAAGAAGTATGAAAACTATGAATATGACACAACAGTAGCTATAGCATTACAATGATAGTCAGTACTGTTCTTTCATTAAACTGGGTTGCAATAATTCAGAGTAAACTGTGGAATTTAATGTAATTATCTGTTTAAATATATTGAAACTTCATTGGTCCTCATAGAACTGTGTTTATTTGTAGGGTGCAGGACCTAAAGGAATTGGGAGAGCTTTCCCCTCACTGGGACAACTTACGGAAGGAGGTGATGACACGGTATGCAGGAATAATCAGCTCCTACCAAGAGACCTTAGCTGAAATGGACAAGATTAATGGTATGATAACTGCACCTATTTCTGAATTTTACATTCACATTTGTGTCAACACATGCAGTCATGTACAGAAATACAAAGGTCAGTTTAATATAAGTCATACAAACGCATATATTAAGTTCCAAGTTACTTGCTAGGTCCTTGATTTATTGTCATTCAGGTAAAAGATGCATATGAAAAGAAAGCTTTTATAGGACTATGCAGTCCTGTGAAAAACTAAATACATCCCATGAATCACTAGCTTGTAGAACCACCTTTAGCAGCAGTAACTTGAAATAATCTTTGTGTGTGTGTGTGTGTGTGTGTGTGTGTGTGTGTGTGTGTGTGTGTGTGTGTGTGTGTGTGTGTGTGTGTGTGACTTTATCAGTCTCTCACATCGTTGTGGAGGAATTTTGGTCCACTCTTCTTTACAATGTTGCTTCAGCTCATTGAGGTTTGCAGACATTCATTTATCCACAGCTCTCTTAATGTTCTGCCATGGTGTTCAATCATGTTCAGGCCATTCTGTTGCACATTTGCAGGTGTGCTTGGGATCATTGTCCTGTTGCATAAAAGAGTTTGGGCAAAACTTTAGCTGTCGGACAGATGGTCTTACATTTGACTCTTTTAATCGACAGACAAAATGTTTCTGTAGACTTCTGTAGTGCTGCTGCCATCATGCACACCAGAGACGGCTTTCTTCTTCAGGACGGTTGTACTGGTTATGCCCAATGTTTGTGCAAAGCCTCTGACTGGTTTTCCATCTTCTCTCAGCTTCACAGTTGCTTGTTTTTCACCCATAGACAACTCTCTGGTTTTCATGTTGGTTACTCCTCTAACTATAAATGCACAGTCTGCACAGGCAGAACCCAAATCTTAAACTGAGTGTTTATTGTTTGAATAATCAATGTAACAGGACACACCTGGGCAACAAAACACACCTGTCAGTCACATGTTCCAGTGTTTTTCCTCTCAAGAAAAATGGGTGGATTCAGACAAAAGCTGCCATCTTCTGAACTGTGTATCAGATCCAGATGTAAATACCTAGAAATAAAAGCTGAGATGTTGATCTTTTGTCTCATATTGATTTTTTTTTATGATCAATCCAAATGTTTTCAGTCTACAGCAAAAATAAAAGGATCGGCCTCACTGTTCCAATTCTTTTGGAGGGGATTGTAGCTCTTTTTTCTTTTCTTTTCTTTTTTTTTTTAGCAGTTTCAATGAGCATTGCGCAGTCTGACCTTGGGGTGAACTTGTGTTAACACACACTTGAATGCTCCAGACCAGCAAACTGCCAAAACTCCTGCTTTTATAGAGATGCTAGCACTTGCTGACTGATGATCATTTAATCAAGTGTATTTGATTAGCAGCACCTGGCTGCTACTTACCCTCTTCATTCTTATGGAAGCAGTAAGAGTGTACTTAGCTTTTCATAGGATTGCATAGAGTTCTGTGGAAATGTTCCTCTTACCATGACTGTATTGTCATGTTGTGGTGAAAATCGTCTGCTCTCGTAGTCAAAGGTCCTTAAGAAACATTGCAGAAGTAAAGAGGATATATGTCTAATGGGGTGTCTGTGTCTGATATAGCCCAATCCTGCAGCAGCCCCAAACCTGATGTCATCGAGCGTAAAAATAAAGGATAACTTTGAGCTCAAGGATAGATTTTGGGGTCGTTTGTGTCAATGGCAGAAGTAAAGTTAAAGAGTTTCCATAGCAATGCAGGCCTCATCAGGGCCAAATGAAATATATGTGTGCCCATGTGGCTCATCTGTGTTTGTCAATCATGAGTACATGAAAACTGATAGAACCCTGTGCCACCAGCAAACAAAAACACGAGTGTCGCATCTCATTTACAAATATCAGGGCTTCTATTTAGCATGCAGTTACTTGTCGTGCAATTTTTTGCAAATGTTTTGCATAATAAAATTAATCCACCCAGTTAGCTCTAATGTGAAGACAGGAAGTAATTAGTCTGGTTCTCATTTGCCGCAGCATTCAACAGGTAAACACTGAACGCGTGATTACAGCAATGACGATGGTGTTGTTGAAAATGCATTTAGAAATATAAAGGTGATGTATGTTTTACGTTAACTTTAAACTTTTAGATTTTAGAGCTCATAAAAATTATGAACAGCATACATATACAGTATGTTGTACTCTGTTTAAGACTTATGCTTAAACCCTCAAAGACACTCATTAAATACAGAAATGTTTGTTATTCTCTTAAAGGAAAAAAAACATATTAAAAGGTTGTGCACAGGACAATCATTCTGAATTTGTTTCTTTTCCTCTCTGCAGCATGTTCCTATGCATACAAAAACTTGCTGTGCACATATTAACATTACAGCTGGTGATTAATTTTCCACTGAGTTACCCTCATCCACATAATGAGATATTTGTCTCTGTTCCTTTTTTGCTTTGCCCAGCTGATAAGAAATAAAGATGGCTAAGCCTCAGCGCTGCCTGCATGGACTCTGAGGAGGAGGGGGTTGAGGGGTGGGATAATGTGATGTTGGTCATTATAGTTCCTGACAATTCCCTTGCATGGCCCAGATGCTGTAATACATAGAGGATCCCCAGCCTATCTTGCCACGCTAATCCAGTCCTGCATTAACTTAACAGGATGACAGACATTGCTAAACAAGCCGAGTGGGCAAGCTACTGCAGATTAATTATTGATAACTGATATGATTAAAAAAGGTCGGGAGGGGGAGACAAAAAAAGACAGACTGTGGAGGAGGTTGAGTGGGTGCGCAAAGATGGCAGGAGGACAAGGAGTGAAAACATAATTACCAGAATAAACAAAGGGTGACAAATATGGCAACTTAGTGGCATTCGTCAGAAAAAGAGTTCATTAAAAAAAAGCCAGTGGGCACAGCTGTCCTATTACTTGTGTGCACACAAATTAGGAACTTTTAGTGGAATTGTCATTTTGTTCTTCCTTTGGAAATTTTCATATTTAAGCACTACATTAAGTCAGGATATAGTTTAACCACTAGTTTTGAAATTGCACATGGTTCCAATAAAAAAGGAAAAGAGAAGCAGGCTTCTGGGAGGTTGATGAGTTTTCATGTTTAGGTCCAACATTCTTCTTGATTCCTTTCTGTCCAATTTTTTTTTAAATGCATTGACTTAAGTGAACAGATTATTATTCCATTAATAAATGAATCATCCCTTCGGTCATTGTTTACTGGCTGGTGAATTAAAGGCATAGTCATAATCCTGTTAGTGTTTGCTGAACCTCCACTACTGGCTGCAATCTCTTCACTAAAATGTCAGTCATTCCTTTAGTGGCACATTGGACCTCTGAGCCTTCACTTATGGGATAACTACAGCTTAAGGCTCAGAGCTGAGTGTTTAACGCAGTGTCATATATCGGTGTGGCTGCCAGTAAAGCCTGCTCATTGTACAGATAGCAGGGCAGGTGGACATGACAGCACATATCTTCTATTTTCTCCATAATATCTGTATTAGTATAGCCATCTGTGCAGTCTGCTGCCCCCAGGTAAAGATGTTCAGCTGTGGAGTGCACAGACATTTTCTATTTTGCAGGTTAAAAATAAGGACCAAATGCTAGATGACATAAATTGGTTAATAGAAGAAAAAAAAAGTATTGTCAGACACGACTCACTTGTTTAATTCAAAGTCCTCTCAGGCTGATACCACTGCTCACACAGCATGTGTTCAAGTCTCCCATATCGCTACACATGGTACATCTCTTCATGGATTTATGTTATTTAAAGCCTGGTGTGCTCTCAGCATCACAGGATCGTGAACATGAAACCCTTCATATGAATAGAAGTACACTAATCTGCAAAAGTGGGGGGAAAAAACTGACCGTAAAGAAAATGAGATGGTAGCTATAGATGTTGGTCAGTACCGCTGGCATTCAACCCTTCTGTCACATAGCCAGCCCACCTGGGCAAACAGGTGGGGATCTGCTATGGGTAATTCGTCTAACCTACAATGGTCACTAGCTCGTTTAGCCTGGTACCCTGAGCTCCTGGCTGACGGTGTGAGCCCGCTGAGAAGGGATAACAGCATAGAGTTGACTTCACTGTTTTCCCTTTGGAAACAGCTCCTCCTAGCACAGAAGTGGTGCACTTGATTTATACACCAGCTTAACTTTACCTGGATGAATAAATCCTCATTGCATTATGAGTTTTTATTAGGTTGCAGCATGACTCTATCATTTCCTTATGGTATTAATCTATGAACTAAAATATGGCAGCAACTCAAGGGGTTATAGCCTACTGACATTGGTGATCCCCTAAGTTTTACTCTTTTAAGCTTCCAGGAATTTATAACATTTTATAGGTTGCTATGAAAAGCCCTAGAGATATGTGAGGTTCATAGAGCATAGTGTGTAGTCAGGTGAAATAGAAAGTTTTCACAGGACTCCATTCAGTCCTGTGAAAAACTAAGTAAACTCTTAGTGCTGCCAGTGACATGGACTCGATTAAATGACCATCAGCAAGTGTGAGCACATCTATAAAAGAGAAGGCTTTGGTTGTTTGCTGCTCTGGAGCATTGAGATGTGTTAATACAATGCCACAATCTTCCCAGGAGTGGACAGCCCAGCAAATTCACCCCAAGGTCAGACCATGCAATGCTGAGAAAAACTGCAAAAAACCCAAGAGCTACATCTAAGACTCTACAGGCCTCAGTTAGTATGTTAAGTGTTGAAGTTAGAATAAGAGGAACAAGTATGGGTTGCTTGCAAGGAGAAATCCTTTTCTCTGTAATAGCATCACAGCACGGTGTAGGTTTGTAAAGTTGCACATGAAAAAAACCACAAGACTTCTTGAACAGTGTCTTTTGTACAGACGACACCACAGTGGAGATGTTTGGCTGTAACGCACAGTGCCACGACTGACGAAAATAAAACACCTCAAACCAGCTGTCAGGAGGGGTGATTATTTGGGCTTGTTTTGAAGCCAAAGGACTTGGTTACCTTGCAGTCACTGAGTCGACATGAACTCCTCTGTATACCAAAGTGTTCTAGAGTCAAACGTGTGGTCGTCTGTCTGACAGCTAAAGCTTGGCCCAAACTGGTTCATGCACCAAGACAATGATACTAAGCAAAGCAGCAAATCAGCAGAATGGCTGAAAAAAGAAAAGAATAAAGGTGCTTCAATGGCCCAGTCAAAGTCCAGACCGTTACCTGATTGAAATGCGGTGGGCGGACCTTAAGCCATTAAAGACTTTTTTTTGTAATTTTCCACACTTAATTTGTGACATCCGTCCCACGCCTCAGTGAGGTTAAGGAGCATGTGGGCCTGGAGAAATGGCCTAATGTTGTATAAATTTATAATGTTGTAATGCTCTAAACAGTGATGTAATGAAACTGTTATAATGTTCTAAACTACATGTTTTTCTTGTATTTTTAAAAAAAAAAAAATTTGTACCACTTACAGGCAAGCGACCGAATGTGGTACCTTCACTGGCCTTGATTTTCTACACGAAAATGAAACATTTTGAAAAATGTCACAAAAGTTATTAAGTCTTCTGTCCTCCAATAACACTCTACGGTTGAAATTTTGAATTTCAAAGTATTTCAATGAGTGTCCTAAAAAGGGTTAGGAGAACTGTGTATAAACAAACGCCCTCAAACCTCAATGAACTGAAGCGATGTTGTAAAGAAGAGTGGGCCAAAATTCCTGCACAGCTGATAGTCAAACCAAAAAACGTTACTTCAGGTTATTGCTGCTAAATGTGGTTCTACACACTCTTGAATAATGAGGTGTACGTAGTTTCTGAAACTTTCTTTTTATCGTGACTGCACATTTTAATGGCTTTGATCCTTTTGACATTTCATTCAGCAGTATTTTTAGGTCAAACTGTCACTTTGCACTAGTTGGGCTCATTTTCTATAGTGGTAATGAAAATGTGTTGGTATGCCATAGTGAGATTAAATGTGCTCAGTAGCTTATGAATTGCTGAATGTCCAAATGTTTTTACTGGTACCTAACACTGACTGTAGCATTCAAGACTGCACATCGTGCTTTGATTTCCACTATATTTTTAAGCTTAATGTATATTTAGTTAGAAATGGCATCTGTCTATATTTGCGCTTTGATAAAGGGCAGCAAATCTGCCACCTTAGTAGGATAAAAATACCAGTCATATCTCCACCAGCTCCAGCTGAGTCATTAGTGTTATCGGTTTTCGAGGCAGCGCGTTTCAGCTTGAGTGGGTCAGCAGCTGCAACATTATATGCTGTAACTGAGTTACAGTGGGTTCGTTTTCATGTCTGGCCTTCCTGCCAAATGATGTTAAAAAATTTGTAGCAGGTAACAGGTTTTCTCATCTATCGTCTGTGTCAACATAGACTTTAAGTAGTGCTGAGGCTCTGATTGTTGGCTATTGGCCTGTTGCCTCAAGAGTGATTACCGGAGGAGAAGATTCGGTACAGCTTAGTTAAGTTTTCCTAAAGGTGAGTTATGTTGCTTGTCAGGAAGAAGAGTTGCAAAGTGTCATTTTAGTCATTACTCTGCAGTTAACACACTGCACCGCCACTCACACACAAATTAAACATGTTAAGTAAACTAATTACTGACAGAAGCAATTTATTACAATAATGTCATTCCTTACATTCAGAAATTGTATCAGATTTTCACACTCTGGGCATTTTGGTGTTGGTAATAAGAAATTACTGGTCATATTTGACAAGTAATTCTGTTTTTGAGTAACCAGAATATTTAAATCCCTCCTAAATAATCCCTCCTATAAATTGTAAATTGTAAAGCAGTAATAAGGAATGCATTTTTAATGCGGCAATGCTGAAACAAACCACTGCACAGGAAAGTTTTTATTCTTTCCTGGTGGGTTTTTCCTAGGGGGGGACAAAAAAGACAAAGACTCCCTTTGGCTTAAAGGAATGTGATGATGTGTTTCCCACATCAGCAAAAGTATGTTTGTCTGCCCACAGCCTTTGTGTGCAGACAGACTGTTAATGTGTCTTAAGAAGCTTGGCATTCATCAACACACAAACTTATTGAAAAGTCATCACAAGACAAGGCTTTGTGATTTTATGAAAACACAGGACTGTAATATTAAATAGAACACTGCTAAATAAAAACATCTGATCGGCCTATTGGCAATTGGTTATATAAAATAGAATGAATAGATGCAGTTTCTCATTTAAACAAACACATCCACTGTAGTCTTTATAATACAACTGGGCTTAATGAATTGCACTGTGACCTCTAAAACAAAAAATCTTGTCACACATACACACACACACACACACACACACACACACACACACACACACACACACACACACACATATATAATCATAACT
>JAVDPK010001753.1:261523-279030 GCA_034780415.1 Cichlasoma orientale | reverse complement strand
CTCAAATTTCCCAGAAGGCAATTCACACTTGCATACACGCACGCACACACACACACACACACACACACACACACACATATATAATCATAACTTTAGCCTTAGGTAGGGGATTCAAAATATTCAGTCTGATCAGGTTTAATTAAATGTTTATTATTCATTCCACTTTATCATTCATTCTGTGCTTCTCCTAAATTCTTTCATTTTAAGTGAATTACCTCTGCTAGCAAAGACCATAACAGCTCTTTTACTTGAATGTACTTGAATGCTCAAAAGGCCAATGAGACCGGCCGGGTATGAGCAGCCAAAGTGGAGTGTCAGATTGTGGTTTTGAGCCTAAGTATAAGCCAAAAACAAAGACTGTCATTTGGCAGGAACATTTAATTGGACGTTCTGAGCAGAGCAGTGGCTGCAAAGGACACAAAGTACTGTGTTCAAACCATTACCCTGTATATTAGAGGTTATTGTAAGGCTGCAAGTCGTCGGATTTTGACCTTGTTGGTCTCTAGCTGACGTATTTGCTACCTTCTGTTTAGATATGCATTAAACGGTCTTGATACGCATGAAAAGGTGGGATATTATTGGTCTGACATCATTTTAATCACAATCCATGACGGTGAACGGTGAATAATTTCATAGCTTACAGTTTTTAAACACTGTATGCTTACTTTCTGGCATTGTATTTAATCCATAATTTCTTTGGGAAAATTGCCCTCTTTTAAACTCCTGTGAAATGTGAGCTGTGCTGTGTTTGGTTTTTGGGTACTCTGAAGCTAGATTTATTAAGTAACCAATTGAGAAGGAGAATGGGAAAAAGAGGGCTCCATTTATAGGGCATATTGCAGCAATTACGTTGTAAAAGTCCCCACACCCTTAGAGGTATATCTGAATCTGCACTGGAGCTACTTCTACAACTTCTAATTTAAATCGATTTTAATTTGCTTTCTATTCCCTTTTGTCACTCAGTCGTGCATTAAATAGATCTCAAGTCACTGAATTGCACAAGGGTTTTCTTTTCATTGGTAAATCAATCAAGAGAACAATTGATCATATATTTAACTTATTATCTAATGTTTCCTGTTTCTGTGTCTTTGTCCCTTGCCACATGGATTGATGAAGAGAAAAGCCGTGTAATGTAATGCTGAAAAGATACTGGTGTAGCTGCAGCAGACAGGAAGGGCTTTCTATAATACAATAGGCTGACAAATGACAAGACTGCAGACATGATGAACCACTTTGAAATCAAGATATATGGTTTAAAAACAATAGAAGACAGTTGCTTCAAATCAAAACACATTGAACACATTTTATGATGTAATACAGTGAATAAGCATCACAACGTCATGAAATGCAATCAGAACATTCTTCACAGTGACACAGCTTTCCACAACTCAAAGAAACACTTCACCAGTTATTTACAATGCCAAATATGTTGTTTACAGACTGGAATGTACCCAGTATATGTTTTTATATAGGACACGCAAAAGGAAGACTAAATGACTAACATTGCAGAACACAGATACAATTTGCTCAAGGGATGTGGATTATACTGTGACATTAAGCAGGATGTGGCAACCTAAATACACTGACAGTCACGTTGCAGGACATTATGCTGCAGTCACACAAGTGAAAACAGTAGTTGGAGACCAAAATTATTGCAACCACGTGGTTGCTTCAAAGACGAGGGCCAGGTCTGCCAGCGCTCACAGTCAGTTACTATCTTTAAAGCAACTTTGGTGCTTCAAGATGGCAATAAGAGTCAGTCTGCTATCAGTTTGTGATTGAATGGGGACAAGTTGGCAATTGCATGCAGTATGTTTCTGATAATAAGGAGGGCGACTTTGAATCAATGGAAATCGCAAATCTGTCGCCATCTAGGCACAGAAATTCACATTAACTGCTTACATTCGAAGTTTAGCCAAAACCTCATAGATTTGAAACAGAAATTTCTCAACAAATAATGACATAGTTGCTGCAAGGTGGTGATTTAACTGCAACATGACATAGTCGCTCAGCAACATTGCCTGCACAGCCAGTTTGAATCAGACCGCCTCCCATCTGGCAATCTGTCACCTTGCGATCGAAAGTGATCACACAGAGGTTGAGGGTGTTGCACGCTTAACCTCTGGGTGACCAGTTGGTCTCCACATATACTTGGAATCCATCATTACTCTAGCATGACTGAGCCATTAGAGGAGGCATTTGCTTTATACAAGACCAGGCCAGTATGAGACCGTTTTTACTGTACAGCCAAAAGCAGTAAAATCTTCTGGTCTTTTGAGAAATGTAGAAATAATAATAAAAATTGCATTAGGCTATATGGAACTATGGTTTTATGCACCTTGACTTGGTTGTCACATTATATTCATCATCTTTAATTATTTACATTTGCTCCTGTTTTCCTTTCCTTTCTTTCTTCCTGTCTTTTATCTCCTCTTTTATTTTTTTTTATTTTTGTCATTTTCCCCCTGTCTTGAGTTTGATAATGACACATCATTTCCTTGTTCTTGCACACTGGTAGATAATTAACCTTCCATTCAGCCATTTTTTTGTGTGTGTGAGAGAGTTACACTTAAAGACCTTTGTTCATCACCGCACACTGGCCTTTTTAAATGTACATTGAAATATGAAATAAAGACATGGTAATTTAGCAAAAAAAAAAACCCACAGGGTGCCTTAGATAATTTGTGTAGGAGACGTGCAGTTCTACATGACATGGCTTTTACTTTACAAAGATTTTTTTTATTTTTTATTTTATTGGGGGGTTTTTTGTCTTTTGTGACATATACTTTTGTTTCTGTTTTCAGGTCGCTCATTCAAGCCAAGCTGCTGCAAAGCTCAAAAGTCTCTGGAGTTTATCCCAATAAACCTGCACACCCAGAGGATGAGGGTGACGTGCCCCAAAAAAACAGGTACTGCACTTCTGGCTGAGGCTTGTTTTAGATTCCTCGTTGCATGAATTGTCTTCAGACTTCTTTTCAGACATGGTCAAGAGCAATTTGGTTTCATATGGGAAAACTGCTTTATCTAAAGTGGTTCTCCACTTAAGTTATGCAGAACATAGCCTGTAAACTGTATGGAAACATTGTCACCTACTGTGCTTGACTTCTCCATCTGTCAGAGATACTCAGAGGGTTCAGACAGGGAGGTTCTAGGTCATCACCCAGGCTGAAAGGTGAGAATTAACTTGGCCTGAAAAAAAAAACCTGACAAAATACTAATTAAGCCCTTCGCGTTTCTGTGGAGTGAAAGACTCGGCTGTCTCCTCCACTGCTGCTCTGTACCCGGCAGAGGCTGTTTTTGCCCTGGAACTGTCTCAGCGAATTAAGGCAACTAACTGCTGCCTGACGATCTGTGAATGGGCTCCATTGCGACTAAACAACGGATGATTGACGGAAAGTTGAAGACTTTCAGTTAAGACATCTGGGACGACACATAAAAACAGTCAAAAAGAGTCATTACACAGCTCTGCAACTTTTTCTGTCAAAAGTGTTAATATGAGCTTTAGAGGAGTTTGTCAGCTGATTGAGAGACTCTGATAATTCCCTTCTGTTGGCCCATTTCATGCCAGACAGAGATGCTGTCGCTGATGTGTAATGCAGAGCATACACACCTTCCACTGGTGTCACAGTGTTAATTGAGAAAACCTGAGAGATGCATCTGGACCTTCAGTTTTATACATCTACTGTTCACTGAAGCCTCATCAGAGATGGTCTCAGTGGAAGGGTGGCTGTCAAGAAGGAAAGGAAACAGGGAGAAAAGGCTGAGGTATGCCAGATTACACAAGAACTAGGCTGAAAATCAGTGTCAACAGGTATTATGGAGAGATGAAACCAAATTAGAAGTTTTGGTTCAATTTGTCATCAATATGTACAGAGGAGGTCAGCAGAGAGGTACAGTAACCTACAGCTGTTTGTAGAGCACAGTGGAGGCTCTGACATGGCTTGGAGCTGCATTTCAGCCAGTGGTGTTGGAGCTCTTGTCAAAATTGATGGAATTATGAATGCAGAAAAGTGTCATCAGATGCATTACCACGTGTAAAGTGTCTGATTTGCAGCTGCTTCATTTTTCAGCATGACAATGATCCCAAACACACTAACAATACAATAAAACCGTACCTGGATAGAAACACACACAATGGAACACTCTCAGTCATGGATCGGCCTCCCCAGAGCCCGGACCTCAACATTTTTGAAGCAGTGTGGGATCATTTTAAAAGAGAACAAAAAAAAGGCAGCCAACATCCAAAGAAGAGCCTTAAATGTCCTTCAAGAAGCCTGGAGAACTATTCCTGAAGACCATTTAAAGAAATGACAAGAAAGCTGCCTCAGAGAGTTCAGGCTGTGTTGAAAAATCACACCAAATGTGGACTTTCAAGCTCGTGAGAATTGTACAAACTGCTTTTGTCTTAATTGCTGTATTTCCATATATGTTTGTACATTTCAATAAATTGCTGCACCTATTATTTATTGAATCACCAGCCAAATCTGATAAAATAGTCATCCAAATTTGGCTGCAATTACACAGTTATGCTTTTAAAACTGATCCAAGATGGATGAAGTAAGCCAGTAAAAGTAATAAGTAAACGTACCTGCGTCAGTACTGTGATACTGATGATATTTGAACCTCTGTCAGTACATGTTTCCCCGTTCAGTTGCTGATTGTCTCTAATTTGCTCAACATGTTGCAGCATTCACTCATGTTCATCAGTGGTTTTCTGATATGAATGTTTAAGCACAAATTAAGTCCTCCTCAAACAGAGGGCCACTGATGAAAAGATTGTCTTAAAAATATCAATTCTTTCTGGATATTAGGCTACCCTCTTGTTTTAATTTACTCCAACAACCTTGTTTGATGTAAAATTACTGTTTTTTTTTTTTCCATTTTTGCTTGATTTGAGAAGGGAGGAAAAAAAACACAAGGAAAAAAATCATTGCAATCAGAGAGGCACGGGAGACACTGAAAACTGGTCCTTAATGCAGCTGAGTCTCAGTTTCCAACTACAGTGAATAGCTCTATTTTTCCATTTGATTTTCTGAAGTGATGAAGTTTGGCTATGCAATTTACTCAACAATGCAAAACCATTAATTTTCATTTTGTCTACTGATCACTCAGCAAGAAAAGGAAATAGGGAGGAAAGCAACACTTTCAGCTCTAAACAGTATTCATTTGTTTTACTATGAATGGCTGTCTTCTGTCTCTAAAATGACAACTGTAGAATAGTTCCAGCCTGAACGCACAGCTCGGCAAAGCAGAACTGAAGGCATTATTCAGCACTCATTTGGGTCAAGTAAAAGAATACTTTGTCATTGTTAAAAGGGTCTGTTGAATGGGTTAAGCATGGATTATAACCAATCATCCTGACTGCCACAACCAGTTTACTCTTTCCAGAGAGCCACTGTCCTCTCAGTATAACAGCTTGCTCCATTGTTGATTTATTGAAAAAAAGGTTGGTGTGTGAAAAAGAGCAACCAAATCAAGCACAAATTGGTCATTGTGCTTGATGTTCTGAAACCCACCACTGTTTTTCAGTGCACTTCTGCTGGGGGAGAACCAATTAAGGGAACCTGTATATCTGAAAACTCCAGGGGCCAGACATGTGGCAGTCAGGGAGTGTTATGGCCAGCCGCCTCAATAATTAATGGAAGAAACAGTGGGTAGTAGCAAAGCCCCCAACATCAAACCACTATTGGTCTACAGTGGTGTTGTCATTTACTGTCTCTGTGGCAAAACTTGCAACTGTTGTGTCATTAATTTGTGTTTTCAGCCTCGTTTATTTCCCCCCATGCATGATTTCCCTGTGGTTAGAATATTATTGTGGACTGTTGTTTTCTCATGGGCGTTCATTAACTGACCAGGCACTAAACCATACTAAAATATTCAACCCCCCACCCCCCAATATTTCCCCATCCATCCCCTTCTCTACCCCTCTGTTTTTTTTTCCTGATTTAATTGACAGCTCCGGTCATTAGTCATTCAAATCAAGCCCTGTCTGAGCACCTCTGTGCCCGCCCAGCCGTCTGTGAGGTGTTTATTTATTTGTGACCCTGGTGTGCAAATTGGAATGAAATGCTGCGACACTCGTTGTCCTTCCAGGTGAAGATGGGACCGCTGAAACATAAAGAGCAAAAGATGGCAAGAAGTACAGCAATATATACATAGAAATAATTAAAGGCTGACCAATATAGGATTTTTAAGTACCGATATTTGGTGATTCAAAAATCCGAAGTATCAGCCGATTTTTTTTTTATTATTATTTATTGTGTGTAGTTATTTATGAGTCCTTACTAAGACAATATGACAGTGCTGTTTAAAAAGAATCTTGCTTTACTGTCACAAGAAGTGAATCCTCGTTTATGTTCAGCCCAACGTTCCAAGCATGTGTCGCCAACATAGTTAAACAAGCTCTGCAGCTTCAACACTCATAACATGGTTGAAAGGTGTTTCTCCCATCTAGTGATTAATTTTTAAGTATTCATTTATTGGCCATTAGAAATACTGATACCGATATATAGCTCATATCAGCTGACTTATCTGCCCATGGCTCTAGAAATAATCTCAGGTCTCTTTTGCGTGCATAGATATGGGATATTTGTTTGAGTCTAATTTCAAGGAAACCGGCACTACCTTTCACATTTCAATTTGAGCCGACGCCCCAAAACAGCCAGGTCTTAATATTAAATTCATTCCTCATGTCCGGTGTCATTAAATGTTGATATTACTCTTATTAGTGGCATTTCCATCATTTCTGTAAAATTCCTATTTGAAGTTATGTTGACATTTGATTCACTTTGACAGGGTTAATTTATTTTCTCAGTCTTCTCAGCTCAAGGTCCTCCAGTGACTCCAATTTCGCAGGCGCTGCATTAAAAAGTTTCACATATTTGAAATGCTATGAACTCCATTTTCTCTCTCTTTACAGATGCATTCTATGACATTGTCACTGTTGGTGCCCCAGCAGCCCACTTCCAGGGCTTCAAGTGTGGTGGTCTGCAGCGACTCCTAAGCAGATATGAAGCAGAGAAAAAGAGGTACAAAATAAATGTGTACACCATGAAGCCATGTGCTTAGAGGGTGCCTGAGTGGTTTAATCCAAGACCAATGTTGGAGGAACTGGCTTTTATTGACAAAATAATCTAACTTGGTCATAATTAATAGTGACAAACAAATTTGTCCCTGGCCCATGGACGTTATTTTTGGAGTCCCATACTGTTACTTACAGCCAAGCTATGCTGAAATTAGACTGGAACTCTACTGGCTCTGACAGCTCAATTTGACTGGAGGCAACAGGCATGATGGAAAGGGTTTGTTGAGTCAGAACTTCCTCTGCACCTGTTCTTTTCCCTGGCAAGCATTTTTCTTCTTCCTAAAGATGCATGTGAACACTGAAGAGAGATACCCCCCCCCCTCCCCGCCGCGCAACTTCCCAGCTGCCAGCTGCAACTCGCACTCGAATTTTAAGGAAAGTGGAAAATTGTCAGCTGAGTTTATGAGCAGCGATAAAATTGGTACTACACAATGATGGGTAGAGTCCACATGGACACCAGTTGTCTGCAGTTAGCTGTGCACGTGAATGTGCAATAATCAAGCAATTGTGATAACCCCTCATTTTTTTCCGAAAAGTGAGTACTTGTCCTAAAATAATATGAATTCTTCAAAAATATCTGCTTTTTTAGCAAGAACTCTTTGGAATGCACTGTTCCTTTTCAAACCAGTGTTCAAGCTACAAATAGTTTGAGTGCCTTTCTCTGACACACGGAGAGTCTTTCAGATTTTTATGTTGTATTGAGTAACTCTCTGCTTGATGGCTCGATGGACAAACTATTTCTTGTTTGTTTCCTTCACTGACCAACACTGCTAGATCCTCAAATCCTCAGTGTTGGCTTAATAAAATGAGGCCTTGATATTGTATTGTGCATGCACAGTACATAGATAAACATATTCACTGAAAATGCCCTTGAGGCTAACATATCCATACCCACTTTCTCAAACCTGAGATCAGCAGTTATCCTGTAAATGTTGCTGTCTTTGCCCTTTGGATGCAGGATGGAGCTATATGTCACTGAGGTTCAGTATGTGGTCACTTGAGTGATGCCAGAAGAAATGAGGGGTGATTTTTCCCATAGCTCCCCATAGAGTGCAAAGTCATTACAGACCATGCCAGATCCAATTAGTTACAGAGTTTGCAGCTCAAGAAAACGGGGAGAAGCAAGATTGAGAAGGGTGAGGTATGGGTATAAAATGGATAAGCTGATGGGAAAATAGTCGGGGGCCTGTGCTGATAATAAAAAATAAAGAAAGGGTTTTTTTACGCTGAAGTGCACAAGTGAATTTGCTGAAGATGGTCAGTTTTATCTGCTAGCATGGACAATGATAAGGTTAGCATATTTTCGAGAATCCACTGAAGTGAAATCATTCACTTTGAATGAGAGATTAGACTTTAGAAATAATTCTCCAGGGAGACACAGCTTTTTGTTTCATATTTGACTTAGCTAATGACTCACTGTAGCTTAAATTTTCCAATTTTCCGCCTGGCTACACGACTACAGCCTGCACCGAGCCTACATGTTTGACCTGGAATGTTGTCATTTGTCAGTAAAAAACAGGAATAAACTCACATTCTCTAAGTATTGACTTTAGCCACTGTAACAAACGCGCATGCTTACTGAATGGCTGAAGGACATTCATTATTTTATTGTTCAGTTTGCCTTTATTGTGCATACACTAAGCATCTGACCAACTGTTTAGCCTAAAAGGACCTGATGAGGCTTTTTTGTGTGTTAATGTGAAGTACTGCTGCTGTTTCTAAGTGAGAGTCCCTTGATTGCGCTGTAAGTCAAGCCTGTTTCAGCAGAGCAAAGATTCATGTGCGCACACACACACACACACACCTACACACACACACACACACACACACACACACGTGCTCATTATACTTCTTCCAGTATGCCTCCTCGCCTTTCAGAGGCAGCCTTTTGTAATCACATTTGATTAAAAAGGGAACAATCGGCGAGATGTGAGACTTGGCTATTCAATGTGATATTAATTCATCAAAGAGAAGATGGAAAAGGATTGAGGAAGGAAAAAAGGAAAACCTGAGCACAGAGGTGTTACCAGGAGGGCAATAAAAGAGCTATTTGTCTTTGTTCCCTGGACACTAGAAGAGAGGGAGGAGGGGGTTCTTTCCAGATCCATTAAAAACCTGCACTGGCCAAACCTGGCATTGGTCAGAGTACGCAATGTAGTTTGTCTCTCAGGATGGGCCAGGAAAGAGTTTAATCAATAGCTACACTTAGTATTCCTCAAGGAACTTTGCACATGCACACACAGGGTGAGAGCATTTATCTTTCATTAATGCATCCAGTCCCACTTAAATGTCTGTTTTAAAAGTCACTGGGTTATTATCCGTTTTAAATTGAACCCTATAGACACAGCTGTGGATTTGCTGAGGTGGTCTAATCTTTCATTAACAGCTTCTTTAAATTATACAGCTAATCTGAATAATGATGAAGCATGCTTTTTTTTTGAAGACAGATATTTTGGAATCCAAACATTGCCCCTTTTCTTCCTGGCTGGACTGATGGTGACAGTGTATGCATGCATTTTACTGGAAAAAGGAGCTGTAACATACCTGTGTAGACAGACCAATTTTTGTAAGGGCAGCTTTAGTTAGTTGGTGCAGACTCCATACAGTAGAGCTTCTCTCTACCTGTGTTTCTGAATTCTGTCCACCGTAACAGCGAGGAAGGAAGCACTGTCATTTCGCGAGGCCTTCTGGTCAAGCAGAACCGACGAATGACACATTTCTGGGACACGGAGAGAGGGTGAAACTCGCACACCCTTAATAGAGTCTCTCGGGGCCGATGTTCAGATTTAATGTGACTAGAAGCATGTTGTCCAACAAAATAACTACCTCCCAGAATTACTGTGTGTGGTTGAGGGACAGGACATTGGCAGTGGCTGGGACGCCATGCTGATGGGCAGCAGCTTGTTACTTCTTTGCCTGCTCTGGAGTCAGCCTGCTCCAGGTTGTGTGGATGATGGAGAAGGATGCTGGCAGAAGCCTTGAGGCTTCTCTGGTCACAGATCAGGGTCTGAATGTGTCTGAATCATTAAGTAAAGTTTTGGCTGTTATTCTGAAAACTGCTCTGAGATCAGTGCCCAGTGGAGGATTCAACAACAGATGGGGATTGGCAGTTTAAAGAATCTCATTGGAGATCAGATCTTCCAGCATGTAGCTACAGAAAACTGCATATTTTTACTGGGCCATGAGGCAGTGGCCTGGTTTAAGAACCGTGTGTAGAATACACTGTTGAAATGACAGAGGAGGCTTTGGCAGTCACCTGAAGTGCTGCAGAGCTCTCTGCTGACGTAGTTGAGTTTTACTCCTGCTGGCTGTCAGCGGCAGGCCACAAGCTCTTCATTAATTTCCTCTATACTATTAATTAGCCATCCGTTGGAGGTGCTTGCTTAATTATACCACTGGGCCCAGTGGTTTTCTCCTTCTCATTACTGTCATAACCAATTCCTATTGATCAGTTGGAAAAACCAAGGAAGGAGTTCACCCTGGACACACAACTAGTTTTAGAAGTAAATTAGTAAACTTGGAATTTCCTCCTGAACTAAAGTTAACCTGCTAAAGCTTTGTGCCATTTGTGTCCCGCCATCTGGATGGGTCATTTTTTTTTCCTGGAGATGCTGTTTGTCTATCAAAACTGAATTCTAAAAAGATGAATGGTGATAAGTTTATGAATGAATCAGTGTGCAGGTGTAAAGCGCAGTCAAGTGTGCTGTGCATATTGTGCAGTGGGAGTGGCAGCACACCTTTGGTATTTTAATGACTGGAGGCGCAGGGCACACACAGGGTAGTGAAAGGTGGAATTAAAAAGAATCTATTATCATACATTATCAGTCAGTGTGTTAAAGGCTGGCAGCAGTACTTTCTGAAAGCATTGCTCTTGCCACAATGTTGTGTGTCTGGAGGAGCTTTACCTAAAGAAGAAACCAAAAGTCACAAGAGACGGAGACGTGAGAATATTATCCAACCCAGACATGCCCCAATAGTCCGATTAATTAAATGATTGTTTCTGACATTTTTATTTCATTGTGCTGACACCGCAGACCACAGCATTTACAACCTTATTTGCAATACGTATCCCTAAATGGATCTTTGAATTGGGGTTAGGGTTAAAACCTGGCAACAAACTGTGTAAGAGTCGGTACAAAACAAACTCAATACAAAATGTGATAGAAAAAACAAAAAGCACTACTACAGCTGTTTCCAGGTAATAAGCCACAGCATTAAACATAATATTTGCACTGTAACCACTGTAACAAAGAAGAATACTGGCAGCATAAGGTACAATTAAATCCAGCGTTATAGTATGATATTGAAATCCTAATATGTTAAAGGATCAACAAATTTATTGTTATTTTATTATTATGAGGATAATGTTCATTTGAAGTCAGTATATAAAAATGCAGATGCACAGATATTCTCATTTTCTTGCTAGCAGATTATGATAGTTATTAATATATTAATATACCGTGACTAATTGGTTTTGCTTCATAGCCATATGTTTGTTTCTACATTATTACCCCCAGTTTCTGACCATGACAAGTTTTTCTACCAGTCTGGTAGTAGTTAGTCAGTGTTTGCAGACAATTCTGCGTCTTCCATGCAAACTACAGGGAACTGCGGCAGTCTGCAACAGCCAGCACGCTCCAGGAGCCCTTTGCCAAACAGCCAGGGAATACACATTCCCTGTGGTTGTATCACGTAAAATACGGCAGACAACTTTCCATCAATGTGTGAGCACCCTCTAAATAACCAGATGCAATTCCACTCATCCGGTGTTCACTGCAGATACAAATTAACCTTTGTGTATGGATGCCATGATCTCCGCTTTACACTGCACTGCATAAACGAGGAAGCGGGGTAACTCTGACACATGTAATTGAAGTCTGCCACAGTGTACAGTAAAGACTTCAGATGACACCCTCAGATGGATTTATAGAGAGTTAATAAATGAAAGCCAAAGGCTGTCATGAATAAAAGATGCTCTTATAACTCAGATGCTGGAGATATTTTTGTACAATTAAATCTAAGATTTTTCTCTCTTTCACAAAACAGGCCAGAAATAGACAAGCAGCAAGTGAACAAAGAGGGTTTGTGAGATTTCTGAAACATTTTCAAGGTAAAGTTAAAGAAAATATTAAATAATTTGCGACTCGGAGTCGGGAGGTGGCTGTGTTTCGATGTCTGTATGATTGCCACTGCTGACAAATATAATGAGTCCTAGGATAGAGTATAGTATAACTTAAATTTCAGATCCTACAGTTTCAAGTTACAATGAGCAGTTCTTGCTTTGGTACTGTAGGTTATCAGGGCTGCACTTGTTGGCTTAACGCCAACAAGTGCATGAAACCATGAATATCACCAATGCATTGAAATTGTACAACACGTGCATGTTGTTAAAACAAACAAACAAACAAAAAATGCACTCTCTTTAAATTGGAAAGTCTTAGTTTGTCCCTTTAGGGTAAAACAAGTAAACCAGTTGACTAGAAATGCTTCATGCATTACTGTATGTATGGAAATCTAAACTAATGAGTCTCTGAGGTCTGTAGTCATAAACATAAATATTCATGAAATGCATACAGTCTTAAAAGTTGGCATAGTTGCTGGACAAATAACTCATTCATTTTGTGAATTTTAATAAACACATTAACATTCTCTTCTCGTACTGTATACAGCAGTTGATCACAAAAGCGATATATATGACGTAAAAATATTTCCCAGTGGCACTAATAATGCTTTTATTAGTGGCATATAATCTTTTGTTTTCTTTTGCTAGAAATTTCTCACTTGCTTTGTGAGGATGATATTTGATATAGCAATACACTCAGAAATAATAGATCAAACACTTAAAATAGTCTGATGGGTGTAGGTAGAAAACATTTTTTTAAAAATTGTTTTTTGAACCAATTTAAGTGAAACTAAAGGATTTGGGCAGAGGGAGGATTTTTATGAGTTTAGTTGTGCTGGGTGACAGCTTGAGGCTAAGTCCTGCCAACTTTAGTCCTGAGACGGGTAGGAGGATTTTCTTCTCATGCAATCAAATGACACCACAAACTATGGCCTCAACCATTATTCCAGGCTTCAATCACCACCTCTCTGTAAAATTCTCAACAAAAGAGAAATACTTTAACATTTGCTGATTGGTAGTATTGGATTACACTGTGCATGTACTGCATTTCTGTGTCCTCCTCTTGCTTTCTTGCGTCATATTTAAAACACTTGGAACGCAACGCTCCAAAATTAATCGAAGGTGGAAAAGATATCCGAGGCTTGAAATGACAGATCCTCGCGTCGCGTGCAGTCCCTTTGCCCCCTCATTGAGTTTGCATTCACAGATTTATGCTGTTTTACCTTTGCACCGTTTGCCATCTTGGTAGGCCCGCTTGAACTGACAGCCATGCTGATGAGGCAATTAAAGTTCCTCGCCTTAGCCAGTCTTAGAGGGGATCAATTCTGTCCTCTAGCATCAGGTGGCAGGTCCCAACATTCATTATTGCCTGCATAGGCTCCCTAATGGGATTGGATTTGTACTTATGAGTCAACAGGGCTGTTATTGAATCTGAGTTGCTGAAGCAGTCATCCTCTTCCAGCAACTTTCTCCTTTGCCTCTTTTCTGAAGTGTCTCTATTGTTGCAGTCCTGTAGAATTTTTTTACTCTTTAGTTCTGCATAATGTACTAAGACAGATGTAAGCTCACAGGGGATGAGGGGGTATTACAGACTTTACTTTATTGCAGTAGATTATTCACTTTAAGAATTCTGTGTGGTGCATATCATACCATTTGGAGGTAAGGTTATGGAAGTGGGGATAATAGAAGTGTGCAAGTAGTAATGTTGGTGTTCTGTGTGGTGGAGTACTTCACACAGTTTTCCCTGCGTCTCCATCTCACTTAGTGATTGCTTTGATTAGCTTTAAGCTTGTGGGTGGTAGTCCTCCAGGGGGCTCATTAGCTGTAATGACAAGGCCAAGATTTTAGTTAGCCAGTGAGACATAGTAGCTAGTCTCTACTACAGCTAATTTCTTAAGGCCTTCAGCTTTTCACATTTATTGATACATCAGGTGGCGGCGTTTCACGCAGGGCAGCATCTAAAGAAGCACTTTCTTTCTTTCTCTGCAAAAATGTTAGGAGCGCTACAGAGAATACTGTATTATATTTTGCCCTCTTTGTGTGCACCCCTCCCTTCATCTATGTCTTTTCTTTTTGCTCTCTTTCTTATGTCACTTATGCCTCAGGATGTGGCTCTGGGGTCTGGCCTACATAGAGGTTTGCGCTGGGAACTATCTCGGAGGGCTGCAAATGACTGCCTCGCTCCACGCTATATTTGATGGCGGGAAGTCAGCAGAAACTCATTGAAAGTCACTGGAACTTTACCCGAGGAGAATGTTTGATTGGAGTGATTTGCCCTGAATCTAGAACTGACAAAAGGTGTTTTTGTCTGCGATTAAATAGCTCCCTAGAAATGAAAGGAGGATTAATTATTCATAAAGGGAAAATGGGTTGGCATTGGGCTACAGGTCCAATTTGACAGTTCAAGCTGAGTACCTGGAAAGTGTTCCCTCTGACACGTCCAAAGCAGCAACACATATTGAAATGCTCTTGGAAAATGAGCGCACCGAAACAACATGTTTATAGTCAGCATGGTTAATTGTTTGTTATTACTTGACCTCGATGCAGGGATGATGACCCCCCTTCTATGTGTTTCTGATCAGATGAGGATGGGATATCTGTTAAGTTTTAGTGGGACTGTTATACAACAGGAGTATCCAACATTTTTAATTTTACTGATGTAGCCAGGAGCTGACACTTGAGCAGCAAGGTACCAAAAAGACACCTAACAAAGGTCAGTGTAATTAGACATCACTGCTTACTTTAAGTCAACCTTTAACTAGCTGTGCTGCAGATAAAGCCATTTTGTTTGAACAACAGCCATCTTTAGCATGCACTGCAGCACTGAGCTCAATTGGATCGTACCCTTTTCCCATCAGCTCCTGATGTTGAATGTTAGAGTAACCCAGGTATTTCCCTGGTGAATTCGCAGCGAGTAGGTGGATGTCAGGTTTCCTGCCTCCTACACAATCTTTCCAGGCATGCCACCCCTCAACTCAGATTCTTGTCTGTGCTACATGTAAGAAAGGGCAACAATGCACACTATCTCAACCTGCTCTCCTGAAATGATCTGGAGTTCATAAGTGAAAACTGCTTCCGTGAATGAAAGCCATTAAAGGTAATGTTGCTCTAATTCGGTGGTTCCGTGGTCCAGTAGTTAACACTATAACCGTACACGTGAAAGATCCCTGGTCCAATTCTAGGAGGAGACACAAGCCTGGGAGGGTTGCACCAGGAAGGGCATCCGGCATAAAATCAAACAAATCCATCTGCTGTGGTGATCTCTTGGGAAACATGGGAACTGCTGAAAATATCTGTAAATGTAATTATGTAAATTGCATAATAGCTGGTTATGCTCTCAATAGATAAAGCACGTCTTTGTAGCTTGTTTGATATTAAAGCCTGCCACTTCCCTACTAACCCTGCTCTGATAGCTTTGGCAAATGCTATGTTAAGTGGACACTAAGAAAACCAACACCACCAGAACAGCTATATTCTCAATGTTAAACTGTTGTGGGGTGTTTTGTTTTTGTTTTTTTCTTAATAAACTGAGATTCCTTCAAACCTTTCCAACCAGGTATACTATTACTAGTTCATGGCCAGGCACTGCAGCCTGTTCTAACTCTGAAGTGATGATTTTTTTTTTCCTTTTTCTCTGTCACAGCTTCAGCACTGCCTACCAGTGTATCTACTACTCCCCAGAGCACACAGCCAAAGCTCAGGAGGTACTCAGCACCATGAGCCTCCTCCAGCCCCTCATCACGAGCTTAGTGGACCAGCTCCTTCAGGCTGCCCATGAGCACTCTTCCCCTGGACTGAGGGATGCACTCAAACACCTTTCTGACAAGGTGAGGCAGCATTTTAAACCTTTCGTGCATCTTCACTTCCATCTCACCTGTCCCTTTATTCCTCTTTGCCTCAAGCTCCTGCAGTACACAAAGCATGGATGTATCATGTCTGAATTGTCAGATGATTTTTCACCTCAGACAGGAGAGCCCTATATATTGACCTTTAACCCAAATGAACTGGCTACACTCCCACAGGAGTTACTGTACCATCTCTGGTAATCCCTGACTGGTAGTTGGCTCATTACAAACAAAAACTGCAATATTCCAAAAAATATCTTTAGAAAACTGCAGTTGATTTCATACCATTGCACACACACACACACAGACACACACAGACAAGCATACATTAAACGGACAACCCCAGGAATAAATCCATAACTCATCATAAAAACGCCAAACTAACAAAAGTGAATAGAAGTATGGAGGTTTATGGAGTTGAGGCGTTTTTATCAGTATAATTAATGAATTACATCTGGTGCTGTCAGATTGCAATCTGTTGTGGGAGAGATTGTTTTTGCCACAGTGGAATAGAGCCCAATCAGCCTGCTTAATTGGTACATTCGCTCTGTCACCACTTCCTCTCATCCTTGATTAGACACGCACACATTGGCCAAGTAAACCCCTGGCCTGGTCAGCACAAGCAGTGCTGTTCTCTGATTAAAATCTCAAGCTGTGTTTGTTCGTGTACGTGAGTGAGTCTGAGGGTGATGGAAGGATGAGAATGTGTCTCTGTATATTCAGTAGCTGATGTGGCATAACTCTCTTAAAATCCCAGACTCTTTAATCATGAGCAGCACACAATATACAAGTATTTCTTCCTTCTTCACACCTGTGCAAACAAGTCAAGTCTGTTTTGTTTTTCTGCAAAAGTCTCAAAGGAATGGTTTGACATTTTGGGGAAAAGGTTTATCATCTTTTATGACCACACAAGAAGATCAATACATCTGTCATGTCCATATGTAATGTATGAAACCTTATCCAGATACTGTTAGCTTAGCTTAGTGTAAAGATTGAAAATAGAGAAGAAAATTAGCCTAATTTTATTAGTTAGCTTTCTTTCCTGTGTTTGACTGCAGTTAAAGCAGCAGTGCACATTATTTTGTGTTAACTCTTAACATTATGCCTGATAATAATAAATTACAATAGTCCAGCCTAGAAGTAATAAATGCATGAATTAGCTTTCCAACATCACTTTGAGACAAGATGTTTCTAATTTTAGAAATATTGCACAAGTGCAAAAAAGCGGTCCTACATATTTAATATGTGCATTGACGGACATATCCTGGTCAAAAATGACTCCAAGATTTCTCACAGTGTTACTGGAGGTCTAGGTAATGCCATGCAGAGTAAGTATCTGGTTCGACACCATGTTTCTAAGATTTGTGGGGCCAAGTACTGTACAAGAACTTCAGTTTTATCTGAATTTAGAAGCAGGAAATTAGAGGTCATCCAGGCCTTTATGTCTTTAAGACAT
>JAVDPK010001753.1:219876-230819 GCA_034780415.1 Cichlasoma orientale | reverse complement strand
TGACAGCTGCAGCTGCGCTCATTATAAATCCATGACATCATCGCTGTCTCCGTCCTTACAGCCTGTTGACGAGTGAACGACTGTAAAAGCTTCATGTTACGTACAAAAATAAGAAACTAACGTCTAACTGGGATTTCAGTGCTTATAGAAACATAAACGTCTGCAGATGAATTCACTCCTCTGATCACTTTGCAGCGACTTTATGAATGAGGAAATGAATCAGATTGTCAGACAGGCGGTTCAGGAGGGGAGAAGTCAGAGAGACACTCAGAGTTTGTTGGATAAAACCTGCCAGCGAGCAGGTTAGGTTCACAGCGTCTGTTACACCGGTAACTGACTCAGAGTTCAAGTTAGCTCTCTTTCTGGAACAGTTTCCGTCATTTTAGGGTTAACAAACCCCGAGTTTTTAGCTAAACCTGCTTTCTGGAATAGGCCCCAGGTGTAAGTGAGGGAGAGCGTGAGAGACACCCAACTCAATGCTCATCCTTCTCAGGCTTTATATCTGTGCAGGTGAGCTTTCTGCGGCTAATCAGCACTAGGGATGAATCAGAGAGATGCAAGCAAGATAATAAGAATGACAATAGTGGTAAAAACAATAACCAGATGGTAGATGTGTGCACATAACAAACATAACACATAACATCTGATGTCTACAGTACCAGTCAAAAGTTTGGACACATTTACCCATTCATATCAATGAGTAAGTGTCCAAACTTTGGGTTAGGATATGATGCTTATAAAAACAACTGGGTTGCTTTTTTGTTTTGTTTTTTCTCCACTTTCATCCAGATCTGCCGAAGGTTAAATGGCATCAGGTTTACCAGCTGTAAAAGTGCCAAAGACCGAACATCCATGTCTGTCACTTTGGAGCAGTGTGCCCTCCTACGTGATGAACACCAGCTCAGCAAGGACTTCTTTGTGCGCGCTCTGGACTGCATGCGCAGGTAAGACAGTGTTAAAGGAGGCATCACGCTACAATGGGTGCAAGCTATTTTTCCAGGCAAGTCCTCAAAACAGACTTTGTTTAAAAAGTCAGTCATAAAGACATATTTTTCTACTTTGGCTTGTAGTATTTAGACATTCAGATCTGAGCGTGTTCAAAAAAAAAATCTTGGTGATCAGAGATTTCTGCCATCGTCATCATTTTCTTTCCAGAGATGATCTTTCTCTGGACAATCAACAGACCTCACTTCAAGTGAAATTACCTTCAGGAAAGTGGGATCTGTTGTTTTAGTTATTCAGAGTATGCGCGGGGAGATGTTTGTAGAGTAACTCAGAGGAATTCTAAAAACTTAGCTAATAAAAAAGTCAAAAGCATCAGCTTCCTAGATACTACTACAGGCAAGTAAGAAAAATATATTTTTTTTAATTTTCTTTGGATACCACACTATTAATCGTTCTAAACATTTAGCAGTAGAACGGAAAATATCTGAACTATACTTGTTAGTACAAACGTGGTAGTATGTAATAACCTGCACCCACACCACCCATCGCACACATCAAGGACATTTTGTTTGCAGCTTTTCCTCCCTACTTGTCATCATTAGATGATCATCGTGTGCTCCCTCCACCATCACCACCATTCCTCACATGTTCAAAGGCAGCCATGCATGTTGCTGTTAGTGCTGCGAGGGCATTGCTTCTTTTAATGTTTGTGTTTGCCAGCAGGGTAAATATTTACATCTGCCTAAATCTGATAAGGCTTAACTGCAGAACTTTGGCAAGGACACTGGTGAAATGCACATCTGAAATGCCCGTGGGAATGACCTGCAGAGGCCAGCTGTTGGCAGATACCTGACAGTACAAAGACACAAACACAGTCTATGTCATTCATAGCTGGTGTCCCCTCACTCGACATGTGGGAAACTCATTATGTTAAAATTGAGCTTTAAATTAGGTGTGGTGATTGAAATAGTTCATTATAAGTTATTCTATGTACATAATTACTTGTTTTACTGAGTTACTAAACAAGACAATACATCAAATTTTAATTGAGGTGATGATATACAGTGTGCAGTCAGGACAAAAGGCTCTTCCTACAACTGCAAATGAACAGAAATTATGTGGAGTCCTGAAATAAAACCACTGTTAAATTTTTACATCTTAGAGTGCATGCATTTATTTAAACATATTTAAACATTTACTATTTTTTTTCTAACAACAAAAATACTTGAACCCGACTGGTTATGGTCTTAGAAATGGATCTTAATAAGATTCCAGATCTCTTGGTATCAGAACTGCAGCTGATACACATGGAATAAAGGATTCCAAGCATGTATAAACCATGAGTGGAATATTTTGAAAATAGTGTTTCTATTTTTTTTGATTGACTAGGGCTAATCGTCTGATATTTGAAAGATTTGAAGGCATGCCATACAGCTGCTTTAGGGTGGGAAAGCAAGAGTGCAGTTGGTGCAGTTTAGTCTTCTTATCAGTGAAAACAAGTGCTCAAAATGAGGTCAGCATAGTAAATTTTATAGTGCAGGTCGATGATTTTTATCTGAAAGGATAAAAAAATAAAGCTACGTTTTAGCTCTGGCAGGAGCCTGTCACACATTTCACTGACACACTTTACTTTGTGACAGTCTCACAGATTTCACTGTGCTTTGATGCCATCAGAGCACAGTGAAATGATCCTCAGATTTCAAATTAGATTAAATTCTGCTTGTCATGTCATTGCCTTTGGGATGGTTGCTTTGAAGACAGGGAGTCTGACGGTGTGCTATAAAGCAGTCTCTTGAGATAATACATCGATTAACTGTGATAAATGCACATTAAACAGAAAAAATTCACATTAACTACTTACATTCAGAGTTAGTTGCTGCAGGACTGAGATTTCATTGCAAAATGACATAGGTGCTCAGCAACCTTGTTTTTATACAGGACTACAACCACAGTACAACCAATTGACAGCCTGCTGAGTCAAGTCCTTTAATGCAAAGGGACACATCACAGATGTGTTGCAGTTACAGTATCAGTGCAGACTGACTCAGATTGATTGCAACTTGTTGGCAATTTGCCAGCATTTATGAATTAGACAGCAGTTATTTGCAAACCCTCACCAATCTGAGAGTGGTTGCAGTCAGACTGTGACTGGTTGAAGACAGGTTGCCTCCCACTGTGCGACCTCTGCAGTCGCCTTGGGATCGAGAGTGGCTGCATGAGTTCTTGCAGTCAGTCGTCAAAAGCAAACTAATTCAATGAGATCACGAGGCAGCCACCGATTTCTACTAGCTGCAAGGAGGTTGCCACCCTATTTTTACTTAGTATAACTGAGACATAAGTGGCCAGCAGGGGCAACTCTTCTTGTTGCTAAAAAAAAGTTGTATAGCAGTCAATGGGAAAACGCTCCTTGGCTTCCTTGATCTGTGACCCTAGTAAACCCTTTTCTGATGAGTTTATAGTCTCAGTTCCTAGTTTCACATCTTGTTTTTTTGTTTTGTTTTTGTTTTGTTCAGTTTTGTTTTGTTTTGTTTTTGTTTTGTTTTGTTTTGTTGTCAACTGATATTTTGTAATAAATGCCTCAATATTTTATAGGATTCATCTGCATCGCCTAAACAATTATTTCTACATGAGGGCAAACTTGGTCTCATCGTAAATTACGTGATTTTCATTTTGTAAATTATGGTTCCAGTTGGAATCAAACTATTTATAAAGTAGGGTATGATTTAGGGTGGGCCAACCAGTTGCTACTTTATGTCCTGTACTTTCTAAGTCAGATCTGCACCTTGCTTGTGACACCTAGCAACCAAAATACTCAGCGTGAGCGATATAGCGACAGGACTTCACTAATCAGTGGGCGACATCATGTATAATGTCTGTGATCTAAACAAACTAGAGATCTGATTAGGCTTTAAAAATAAAAGTAAGAATTTATTACATACTGTTTACCCGAAACTGGATGAAGAAGGGAGGATAGAAAAAAAAAGTGCTTGTGTGTCAGTGAAGGACACCCTTTACTGAAATGTTTACTGCATATAGCCACTTATTTAAAGTTTAATTTAATTAACATTGCTGTTTTTCAAGTGTGGTTGAAAAATAACCACTATAACCAGTTTATTTATCAAGATGCTTTTAAATAGGTGTGTGAGGCCACTCATGTCTCGCCGTGAGTGCTGGCGCTGTCTAATGCCATCAATTGCAGGGTGCCGCATACGCAGACAGGCAGGGAGTAAAACAAACAGCTTTTTCATGGATTTATGGAAAAAAAATAACAAAAAGTGTTGTGGATAGGTTGCAGGATAGTTGACAAGGGTACAACAAAACTTCCAAAGAAAGGAAAAGGAGGTGGTAGGTCCTGAGGACAAAAGCCTAAACAAGATTTTTTTATGTAGGATTGTACTGTATGCATGTCAGCTGCTTATGCATAATTGCACAAATTGAAAAATTCCACTCCTCCTTCATACTTCAATTGGGTCATTTTATTTCATGCCATACACCGCAGTTTTCCATTTTCGCATCTCACATTTCTCCTCCATCTGTCACTGTCTACTTGTCTGTGGCTGCCTTTCTGCATTCAGCCTGTACTAATGCCTCCAGGTCTAAGTGGGCTTTCTGCTACTTGCTCATCAGACTTCTTAAGAAATTGAACTTTCCTAGAAAGCCTACTTAGACGGCATCTATACTGCACTAACGCCACAGTATTTTGATCTGTCTCTGTTCGTTCTGTTTCATTCTGCTGGCCACTCCTGCAGTCGGCTGACCCAGGGAGACATTGGGCAGTGGGAGGACCCTGAGGCTGGCACCGTGACAGAGAACAAACCAGCGTCACGACACTTTTATCCCATTGCCCTGCTGCTCGTTAGCTCTCACTTACTGGTTGTCTGGCTCATTTTAAGTCTTGTTTTTCTGCTTGCAAAATATCAATAAACTGCTGACAATGCCATCTCTACTCACTCCTTTCTTCCTGTGTTCACCAGTTCTTTTTTTGAATAGTGGTACTCTGAGTTAACTGGCTTTCTCATATAAGGGTAGTTAGTAAGTATTTTAATATCAAACTCAGGCTGTAGGGCTTTGACATTAGTACTTTTTAATCCAACAAGAAGAAGCCTTCCTAAGACCTGCATAAAGTTCACACTGATTTCCAAAACTATAACTATCAGACCTTTTTCATGTAATGCTTCATACAGACTCTGGCATTTTTTGTAATTTCCTTCCTTGTCATCAGCAAGAATGCACAAGTCCACCTGTCACTGTAATCTCCGACTTCTCGTGGTCATGAAAGAACATGTTACTCTGAACAATGTGTTTACAGGATTGCTTTTACAGCACAGTCCTCTCTTTCCCAATCTTCTCTTTGACCGTAAAATCTGCGGGAGGCAGCAGATCCAGCAAACCTTGAACGCAAAATCAATCATTTTAGCACGTGCTTTTATTTCTTATTGCGCACTAGAGCATGAGGAACAGTTGGTAATGATCTATATGAGCACACACGCCTGCAGTGGTAAAACAAGCTCAACGTGCTGCAACCGAGAAGACGTGCAAATGAATGAAACACCGCAGTGCTGTTAGACATGAGCAAAATGACGCATATATTTGACAACAAATATATGAAAGAATGGGTCATTCCAAAGAGCTCAGTGGGGGTCACTGAGTGTTGAGACACAGTGCACAAAAACTGCCGAACTTCAAACCTCCTGTGGCATTAACATCAGCACAGGAGCTTCATGTCATGGGTCAATGGATTGATATCAATACCGATATTTGGTGATTTAAAAAATCCAACGTAGTAGCCAATATTTTTTCTTTCAGACTTGCGAAACATAAACAGATTTTCCTAACATTTGTAATGCATGCTTTTATTGCTACAACAGATCATACTCATTTACGCTCTGTCCAACCTGCTGGTTGTTGTTTGTAGCGTTCCACATGTGTAGTTGGGGAAGTTGTCGAGCTTCCTCTGATGGGCAAGCTGTGAAAATTCAGCACTCAAAACATGGTGTTCCTTCTGTCTCTTCTTTACTTTCTAAATTTTTCAGTTGTTATAATTGCCAATGCCGATAGGTCGATATCGGTTGCACTCTAGTTTTTATGAGTGAGTAGTTGCTGTAGGTGTCATGTGTAAGTGGAGAGTTTGTACACAGCATTTATATGAATATGATGAGCCTCACCCTTTTCAAAGATGATTGTTTGCATCAGCCATATAACACATACTAATGAAAATGATCATAGCTCGTAAATACTGCTTTATCCAAATGATGACCTGCTGTTTTAGAGGCAGGTGTTTTTTCTTTCCTTCTCTTTTTATTTAGAGTCATAACATTATACCTTTCCTTTTAAATGTGTGCCCTGTATTGCGAGTGATCTCTTTTTCCACAAACCTGTGGTACCATAGAAAGGCCCTCTACAACTCTGCGTTATGGCGCGCAAAAATAACACATGAAACTTTTTTAAATTGGAATAAATCCACAAGAAGCTGAGAAACGCATTACCAAGCTAATGGCACATGCGTGTCATTAGAAATGCATCATGGTAATCATACAAAACAAAACCCTGAAACACAGAGAAACAGGTTTTAGTGCAGTTTGCAACATCTCTGGCAAGTGTCCAATTTCAACAAACTGAAGACCGGAAATGTTTATGATTGATAGCTTTTCTGTATATATAGTGCATTGTACTGTATGCTGTGATGTGTGCTTGCATTTCATCCATTTTCATGTTTTCCCTGTTGCAGTGCGAGTGAGTTCATTCTACCCCTGTGGCCATCTCTTAAATACTTGCATTCATACTGTATATATGGAATTACATACCTCTGCAGCTGCATTAAAAGTTTAAGAAATAACAGGGTGTAGGTCACGTTCCCACGGCTTCTCGAGCTTCTGCAAGCATAGACAAAACGTCAGAAGTTCAAATGTTGAACTGATTGAAGCTGTGCTCTGATTTAAAAAAAAAAAAGTTATTTGATCATTTTTTGAACAGTGTGCAAAGTTCAACTTTTGGGATATTGATCTGGTCAGTTAAGTAGCAGAGGGGGTTGTTAACCAGTTTCAGCTGCTTTGGTGTTAATGAAACTAACAGCAGGTGCGCTAGAGGGGCAACAATGAGACAACCCCCAAAACAGGAATGGTTATACAGGTGGCGGCTACTGACATTTTCACTAGTTTGCATTTGGCTAGGGTCAGTGTCACTACTGGTAGCATGAGGCGATACCTGGACCCTACAGAAGTTGTACAGGTAGTCCAACTCCTCCAGGATTGCTGGTTTGCTGTGTCTCCCAGCACAGTCTCAAGAGCATTGAGGAGATTCCAGGAGACAGGCAGTTACTCTAGGAGAGCTGGACAGGGCCGTAGAAGGTCCTTAACCCATCAGTAGGACCACTATCTGCTCCTTTGTGAAAGGAGGAGCAGGATGAGCACTGCCAGAGCCCTACAAAATGACCTCCAGCAGACCACTGGTGTGAATTTTTTTGACCAAACAGTCAGAAATAGACTTAATAAGGGTGGCCTGAGAGTCTGACGGCCACCAGTGGGCCCTGTGCTCACTGCCTGGCATCGTGGAGCCCGATTGGCATTTGCTATAGTATGGAATTGGCATGTCCATCAAGGGTGCCATGTGCTTTTCACACATGAGAGCAGGTTCACTCTGAGCACAGGCAACAGATGTGAAAGCATCTGGAGAAGCTGTGAAGATTGTTATGCTGCCTATAACGTTGTTTAGCATGACCGGTTTGGTAGTGGGTCAGTGATGGTCCGGAGGGGCATACTGTATCCATGGAGGGACACAGACCTCTACAGGCTAGGCAGCGGCATCCTGACTGCAATTAGGTATCGGGATGGAATCCTTGGATCCACTGTCAGACCCTACACTGCTGCAGTGGGTCCTGGGTTCCTCCTGGAGCACGACAATGCCGGCTTCATGTGGTGAGAGTATGCAGCCAATTCCTGGAGAATGAAGGAATTGATACCGCTGACTGGCCCCCACACTCGCCTGACCTAAATCCAATAGAACACCTCTGGGACATTATATTTTGGTCCATTCAATGCTGCCAGGTTGCACCTCAGACTGTCCAGGATCTCAGTGATGCCCTGGTCCACATGTGGGAGGAGATTCCACAGGACACCATCCATCATCTCATTAGGAGCATGCGTCCAGCATGATTTTTTCCCCCCATTGAGATCTGATGGATTTTTAAAGTGTTCCTTTAATTTTTTTTGAGTACTATATTATGTTTATGTACCAGTTCACTGGCTCCTGTTGAGGCCCTGGTTAGTGATTTGAGTGTAGTGCCTGCTTTAGAGAACTAGATTTCTTTACTAGCTGAAAATTGATATCAGATACCATCATTCTCAAAGTTCAGGCAGTTGCCTTGTTTGCAGTGTTACATCGTGTTCCTCTATAGCTTGTGTAAATACTTTAACAGTAACACTTTAACAAGAGTATGTTGTCTATACTGCATATACTTAAGGACAGCACTTATTTGCTCCCATCATGTGTCTGAAAACCTAGCCTTCCATGTATCATAAACAGCCAAAGTACCCAAAAGTAGGAAACACTAACTTATTTCTAATTTCAGAATGGGGAAAAAACTATCATGTTTCTAGGGAATGGCAGAGAGCCATAGATGAAATGATGCATAAGGCAGGCTGAAGTTGGATGAAGTGTTGTGCAACTTGAGTGCAGCAGAGTTGGAGAGGAAGCAGGGTGGTTGATGAGTAGTGATCCTGCAACACAGAAAACAAGATTACAACTTCATCAAGTGTGTGGATGTATGGAGTGGATGTGAAGCCAGGGTAAATGCACTGTTGAGCTTCACTGGTAATTAGTCATCAGATGGGCAGGTTGAATGGGGAACAGTTGATTTAATTGCTAAGCTTCATCCACATGGTGCTTACAAAAGTGTCCCAATTTCCTTTCTTACACAAAGAGAGAAGAGGACAAAACACATCTTCTTTGCTCCTCTAGAAAGTCTTAAAATGTGACTGCTGTTCTGAAGGGCCGCACAAATAAATTCCTAAAGAGATTAAAATAATATTAAGCGGGCATGATTTCAGCTGGCACGGCCCTCCAGAACAGTCCAAGCCACTGAAAGAACGTGAACCAAAACATTATGTAATAAAGTTTACATAATATAATTAAGTTTTGCACATGGTTGCACCAGGGTTATTTTTACACAATACACTATCTCCTCTGTACTATTTCACAGCTATGTGAAAGGAAAAAAACTTCAGCTACATTTATGGCTCTTTAGGAAATATTTATCGGACTTTGGAATAGCTACTTTCAGACGCTCCCTTGCCACAAGGGGTCACCACAGCAGGTAGCTCCACGTGTTTGATTGGGCAGAGTTTTACACCAGGTGTCTCCAGCTGGAATTAAACCAGTGACCTTTTGCTTGCCAAGCAAATGTGTAAACCAGTACATAACGGAACCACTATGTATTGCAATTTGTTACAAAACATTATTCATCCGACAGGAAATGCTGCCTTTGACTGTAATACTTAATTGTGTGCCTTGTTTATCCCAAAGCAGCGAGGGAACCATGAAATGTTAGATAAAATGTGCCAACTTTATCAACTTCATCATTCAGTTGTACCGTGTATATATTATATTTTTTTTCTTTTCATTTTTTAAAAGAGGCAAATAAACACATTTCATCAAATTCTTTTTTGAGAGGCTTTTATTTTTGAAGGCGTGTATATCTTTAATGCCACAAACCTCACTCACTCTTGCTTTTTTGTTCTCTTTTTTTTCCCCCTCATTCCCCTTCACCTTCATCATTTTGATCATCAGAGAAGGATGTCGCATTGAGAATGTTCAAAAGAATATTAGATGCAGGAAATATGCCTTCAACATGCTGCAGCTGATGGCCTTTCCAAAGTGCTACCGACCACCAGAGGGGACCTACGGCAAAGTTGACACTTGAGGATTGAAGCCGCGTACTGTAAATTTAGTCATCCAGTGTTATCCAAGTAGTAACATTAAAGTTTATAAATGATAGTATGTCAAATGTATTGCTGATGACAAGAACACTTGCTGGAGGTGTGTGTGTGTGTGTGTATGTGTGTGTGTGTCTAGGCATTCATAGGTTTGGAAGGAAATTGGTATATTTTTAAAATAAATGCACTTTCCACCTTACCACGCATTGGCCATAGCTCAAGCAGCAATAAGCAGGACAACTTGTGGCTAAATTAAAGTCTTATATAATGTGTATATATTTGTGTGTGTGTGAGAGAGAAACATAACTAATCTAAAAGAAGCTTTCAAAAGAGTGGAGCTTTGTGTTTGTCTTATGGTAACGATGGCTACACTCTAATCTCCCCTTAAAAAATGATACTGTTTGGAAACATTGACCCTTTTCTGTTACATAGTTTCCGTGTTCAAGTATGGACAAACATGCTCCAGTGATTTTGTGGTGATATAAACAGTGTTCTCCACGGGAAAAACTTTGTTTGGATGTGTGGGCCTTTATGCACTTCTGCTGTTCTCAAGAAATCAGTATCTATATTTTTCATATTTATGATGACCTGCAGTATTCAGGCTCAGGTTTCTCTGTAGGTCTTTGACTGTAGCCAACAAATTTTCCTTAACTTTTCCTCTTGCATTGCAACACATAATTCAAAGTAGCTCTACAACCCCAATTTCAAGAAAGGTTGACACACTGTGTATAAAAACTAAATGGAATATAAACCTGTATTTTATTCACAGTAGAACATAGAAAACATATCAAATGTTTTAACTGAGACGTTTCATTATTTCATGAAAAAAAAAAAGAGCTGCTTTGGAATTTGATGGCAGCAACACAACTCAAAAATTTTGGGACAGGAGGAACAAAAGGCTGGAAACTTAAGTGGTACTAAAAAGAAACAGCTGGAGGAGCATTTGCAACTAATGTGATCTGTGGAAATCTCAAAATCAGTATCCCTTCAAATAGAATTTTGAAATTCCATCCATCCATCCATTCGCTTCCACTTATCCTTTTCGGGGGGGGGGGGGGGGGGGGGAGA
>JAVDPK010001753.1:203381-215283 GCA_034780415.1 Cichlasoma orientale | reverse complement strand
CCCCCCCCCCCCCCCCCCCCCCCCCCCCCCCCCCCCCCCCCCCCCCCCCCCCCCCCCCCCCCCCCCCCCCCCCAATAGTAAATGTAAAAGGCTCCCTTCTTAAGATGATAATACCAGGGAAAGCTGAACAAAACATTCCAAACAACAGTGATGATGCATTGAGTGTTTCTTCTTCACTCACCTCTTCACTCTGTGCGTTTATACACAACTGTGCATTTAATTATTATTCATCTCTGGCTCTATTCCACAGCTCGTCTCTCTCCCCTCACCCTGAGCTGGTCGCAGCAGAGGGCTGCCTCTCCCTGAGCCTGGTTCTACTGGAGGTTTCTTCCTGTTAAAAGGGAGTTTTTCCATTTTGATTGCTGGGGGGTTTTCGCCGTATTATTGTAGGGTCTTTATTTCACAATATAAGGCGACTGTTATGATTTGGCGCTATATAAATTAAACTGACTTGACTTTAATTCAGTTCAATTGAAGTGACCGAGAACCATGTTATATTCTACATGCTTTATAGATATGGTGGCTATCTCAATACAGGAACAAAACACAGGCATGGATTCAATTCTATTCTATTCTATTTATATAGCACCAAATCACAACAGTCACCTTAAGGTGCTTTATATTGCAAGATACAGACCCTACAATAATTACAGAAAAAAAAACCCAACAACAATCAAAACGACCCCCTATGAGCAGGCACTTGGTAACAGTGGGAAGGAAAAACTCCCTTTTAACAAAGAAATAAAATAATAAATTCAGCCAGATGCGGCTGAGCCGGCTGTGGCTCAGGACGTAGAGCAGGTCATCTACTAATTGGAAGGTTGGTAGTTCAATTCCTGGCTGCTCCAGCCTGCACGGCCAACATACTGAACCCTGAGCTGCTCCTGATGCACTCATTGGAGTGGGAGTGTTTGACAGAAAGCACTTAGATGTAGACGGATAGGAGAAAAGTGCTTGTATGAATGGGAGTGTGAACTGGTAAATGAAGACACTCCAGTGGAAAAGCGATATATAAGAAGCAGCCCATTTAACATTTAGCCTTTTCATGAGATTTGTGTACAATTAAAAGGCAAACTGTACTGACATCAAAACTGTACTTTTAAAACTTACTGGAAAGTCTTGAATTGCTGGAGCGTAAAGCATAGCATCAGATTTCTGAAAACAGACAAATTTAAGAATTCAATATTGTTTTACATATGAAACAAATACAAAGCTATTTGCCAATAACTATTCCAAATCAGCTTTACATTAATCATGAGCCTCTCTAATTAATAGAGATTATAATTACAAAAATACAAAAAACTAGCCATTTTTCAATGACAGCCAGAAAAATCATTGCAATAGTCATCTTCAAAAAGTCTTCATTTTTGACCTTTGTGTGTGTGGGATTTTTTTAAACATCCCCCCCCCCCCCACACACACACACACACACACACACGTGTGAGGTATGAGTGATGTTTGACCACCAAATTCTAACCAGAAATTCCTTCTACTCGCTGAAGTTGACTTGTTAATAAGAATGGGTTGGATGGATGGACAACCAAAAAAAAAAATGCAAAAACAGCCACTTCAATAGGTACTACTATTCATTAGGCTACTCATTAACGCAAATATCAACATGGCAGTAACTCCGTGCACTTAGGGAGGGTTCAAGATGACCTGCTAGAAACTGAGCATCAGAATGGGGAAGAAAGGTGATTTACTGTAAGTGACTTAAACATGTCATGGTTGTTGGTGTCAGACAGGCTGGTGTGAAAATTTCACGAACTGCTGATTTGCTGGGATTTTCCCCACACATCCATCTCTGGGATTACACAATATGGTCTGAAAATGAGAAAATATCCAGTGAGCGGCAGTTCACTGGGGCGGAAATGCCTTGTTGATGTCAGAGGAGAATGACCAAGCTTCAAGATGATAAGAAGGCAACAGTAATTGCGATGACCCCTTGTTGCAAACAAGGTATATAGAAGAGCATCGCCGAACGCACATCAAACCTTGAAGCAGATTGGCACAGAAGACCACACCAGGCGCCCCTCCTGTTAGCTAAGAACAGGAAACTGACGCTTCACACAAGCTCAGCAAAACTGGACGATTGAAGATTTGGAAAATTTTGCCTGGTCTGATGAGTCTCAATTACTGTTGCAACATTCAGATGGTAGGGTCAGAATTTGGCATAAATAACATGCAAGCATGGACCCATCCTGCTTTGTGTCAGCAGTTCAGGCTGGTGGTGTAATGTTAACACATACCGAGTCCTTTAGTGCCAATTGAGCATTGTTTAAATGCCACAGCCTACTTGAATACCCTTGGCTGCCCACATGCATAACAAATGAAGTGACCAGTTAGTGTATAATGTCAAAAGCCTCCAGACTAGAGTTCCAATTTGCTGCTGTATGAATACAGTTGATTGGACTGAAAGAGCTTTAAGTGCCAGTGAACAAAAATATGTAGTTACATAAACAAAAGTGTTATTCAAACATGTAAAAGCTCAGCATACAACAGAACTCCACACTTCCAATTGTTGGACACCTTCTCTCACCTCAATAGCAGGTTTCAGCTGATTCAAACAATCCTGCAGCGCCTCTTGTTCTTGCATAGAATTAACACATGTAGACGTACTCAAGAGGCTTCAAGAATGAGCACAAAAAAAAAAAAAAACAGATTATGAGAATGAGGATCGTTACGCGTTTTGTTTCTTTTCATTAATGACATTTATGAGCTACTGGAGGTTTCATTGATAATAATGATTAACAATATATTAAAAAGAGATTAAAATGTAGTTTCAGATGAATCAGTTCATTTACAAATTATGTAACTGATGCAGTAATGTATTAAAGTTCAGATATTCAAATATAAATGCTCCAAAATTCATCTATTTCTGCCCGTACTGATGTTACTACATATTCCCTGCTCAGTCGAGTGCATTTTGCAGAAATGTTCAGCACCACACAGTCATGCAGTCACAGTAAAAACAAACCTCTAAATTATAAGGTTTTACATATCAGGACATAATTATCTTAAAATTAGATAAATATCACTTGAGCTAAACCACAAATTACATATTAAACTGTATCAAGATTTATTTAACTAAAACTAGAGAAAAATACATCCCATGATTCAGAAGTTGGTAGAACCACCTTTAGGAGCAGAAACTTGAAGTATAAATTTTCTGTATGACTTTATATTGTTGCTTCAGCTCATTGAGGTTTCTGGGCATTCATTTAAGGTCCCACCACAACATTTCAACCGGGCTGAGGTCTGGACTTTGACTGGGCCATTGCAACACCTCGATTATTTTCTTTTTCAGCCATTCTGTTGTAGATTTGTTGCTGTGTGGCATCATTGTCCTGTTGCATGACCCAATTTGGACCAAGCTGTAGCTGTCAGACAGATGGCCTCACATTTGAGTCTAGAATACTTTGGTATACAGAGTTCATGGTTGGCTCGATGACTGCAAGGTGCCCGGGTTCTGTGGCTGCAAAACAAGCTCAAATCATCATTCCTCCACCCCCGTGCTTGGCATGAGTTTACGGATTATGACCAAACATCTCCACTTTGGCTCATCTTCCCAAAGGATATTGTTCCATTATCAGTCTTGTGTTTTCTTCAGATGCAGCTTTGCAAACCTAAACTGTGCTGTCATGTTCTTTCAGGGAGAAGAGGCTTCCTCCTGGAAGTTCTTCCAAACACGTCATACTTATTCAGTTTTTTTTCCCACTTGTACCGTCATGAACTAACATTTAACATGCTAATTGAGGCCTCTAGAGTCTGAGATGTAGCTCTTGCATGATCTTGCCTTTGGTCAAATTTGCTGGGCTGTTCACTCCTGGGAAGACTGCGGCATGGTTTTAACGCATACCTAAATGCTCCAGACCAAGGCCCTATTTCAGGAAGCAGGTGTAGCTCACCACTCTGAGCTGGTTAACCCTGAGATGAGGGAAACTCTGGGTTTCCTTCAACAAACTGAGTTTCTCTCTGACTCCTCCCCTCCTGCTGCACCTGAACCAGCCGAGTAGGATGCCGATTCATTTCCTCATTCATAAAATCGCTGTCAAAGCTCGGACCGGAGCGAATTAATTATACGAGTTTCCGCGTTCACAAGCACTGAAACCGCAGATTGTAAAGAATTGAAACTTATTTATTTAAAATGTCTCATCCTTGCAAATCTATACAGAAATATCTCAAATCTAAGATGTGGACAGCTTTTTAAAAGCTGGGACATTTCTTATGACATGTTTGCCTTTACTGTTAAAACTTTAAAAGACTAGGAAAGCTCAGTTCAGTTAAATGTGAAACAGTCACTATTACTGAACTTTTACCATTCACAGAAACTCAGTAAAACATCTCTGCTATGGCTGATATTAGATCAAATGTAAATGGTTACACTGGGGAACACTGAAGAATCGTTTGTTTCTGTAAATCTCAAACATGAGGTTGTCACAGCTGCGGCATTAAATGTTAACTGAACAGATACTGAAAAGTTATATTATAATAAATTGTTTTATTTAAGAAACTTACTTGAGGAGTATCTGGGTAACCAATATCAGAGGTCCATTAATAAACTGTCTCTGATCTGTTTCTCCATTTCTATCTTTAGTTTATGTAACCTTTATTTTCTCCCCTGTCAGGGTCTCAGATTGAGGTTTGCTAATCCCCAGAGTTTATTTTTAAACTCAGAGATTGTTGAATCTGCTTCATGGAAAAGGCAAATCCTTTGCTTTTACAGAGGTGCTCACACTTACTGATGATCAATGAATCCAGTGCATTCAACTTGCAGCACCTAGCTAATCATTACGCTTTTCGTATGGCAGCAATCTGGGTATACGTGGTTTTCACACACTGCTTCTAAATTTTTGTTTAGTTTTTGTTAAAAAATGACAGTAATAGATCATGTGTTGTTTATCTTAGGTTATATTTACCTACTTTAAAGACCTACTAAGGACTAGATTTTTATTATTGAATCCTGATATGTAAAACCTTAGAATTTAAAAGAGGATGTACTTTCTCTTTAACCAGGACTGTAAATGTCTGTTCATTTGTTTGCATTTTAGAAAGTTAACGTTGCAAAGTTATGGAGCTGTTTTGTTGTTTTCTCACATTAAGAAGCCATTTTTGGTTGCAGTAGGAGTTCCAGATAGTCTTATGAACTTTGTGACCCCTTGTTTTCACATTTCACACAAATAAACATTTTTTTCTGGCATGACTTTTATTTTTCTTGTATGCTTAGTGTCTTAACATGAATTGTTTTTTTAGTGTGATAACCTACAGTGTGTCAGCTCAATTTAGGTTATAAAAATGTGAATTCAGCTCGTTATTTACCTAATAAACAAGAACACAATCTTCAGTTTTAAACAAGATTGACAGATTTCTAAAAATATTTGTATTTTCTTGTTTCGTGACAAGAGATCTAATAAACTTGTTAAGCACTATATATTCATTTTTAAGCAAATCACACACACTGTATGCCTACCTCAGAACTAAGAAAAGCCACACCTGAGTTTTGTGGCTCTCTCGGCACAGCTTGCAGGTCGGCTGGAACTGGACACCTCTCTAGAAATTGCACAAGAAAATGTTAGTTCACCATCCTTTATGTCACTGCTTGAAGTTTGAATGACAGTGTTGATAAATATGCAATGGAAATCAATGAAAATTAAAATTTAAAAGAAACATGTCCAGCTATTTTTGTGTGACCTTATGTCTCAGCCAATAAAAACATTTAGCATATTCTGAAAAAACAAACAAACAGAAATGCTGAGCAGCTGAAATGTTATACAATATGTGTCGGGTCCCAAACCCTCACAGGGTATTGCGAAAGGAAGCGGTGATGTAACGCCGAATTTATGGCTGGAGTGGGCAAATCTTTCCAAAAAAAAAAAAAAAAAAATTCCACTTTTTTTGCATTCTGCTTTGTGTCAATCCTTTGTGCCTGCTCATCTGCTACTCTCTGTGCTCCTTATATTTTAAAGCTGAAACACTGAAACATTTCTCCCCTAACAGCATGCAATTAGTGGGGTTAGGTTAATGGTGATTCTAAATTGCCCATAGGTGTGGATGTGAGTGCAAATGGTTGTCGGTCTCTCTGTGTAGGCCCTGCGACAGACTCGCGACCTGTACAGGCTGTACCCTGCCTCTCGTCCCATGACAGCTGGGATAGGCTCCACCCCCACCCACCCCACACAACCCTGAAAAGGAATTGCAGAAGAGAATGGATGGATGGTTTCCAAGCTGTTGCTCTGCACTGCTAAAAAAAAAAAAAAAAAAAAAAAAAAAAAAAAAAAAAAAAAAAAAATCCTTATTTAATAGCCACTACATTCTCTGGCAAAACTCGCCATGAGCATAGTTTCAAACATGGGCTGCACTGTAATTTTGTCTACATTTACTTTTACGATCACTCAGAAAGAAAAGTTGGCTGATTGCTCACAAATGAGGTGCAGCCACTTAAAATCTGGGCAGAAATCACAATGATGTTTAGTCCAAAAAACAGCTACCTTCATCAACAGGAAAAGTATTCCTGCAAAGCTTCCTGCTAGACAACCTCACTGAGATACAACTAACTATTTTTAAAAGGTTTAAGTTACCAAGACCACGGTCTTTTCCTAAACTTAACCCTTTTTATTGCTATTCCTGCTGACGGACGATCAACCTGTCCAAGATGTGACCTGACTTTCACAGCTGAGATAAACTCCAGCATTAACCAGTTCCTCTTGGAGGAAACCGAGACATTCCGAGGCCAAATACAATGCAATGCAATATAACCTCCCCGAGGTCCCAGGTGGGTGTGCCCAGAAAACCAGCAAAGGGAGGCACCCGTCCTGATTAGAATCCAAAATCATTTCAGCTGTACTCTGGTTTCATTCTGGATGTGCAAGCTGATGTCCTCACCCAACCTCTAACAGGGGGTTTATACAGTGCTTAGCAAATTTATTAGACCACCACCCAATGTAAGCTGCCCTAAATTAACAGTACTGGTAATTACCAAATTAATATTAACGTATTCCAAACTAACATGTTACTGTAACCACAGGTTTGTCAGTTCTCTGTGTGATGGGTATATAGAAAGAAAAACGTTTGTGTGCAGGGAGGAGGTAAATTATGGAGTTGTTTCCAACTTTAACATCTTTGGATAAATGTGAGATGGTAAAGCGCAAACTGCATCCAGACAGACACAACTGCATTGTATTGCTAGCAAAGCATTCCCTCTCTGCAAGCATCTGCACAGGTGGCACACTCACACAAAACTAGTGAAGAACCTGGAGTGATGTTGGAGCTGAGTGCGCATTTCCCGCCACTATTACTTCCTTTGCTGCCATATTTCAAACACAATGGAAGAGAACCGACCAACTTGGAGACAGAAATCCCACAGAAATCCTAGTGTAATGGCTCTAAAACTGCAGCGCAAAAATCAGGGACAGTCAAAGTGGAGTATGTCTGGGCATTTTCTCCAATGTGCTGAACTGAAGCGAATGCATCAGTTACAATAATAAAAATATAAAAGTTTATGCTGTTTTACATCTGTCCTCTGGTACATAGAGGGGAAAAAAATGAACTCCATTAGAGTTTTAGTTGGGTAACCTGGACATCCCCCCACGGTTTTGGTAACCCGGTCAGTTACCAAAACCACGTGAAGTACCCTCTTAATGTCTACTAGAACATGGAACTGCAGCACTACTTCGAACATCACTGAAACCAACCAGCTGACGTATAGAAGGGCAACAGTGAGCCTTGAGATACATAAGATGAACAGCCACAAGGAGCAGTATCCTCCATGGAAAAGAAGACCAGAGGCTCAGATCAAGGGAGCACGGTGCCAGGTGCTGCACAAAGGTGTGATGAACAAAGGGGTGCCTGAGATGTACAACAAGCTGTCAATAGCGGGGGCAAAATTAATAACTAGTCATTATTTCCTAGTAATCAAGCTTGAAAGTGAGATTCTTAATGATAACTGTGTACTAGTAATGAGGCATTTGTTTTTATGCACCGCAGTCTTAGCGCTTTTTTTCCCAGCGCACTGACAGATACTACGAATCAAATTTTAAACCGTAAGAAAAGCAACTTTTTTTCCGCGCTACAAGCCTCGAGCCTGACGATAAACAAGACCTACACACCCTCTCCCTGCAGTCTAATCTAATTGACTAAACAGCTGTGTAGAAATTTCTCCCCAGCAGCCACTGCATAAACATCCAACCGGAAAGACGGGCTGCCGAGCCAGCAAGCGTCTTCGCATTAAAACGAAAGTGAAAGTAAACCAGTGAAAGCGAGAGCCTTACTTGTTTTTTAACCAAATTACCATAATGGCACATAGTTCACCGACAGCAGCCGAAATGTCTCTCGTGGACCCACGTGGATTACCCAGGTGACACACCTCCCATATTTGCGCACTTTTTTAACCTTCCTAATTGGGGATGCAACGTTTTCCTTCTGTGACTCCGGGGCTGCCCTGTAATTAGCCGATAGATTGGTAACCCGTGCGCCACTAAAGTACTGAAATATATAACTTACAGCTCGCTGATTTCCGTGACATGTGAGTTGAAAGAGGATCACCGGGAGCGCCGTCATCTGCGCAGTGACTGCGGTTGCCGTCGTCCTAGCCAGCGGAGCACCAAGCAAAGATTACGCTTTTGCATCTCATTTGTGATAATAAAGCTGGTTTGTCTCATTGGTCTGCAGCCAGTATTATTAACACTTGTGGTGAGAGTGAGTGCGGGTAAGATTTCGCGGACTGACTTGCACACGCCCTGTTCTGGCCGTGTTAAGAAGTTCACTCCTCCTCCAAGTCGTCACTTTGTCGGTTTCTTTTTCATTTTTTTGTTTTTTCATTGCAGTGAGTCAGAACATACTTGCACATTCAAAGAGGATTTTATTTATTTAATTTTTCTGGAAATTTTTACGCAAACGTGTCTAAGCAATTGCAGTTTATTCCAAGGATCAGGGTAAACCATTATTGCACTGAGGCATGGCAATGATCAGCAGATCAATACTCATTATACTGTGCAAAGAGGCCAGATCCATTTTTTTTGTTATTCAAAACGCGTCACAGAAGAACTGACCTTAATGGCTGCTAATCTGTTATTGATTCAGGTTATTCCATCTACTGCTTATAATCAGTAGATGTTTATTATTAGTTGCCCAACTTGAAGGAGGACTTGTTTTGGATACACACATGCTGGTCAGTATATGCTGCAGAACTTTTCCATAAACAGGCACATAAAACTCATCCAACTGAAGCTTGAGGTGCATTCTGGTGAACAGCCAATCACTGAGGGCTTTAAAAAAAACCAAACCCAAGCTTTTAAATTACAACTTCTTGACAATTTATTGTATATTTTGCAGTTTTGGATGGATTCACTTTTTCATTTCTGATCAATTCGGGTGGAATTCAGCAATCATGGAAGTACAGTCTGGTGCTAAACACAGCAATTAGACCCCGATTGTAAAAAATCCAGGCAGATACTTAAGAATGAATGAGTATTTGTCAGACAAAGATTGGATTTATATATTTATTGCCCCTTATATTCCAATGAAGTGAAGAAATCTTAAGAAAACAAAATGTTTGAATGTTAAGCAAACTGCCATGTGTAAATATCTTGTCTATGAGCCAAAACAGTTGGATCAACATATTTAGTTTGGCATTAATTTTATACCTGATACCCTTGATGAAACAAGCCTCTCATGTGTCATAGTTTTGCACCACCAGCAGGAGTATGCCATCATCTTGTGTTTCCACCCGGTTGAGAACCAGTGACCTTTCACATGGCAGGTGAATGTGACAGCCCTTACAGTGTGGACACACAAACACCAGCCCTTCATCCTGTATTTATAAAATAAAAAAAATAAAAATCAATGCAGTCGGTTTCATAACTTAATCCGGCCCCGACTGTAAAAACAGGAGAAAGCTGGGTACCTAAATCCATGTATTTTGATACCAACTGCAAAGTTTTCTTTGCACCAGCAAAAATTCTGTAGTCAGGTTCATAATCTTAGCAGTTATTTAATTTAGCTGGTCAGTTTAAAGTGAAACTGATATTTGAGTCTTTTATTTTATTCCTCTAATCTTCATACAGCTGCTTGTGTGGATATTGTTAAAAAAAAACAAAACAACAGAAACTAAATTATCTTCTTCAGAGTAAGATATGGAAAGTTAAATACCATATCAGCTTTAGTATTGATATCCACTCTGAGTTGTGTATCTAAATTCTTGGAGAGTTTTCTTTCTTCCAGCTCTTCAGTCAGTTATGCAGCAGTCCCATCCAATTTAAGACCAGCCAGCGACTCAGACGCCGTTTCCTGTTGACCGTCTTCATCTTCTTCCTCCTCCTCTTCTTCTTCCTCGTCATCGTCGTCCTCATACTCGTCTTCCTCGTAGTCATCGTCCTCTCCGTAGTCGTCTTGTTGGTCTCCTCCTCCGGATGCTGCATTCTTCCAGTAGGCATCGTACCCTGACGCTCCATCGTAATAACCGTAGTCATCATCGGCACCAGCCTGTCGACCAAATTTCAAAGTGCGCGCTGTGGGGAATACACAGGTGTCACATTAGCTCTGGTGTCATTAAGTGGGGTGATGAAGTGACCAAAAAAAGGTCCTGTAAGATACATTCTGTGAAATTCTCTGCAAGTCGTGCTTATTTTAAGGCATTTCAGACTAACTTCAGTTTGTAAATTACCTAATTATCACTTTGTTCCTCGTCACTATTACAGTCAGACACTCTCTGATTGTGGGTCTGCTATGATCCCTCCACACTTTTTGCTTTTCTCTTGTCTCGGAAGTGAAAAGTTAATACTGTAAAAGCTCTTAGTGAAGAGTTGCAAATATCAGATTCACTGAGCAGGGTTTTTGTTTCAAACCACATCTCACTCTCTGCTGCTTGCAAGTCTGTACAGATAGGACTCCCAGCAGTATATATGAGAGAATGGCAATGTGACCAGCACGTGTTTGGCGCATTTCCAAGGTCAAAGTTTAATTACATAACAGACTATAGTTGCACGGCAAAACAGCAGCAAATGTTGATAAATAAACCTGTAGTAAGTAAACCTGAAAGTAAGTGTCCACAACTGCATAAACTTCTGAGAAAACAAAGAATTTCTTTCTTGGTTACGTTTCATTTTCAGAAAACTCTCTGCAAGGAAGTAGCAGTTGAGGCAACTTCCCCGAAGCAGCAGCATTTACAGGAAGAAAAACAACTTCAAGTCACATAAAGCTTTGTGTAAGACTTACTTGACATGCTGAGGTCTTTGGTCTCCTGGGTCTCATGGCCACATTTGGGACATGGAGGATTTTTTCCTTTCTCCTGTTTGAAGACCTTGCTCTTGGTGTGATCATCACAGTAACAAGCCTGCAAGTTAAAATAACAGTTAACATTTAAACTGTGGCATGGAAATGCTGCTGCATGACATCGATGCATAGTTCTCGCATGAGTTCAAATAAGGCGGCAATCAAGCAACAGTTCAGGCCTGTTTAGACAAGAGTAGTAAGCCTATTCATCCACATCCATCTATAAAAACTATCATATTCTGTTGTTCCCATTTTAGCTTGAGAGCTCCTCACTAATCTTAATCAAGACGTACCGGCTATCTTTTGCCTCTTTGATGCAGACTATCCTCTTAAAAAGACTGAATGGCAAAAATCGCTGCAGATTTCTCTGTGCAAAAACTGGCTGAAATTCTTCAAAATTACCAGATTTTTAGTGCACAATTCCCAAATCAATACCACAAACGAATACTGTAAAATTTGTGACGCACAATAATTAGAGCCTGAACGATCCTGTGTTATTTGCAAATCAAAGACATCAGTATTGGTGTGACCAGAGGAACTTGATTTTTCAGACTAAGGCTGTTGCACTATAATTAGCTTGAGCTAAACTTTACGGGGGGGGGGGGGGGGGGGGTGTTACTGGATTTTGTCCACA
>JAVDPK010001753.1:188086-201399 GCA_034780415.1 Cichlasoma orientale | reverse complement strand
AGTGAGATATATATATATATATATATATATATATATATATATATATATATATATCTCACATACATACAGACATACATACACACACACACTTTTTTCTTTTTTTTAGTGCCGTACCTATATAAGAGGGTTAAATATGGTGGCTCTGAGAGAACAAACGCACTGCAATTTAAGAAAGCACCAGCAAATAGAAAGCTGCTGCGAAAGCACACAAAACACAGCAGATGTTGAATAAAACACAACAGAAACAGAAAAAACTGTGCAGAAGCTCTCAGTGCAATCCTTCACATGTTTTAGTTTCGGTTTCATCACATTATTATCTCCCCAGAAATATTTCTGTGTTTTGTGAGATTTTGCTTTTTTTTAATTCTTATACTGTTTTTTTTTTTTTTTCTATTTCCATTGGATTTTATCCAAAATCCATTGTGTTTTGTGTGCTTTTGCAGCTTTTTTTTAATATTTGCTGGTGTTTTCTCAAGTTACAGTGCATTTGGCCACTCAGGGCCACCACAGTTAAATAATCAAACAAGGGTGCTCTCACCATGATCCCAGACACTGCGGTCACACTCAATGCAGTCGGCATCAGTCAAAGGACACGAACAGGCGTGAGTGCTCAGACATTTCCGACCATGGCACACCCAAGCTTCACAGAAGTCGCACACTGCACCCTTGCGATCAAGCAGGGAATAACAAGAAACAAAATCAGCATTTGTAACTTTTTTTTTTGTTTAAATATCCTGTTGATGCATTTGCTACCATGTAACAAAGACAAACACACTGATCACTGAACACCAGCTGGACTTTGAAACGCCTTACATTATGCTACTTAGATTAATTATTAATTTTGATCGTAATTGCACAATACTGCATAATACAACAGCAAAGAGTGTCAGAGTGATGATGAAGAATTGCTAGCCCAGAATGAAAACTAAAACATGGCACAAATTATTACAATTTTACGGCCCTGGTGTCTGGACATTATATTTGTAGCAAACAGACAAGATGGCAGCCAGTCCTGTTCATTGTTTGTGAGCCTTGAATTTTAGAATAGCAATAAGTTTTTATACCTCAAAGAGACGTTTTGGAGCATTCTAGTTTATACCGCCAGGAGAGAGGAGGAGAGGTTTCTTTGTTGTTGTTTTTTATTATTGCTGCTGCTGCAACCATTTATTACAGCGAGCACTAGACTGAATGGATGATGATACAACTCTTGAGGTCAGGATTCTGTGCAGGCCAGTCAGGCTCTTCCACACCAAACTCTCTCATCCATGTCTTTATGGACTTTGCTTTGTGCACTGGTGCGCAGTTATGTTGGAACAGGAAGGGGTCATCCCCAAACTGTTCCCATGTGGCTGGGAGCATGAAATTGTCCAAAATGTCCTGGACAATTAAGAGTTCCTTTCACTGGAACTAAAGGGCCAAGTTCAACTCTTGGAAAAACAACCCCACACCACAATCCCCCTCCACCAAGCGTTACACTTGGCACAGTGCAGTCAGACAAATACCGTTCTCCTGGCAACCACCAAAGCTCTGAATGACATCCTCACTGTGTAAAAGGACTCTTCACTCATTATTGCCAAAAAGGCTGTTTATAAATGGAATACACATTCTGGGAATTAAAGTGTTTAAAGTGTGTCAGTGCTGCTGCCATTATTATCCAGGAATGTTCAACTAAACCCTGGCCCCATTGTCCCACCTGATGAATTTAAAAAATAAAGCAGGCCTTTGCCTTGTGTACTTTAGAAATCTGTTTATATTTCCCCATGAAATGGACTTGATAAAGCTCTGTTGCCACAACTGATATGGATAGGGTCACAAATTCCCCTGCTGACTAGACTTCTTTACAGAGTTTTAAGAAATAAATGTACAACTCTGACTAGAAATTCCAAACCACAATACAGTGCTGTTAAAAAGCATTTGCCCCTTTCCTGATTTATGACTTTTTTTTTTTTTTTGGCATGTTTGTCACACATTTCAGATCATCAACCAAATTTTAATATTAGACAAAGATAACCTGAGTAAATATGTAGTTTGAAGAATGACGCTTTCATGTATTAAGGGAAAACAGCTATCCAACGCTACCTGTAATTGCCCCCTAAATCCAATAACTGCTTGTGCCACTCTTGGCAGCAACAACTGCAATCAAGTGTTTGCAATAACTGGCAATGAGTCTTTGATGTCACTGTGGAGGAAATTTGGTCGATTCTTCTTTACAGAATTGTTTGCTTAATTCAGCCACATTGGAGGATTTGAGGATGAACGGCCTGTTTAAGGTCATGCCAAAGGATCTTAATTGAATTTTAGCCCGGAGCTTGACTTAAAATAAATTAAAAGTTTTTGAGCCATTCGAAGGTGAACTTGCTGATGTTTTTCAGATCATTGTCCTGCTGCATAGCCAAATGGGCTTGAGCTTCAAGGCACAAATTGAAGGCCGGACATTCAACTTCGGGATTTTATGGTAGAGAGCAGAATTCATGGCTCCATCAATTACAGCAAGTCGTCCAGGTCCTGAAACAGCAAAGCAGCCCCAGACCATCACACTACCACCACCATGTTTGACTGTATGATGTTCTTTTTATGAATATTTTCACAAAAGTCTTGAGGATCATCAATACATTTTTTGGCAAATGTGAGACCAGCCTTTGTGTACTTTTTGGTCAGAAGTAGAAAGGCGCACAACTGTTCCAAGTCTTCTCCATTTCTCACTGTGGTTTACGAGTCTCAAGACGTGCACATGTAGACAAATGTAATCTACTCGTATGCTGCAAAATGCTCCCAAACCAATTTAAAAGCGGGGCTGGATCACAGAACAGAAAACTTGTTGCAAACTCACCACCATGCCCATTCCAGTGCTGTGGATCCCCGGATGTTTGATGACACAATCTGATGACTTCATACATTTGGTTTTACCTAAAAACACAAACACTTAACAGATTAATAAAGTGAACACAAATAATTTGGATAATAATTTCCCAAAATTAACTAGACAACCAACTAATGAGCAATTTTATAGCCATGTATGAGGAATTCCTTTTTCCTTTATGACAGATTAAGGAGATAAGCAATATGAGTCAAAGTATCAAATTAATGTTCAAAGATGTTGATGAAGGAGGGCTGTAAAAATAAAAGAACCATCAAAGCTGCAGCTAAAACAATAGAAGTGCACAAATCACCAGTTTGGTACAACCATGAAAATAAGTCATGGTCCTCCGAGCCCACTAAAAGCACAGAAAACCGACAATGAAGGGAATTACCAAAACTCTCTCTGTGGTATACAAAATACCCTTCACAACATCTAGCCAAGTTAAGCTCACTCTCATGGAGATAGGTGTGTCATTGCCAATGTCTTCAATCGAGAAATTTTTTTATTAAAGTTAGGGCTGGGCCATATCATATCATTCACGATAATACCGGTAAAAAAAATCTTGCCCGGTAAAATAAATTATATCATGATGTGCTAATTTCATGGCATTAATATGTCACCCCACCACGCAGCCGATTATGTTCACGTGGGTCATGCAGTGTTGCCAACTTAGTGACTTTGTTGCTAAGTTGCAAAAAGCAACTAGCGACAAATGTAGCTAGTTTTCCAGTGACGTCAGAGAGTTCTGGAATCCTGAAATCCTCCGCTGTCGCCGTGCTTTGTGTCTTCGTACTGCGTCCGTTCATACGCTTTGGCATCGCCCGGACCCCAAAGAGTACTTGGCTGTTGGGTGCATAGCGTAAGTTACATGACCTTAATAACGGAAGTGTCTTTTTCGCAATGCAGCCGCCAGACGCCGCATTGAGCAGGTGGGCCCGTTGCTGTGATACGTCAATGCATATGTCTATGGATTTACTGAGCTAGCGAGAACCTTTCTGACTGAAGGATGGAATTTTGTTCATTCAGTCTGTTTACATGTTTTGTTATTTGTACAGAGTACTGGCTGTACAGGAGTACACACAGGAGGAAGCACTTTGGTGAAGTCTACTTCGCTGCAGAGCAGCAAATTTACAACAGAATGGCTACAAAAAGAAAAGAATCAAGGTGCTTCAATGGCTCAGTCAAAGTCCAGACCTCAACCTGATTGAAATGCTGTGGCGGGACCTTAAGAGAGCTGTGCATAAAAACCTCAATGCAGTGAAGCAAAGTTGTGAGGAAGAGTGGGCCAAAATTCCTCCAAAATGATGAGAGACTGAAAGTTATACATAAAATAATTTCTCCAATTTACTGCTGCCAACGGTGGTTCTACAAGCTACTGAATCACACGGGGTGTGCTTAATTTTTCCACACAATGCATCTGAATTTGGGCTTAGTTTTTGTAAAATAAATAATGACAATATAACATGTCATATGTTGTTGTTTATATCAAGATATAAATATTTAATTTTAAGACCTTGCAGTCATTGAGTCCACCATGAAGCCCGCTGTATACCAGTCTTCTAGATACTTTTTGGCTTTCATAAGAATGAATGGGTACAAATAAGCAGGGGGTCTCAGAAAGATTTTAAATGAATGCAAGTCCAACAATATTATAATAATACATGCAGGATACTCACCGCACTGAGCGCAGAGAGGCAGCTTCTGCACAGAGCTACAGAAGTAGCAGAAAGCTCTGTTCTTCTGTTTTCTAGCAGGTGGCATTACAAATGTTAAAACGCGATTTATCACAGAATTATAGTAAAACTTGCACCTGAGACTGAGTCATTTAAGTCACTAAAGCTACTTACCTCTGGCATTTGTCACATTCCTGCCAAATGAAATAATACAAAAATTAAAACATATGAAGTCATTCCTGTTGCATTATTTGTGTATCTAGCAGCTACACACCATGTTGGTGTTGCAGGGGTGTTTGGCCACGTCGACATGTTCCCTGTTGGCTCGTATCTGCTTCTCTCGCTCCTTCCGATTTTCAGCCTTTTTTCGGGCACCGGTTTTCTTTTTGGGCATCTCTGGTTCTCTGCAAAGCTCCGAGACTGACGCGGTCACCTGCAAACGCGGACAAACAGGGTCAACCACGCCGGGAGGAAACTGAGCTACTTCATCTGCGAGCAATTCAGCTAACAGCGGGCAACTTTAAGTTACACTAGCTCATTTCTTTGCTTCCTTTAACAAATACACATGGATTACAACCAGCGACACGAGGACAAACCACAACTAAAAAAAGTTGGACATTTCTGTTAATGTTGGCTAGCAGCTCCAGTGTCTGATGGTGTCTCGTAAGCAAATTAAATTTATATTAAACTGTAACACCATCCATGCCATCTCTATGTGGCTTTTAGACTATAAAGCAACTTCCCCAGTGGTCCTGAATGTTACACCCCAGTGTCGATAAAAAGAAAATCAAGTATATTTTGTAGTTTCCTTTACCAAAAATGATCAGCACAGAGAGCGCTGCTAGGTCCGTCCTAGAAATGTGTTCGCTGAAACACTCGGTCAAAGCATTCGTTCCGTAGATGCAAAAGGATGCGTCTTTAAAGTGAAAAATCACAGACACATGAATGACAAAGATATTAAATTAAAAGTTTAAAAGTTTCGTACTACAGATCCCTACGTTATAGTTGCATAGACCTGTAGAAAAAATACAGGTAAAGGACAGTTGGATGGGCTCTGCTTTTAGAAATTATTTACTGGGAACACAAAAGTTGTTTTGGCAACATGGTGGTGGACCAGTCTTAGAAAGTTTATGGGGGTTTTTTTGTCGCCCCTTTGTACATTTTAGACGTGGGTTTGGGTACAGGTGACTATAATGTTCACAGTTAAATAATATACTTTATAGGTCAGCAGTAATACATAAATATACAGACTATTTTAATAACACAAAAAAATTGCAACATTAACAATCTGGTAATAATCATCTGGTCCCTAGCATGACATATGCAGAAGCAATGTGTGATAATGTGTGATATTCATTTGATAATATTTAAGAGGGTAAGTAGCAGCCAGGTGCTGCTAATGAAACTCTTAATTAATGCACTTAATTAATTGATTATCAGAAAGTCCGAGCACCTCTGTAATAGCACAGGGTTTGGCAGTTTGCTGGTCTGGAGCATTCAGGCCTGTGTGTTAACACATTGCCACAATCTTCCAGGCGTGGACACCCTAGCAAATTCACCCCCAAAGTCAGATCATGCAATGCTCAGAGAAACTAGAAAAAAATCCCAAGAGCTACATCTCAGACTCTACGGGTCTCCAGAGACTCGTAGAAAAAAATACAGATAAAGAATGGTTAGATTTGTTCTGTTTGTACAAATAATTTATAAATAAAAGTAATTAAATAATTTACGTTGTTTATTTGCCAGTAGTAATGTATAGATATACAAATGTAGCCTACTTTTAATAACACAGTAAAAACATTTGTAACATTAATGATATAGTCGATATGAAATGTAATACGGTACATATTACAATGAGAGCTGTAGTCTGAATTTACCCAATAAAAAGTTTTAATAAAAAGAGTCTGACTGCAGTTTTTCTTATAATGCAATAATTTCCTGTCCCAGCATTAAAAATAATGCACGCACAAAATACTAAAACATACATTATTTGTATAAATGGCACTTGTCCTGAGACCAAATGCTGAAAAGGTGATTCCAAAACATTATTTAAAATACAAATTAGCTCTCAAGAACACCCCCAACGGCATTTTCCTCTTGTCACACGCTCTTGATAACCAAACTACATGTCAAATATAGCATTTAAAATAAGTTATAAATCCACTTTTTTTTGTCTCTTATAATTATTAAACCGTTTATTTAATATCGATACATTTTAAAGAGCAATAATTATGCACTACAAGTTGCGTCCCACAACCGGAACCTATATAGCCTGGAAAAGAGAGAGACAAAACATGTGAGATGACATGACAAAGAAGAAGTGGCATGATCAAGTCATGTGTCAGCACCGGATGAACATATTTTTCCAGTCTTATCTGACTAGGTTCATTGTGTCACTCTAGCCCTATTATCTGTATTATGGAACAATTAACTGGTACTTATATAGCACTTTAATCTAATACACTCCGATTGAGGCAACTCGGACGGTGGGGAGGGGGGGGGGTCAGCGTCTCGCCCCTCTTATATAACTACATTTACTCTTGAATTTCACTGTCCATTACATTCCGCAGCTGCATCTATTTCTGAGAAACACTTAATACCAGATGATTTTAAACCTTCCTGTTACCATACATATAAAGCAAACATATGTTAAAAACATATAAAATATTATTAAACAACATTTTTATGGTCCTGAACATTTATCTGCCCTACTTATGTCATAATCTACAAATAAAAGCAACATGTCAATTCAGCCACGTTAACTTGTGCGGCCCTGTTATCCCGCCATGATTTCTGACAGCTGTGGTTTCTCAACATGACGTCGGCGTCAGAGGCACCTTGTCCACGCCCAGGGCACGTGCCGATGAGCAGGGAGCCAGTCCTGAGAGAGAAAGGAAAACAGCTGACGGTGAACAACAACACGGAGTCGTCTTCTCCTCCAGGTGGTGGTGTACAGTGGACAAACTCTTTCCACGCTTTGCCTGTTAGGGCTGTTGTCCGGCCTGATGGTCGTTATGTCATTTTAACGCATTTCTGAAGCGCATTTACGTTTATAAGATGAGAGCTGTGCACTGAGGAGGAAGAGGAGGACTACCGGAGCTCGTCATCAATCCCGAAGAAGCAGCAGCCGCCGCACAATGGCACCGTCCCTCATCCGAGCTTGCCGCAGTCTGGCTCTCTCGACGTGGCTGGTGTCGTTTTGCTTCGTCCACTTGCTGTGCTTGGACTTCACGGTTGCAGAGAAGGAGGAGTGGTACACGGCTTTTGTCAACATCACCTATCTGGACCCCGTTACATCGCAGGTCAGGACGGAGAAAACCGAGTGCGGTCGGTATGGTGAGCACTCGCCTAAGAAAGAAGCGAGAGGTCAGGTCCTGGTGCCGGCCCTCCTGCAGGACAGACAGGCGTGCGACCCAAACATCAGGTTCCCTCCTGCCCCTCCAAACACCCCGTGGGTGGCGTTGGTAGCTGCGGGGAATTGCACATACCGAGAGAAAATCCGTCACGTCGCAACCCACAACGCCTCTGCAGTTGTCATATACAACGTGGGCTCCAGCAGCGCGAATGACACCATAACAATGTCCCATTCAGGTAAGAGACAGCATGTCAACTCTTTTCCTGCCATAGTCCCAGCTCCTTCAAGCAGACTGTGTTACTGATCCCCGAAAGCCCACATCCAACTAATTATTTGCTTATTAAGTGTTCTCCACTCAAGATCAATTTCATCCCTACTGCTGAAGCCCCAGAGCTCTTCTGCATCACTGTAATCACATCACGCACACCGTGTTATCAGTATATTATACTTGAGAGGCTCCTCAAGCAGATGTCCATATATTTGCCAAATTTGTTGTTAGTGGGGTAAGTTGTAGATCTTTGCCAAGGTATGACTTTAAAGGACAACTGTATGTAACAATATAAGGTTGGGATAAATAAAGACTATGATTTTTATCAGCTATACTCTTTCTGCATATTTCCTTTTTTTTTTATTAATGCACAAAAGCATGAATAAATGAAAGAATGCTGCTACCTCAAACCGTGGGGCACAGAGCCACTGCAGGTGGAGCGGTTAAGGATCAGGCTAGAATAAGTTGAATGAGTGTGATTTTTTTGGCAGGGAAAGCATAATGCTGAGGTTGATTTCACAAAAATTCAATTTGGAACCTTTTCATATTGTTAATGGTGTGGGGAGAGGAGCAGGAACCGTTTTCAGCTTCTAAAGTGCTGCATGCCAGAAAGACTTTGAGAACCACGACCACAGATTGTCCATTTGAGCTTCTGATTCTTCCCAGTGTTTGATATTTTGTTCCTCTGATAAAATTCGGTTGGTACCTAAAACATACCAGCCCAGCTGAGCTATTTAAATTCCAATTAAAGAATAGAACTCAAGCAATAATTAACTTCCAGTGCAGAAGATGAAGGCGAAAAGCTACAAACACAGAGGAAAAAAATTTGAAACGAGTTTCTCTTTTTAACAAAATGCTGATTAGTGTTCTGACATATGCTGAAAGTTATTCCCCACATTTATTTCCTCTTTTAAAGAAAAATAAACCTATCCAGTGTCAACCGGTAGATCAGAGTTCTTGCAGATGATGTATTTTCATAGGCTTCACCTGCTATTCTTATGCTGCTCCACTGAAGTGCAAACCCAATTCCAAAAATGTTGGGACACTGTGTAAATAAAAACAGAATGCAATGATTTGCCAGTCTTATAAACCCATATTTTATTCACATTAGAACATAAAAAAACAAAAAATCTTTAAACTGAGAAAATGTGGAATTAAAAAAAAAGGTCATTTTGAACTTGATGGCTGTAACATATCAAAAAAAGTTGGGACAGGGTCATGTTTCCCACTGGGTAGCATCCCCTCTTCTTTTAACAACAGCCCATAAACATCTGGGAACTGAGGAGACCAGCTGCGGGACTTTTGAGAGAGGAATGTTCTCCTGTTCTTGTCTGATATAGGATTCCAGCTGCTCAACAGTCCTGGGTCTGCTTTGGTGTGTTTGTGGTTTCATGATGTGTCAGATGTTTTCAGATGGTGAAAAGTCTGGGCTGCAGGCCACTGCGGCTCCTGGGCTCTTCTACTGCGAATCTGCTGTAGTAATAGATGAAGTATGCAGTTTAACATTGTCTTGCTGAAATATGCAAGGCCTGCTCTGACAAAGACACCATCTGGATGGGAGCAGATACCTGCATAAACTTTCAGTATTGCTGGGGTCTTTCCAGATGCACAAACTGAACTTTCCATAGATACTAAAGAACCTGCGCACGCCTGCATAGATGCAGGCTTTTGAACTAAGTCCTGATAACACACTGGATGTTCTCTCTCCTCTTTGGTCCAGAGGACATGCCATCCATGTTTTCCCAAAAGAATTTAAAATTCCAGTTCCTCTGACCACAGAACAGTTCCCACGTCCCCTCCGTTCATTTTAAATGAGCTTTGGCTCAGAGAAGCCGGCGGTGTTTCTGGATCATGTTCACACATGGCTTCTTCACATGACAGAGCTTTAACCTGCATTTGTGGATGGTACAGCGATCTGTGTTAACAGACAGTGATTCCTGGAAGTGTTCCTGAGCCCACACAGTAACCTCCATTACAGAATCATGTGTTTTTAACGCGGTGCTGCCTGAGGGCCCGGCGCTCACGGGCATCCAATATTGATTTTCAGCCTCGTCACTTGTGCACAGAGATTTCTCCGGTTTCTCTGAATCTTTTCATGATATTATGGACTGTAGATGATGAGATACTCAAAGGCTTCACAATTTTACGTTGAGGAACAACTTGTAGATGCAGTTCTCTGCAGACTGGTGAACCTCTGCCCAGCTTTACTTCTGAGAACCCCTGCCTCTCTAAGATGCTCTTTTTGTTCTATCATGTTCTATTGTTAGTAAAATGTGAGTTTGTAACAAATGCAATTGCAAATCACTGCATTTGGTTTTCATTTGCATTTTACACCGTGTCACACAATTTGTCTTGTTCTGGGCAAAGCAGTTTGTTACTGCATGGAGAATCACCCCTTCTTAAGGTATTTGCAGTTATTCATTTAATGAAAGAAGAAAAAAGAGCCACTAGACGCTCAGAAAATGTAAAGTTTTGCAAACCAGCACAGTCTGACAGTTACATGGCTCCTCAATTTAAAGCTTAAGAACCCCAAACCCATCTTTTGACTGTTAATACAGGCAATACATCCAAAGCAAACACTTAAGGACCCAAATGAGTAAATACAACATTTTTAAATAACACACGCATCAAATTTTAGTGACACAATCCATGAAAAATGTAATGAGTCGGGTTTTTTCCTCATTGTTTTGCCAGAAGCGGCACAGGCTGATGAACAGTTAATCAGACAAACAGGGTTGTTTTTAAATAGCACTGCATGCGGAATCATCTGTATGCCAGCTGCTTGTGGACACTTTGTAGAACAATTGTAGTGTTTTTTTTTTTTTTACGTGTTTAAATCTACACCGCAAAGGCACGTCGAAAGAGAACCGTAGATCTTTAGTTTACCCTCAAACCCTGAAAAGAAAAAAACCAATTGTGAAAGTCAAAGGGAAGCTTCCCACTATCCTTCTCACGTTGCAGTTCTCTTCTCCTGTAGTTCTCATTTGGTTGCTGCAGACAACAACACGGTTCCTGAAGGCCATTTGACAAAATGATCTGTACAGAAACAGATGTTCAAGCAAAAAAAATGCAAATCGCTGTCACAGGCACTGATCAGCCCACACAGGCAGGAAACAGAGAAACGACTTGTCGGTAATGTTTACGTTTGAGACGTGCGATCGAAGTTTCATGAGACTTGTACAGTATGTCTCATGAAATCGGCCCCTTCCATATTTTTCTTGCAACGTAACATTTACTTCATTCATACTTAATACTTTTATTTATAGGTTTTGTAATTACACCTACAAATTACTGAATACATAACCAAGTTTCCCTGAAGCTTTCATACAGAAAGCACGAACATTTGAAACTGGAGGGAGCAAAAAATTCTTGTGATTTTCTTTTTTTTTCTCCCTCATATTCTGTAACTCTGTCACGCGAAGTATGATGTAGAATTCTGGCTTCTTTTTTTTTTTTTTTTAAAGATGTTTTGCTTTTCTCCCCCCCCCCCCCCTTTTTTTTTTTTGTTTTACTGCTCTGGTTCATTCTAACCACCACCATCAGTCTTATTTTCCATTCACAACAAAGAGTGTTTTTTTTGCCAGCAACAATAAAGCTTTAAGGTTTTGTTTTTTTCTTCTGTCAGTGTGTATGTTGAGCTTATGTGACCACTGTGCATCCTCTACTCCCCCCTCTGTTGCAGGAGTTTCGAACAAAGACTCTAATGTGCAGGCCTGGATTACCTGCAGCATCAAATAAAAGGCACCAAGCTATTTTTAACACTTGCCCTGCTTCCAGCCATGCCATAAATATAAACTGAGACATATTTAAGAACCAAGAAAAGGTAGCCAGGAGCGGTACAGTGATAAAGCTGGTAGAGAGGAAGGAAGGTAATGGAGAGGGCTGTGACAAAGAAACAGGTCCTAATGTGTAGAATGGGAGTGAAGCTGCTGCCAGAGGAAGAAGGGAGTACTGCTCTGTCCAGAGCCAACACAGCTGGGCTGTAAAATCCACAGTTGCTGGAGCCAGAAACCTGGCGTGGCATGTTCCAGTTTAACTCTTTCCTCCCAAGTCGGATTTGTCTAAATGCTTTGTTCAACCTTAAAGCCACAAAAGATTATTTGGTTTTATTGATTCCAAACTACCACAGTTACTTACCACTAACTCTTAGTTTTCTTGATGCAGAGGGTTTTTTTTTTTTTTAATGAAAAAGCCAGTTACCAGAAGCCCCTTAAACTAAAGCCCCAGTCCCTCGAGCCTGGTCTGCAACTCCCTAGCAACCCAAAATCCTTGCAACCTCCAGCGACCGCTAAACAACTAAAACAAAATTTCATCTGCCAGAAAGGCTTGTGTGACTGCGGCTTTCTGTTCTGGGGAATCTTCTGTTCCATTAGCATTTGTAACTTTTTGCTATCTATTTTTTTTCTTTCTTTCTTTTAGTTTTCTTTCCATATTCTGACACAGATTGGGATTAACTAGAGCTCCTGGTGTGAAATAGTGAAACCTTCACAATTTTTAACAAAATTACCACACTCCCATAAAAATGCAAATTTTGTCAGTGTTGATATCTACAAGCTAGCTTCAAGCCACTCGTTCATGGATGCATCACTTATGTCAAGCCATAACATTTACCCCACAAGCATGTAGGGCTTATGGGAAATTTTGTTTGTATCCATTTCTCAAAAAAACAAACAAACAAAAGAAATACTATCACCCATGTTTTGATTTCTCAGCTCTGGAAAATGAATGCTGTGGTTTCCAACCATTCAGATCAGGGCACATGTTTTAAAAAAAATCCTTTGGTTTTTCCAAGACACCCAATATCCTATATGTCATAGGTTCATATGTGCACAGTTACCTAGGTTTGAGCTGGAGGCTTGTCTTGTTCTGTTGCTCTGTATCAGTCATCCACCAGCAGAATTTGAGTTCTGCTAGCTGGTTCAGATTCAGTCTTCAGTCTGTGCTCTCATGTCAGCTCTCCCCATCACTGCTCTGGCAGCTTAGCTACTGAAACACTCCCAAGCTGGCAAATGTGCTGCGTTACTATGACAGCTGGCTACCATATGTTGTCATGTCAGCTACATAATTTTTTGTCATTTTACACTTTTGTGTGTGTGTGTGTGTGTGTGTGTGTGTGTGTGTGTGTGTGTGTGTGTGTGTGTGTGTGTGTGTGTGTGT
>JAVDPK010001753.1:157623-187986 GCA_034780415.1 Cichlasoma orientale | reverse complement strand
TGTGTGTGTGTGTGTGTGTGTGTGTGTGTGTGTGTGTGTGTGTGTGTGTGTGTGTGTGTGTGTGTGTGTGTATTGAGATGTTTGAAAATTTGGGAAATGTTGTCTATAACAGTGTTTGCTCTGTGTTACAGTGAGCTTTCCTTCAGTCCACTGTTGTTAATAAAGATGCAATTCTGTGGTAATCAGTGCCTGAGTGATATCAACAGTAGGCCTTGATCCTTCTAAAGACCTTAACACGCAGCCTAGACAGGCTGGTGCCAACGAAATTAACCCCATTTTGTATTAATCCCCTCTTTGCTTCCACATTTTGACCACGTGGGTCTGAAAAGACAGATCTTTTCACTAGTTCAGCCCCAGTCTCCGACATTGCCCTCCTGTTTTTAGAAGCAGCTATTTTTATCCGCTCTGACTGCGTCACTGTGAAGGAGGAGAAGGAGAAGAAGGAGATAAGTGTCGAGGCTTAGGAAAACCACACATGCCCTGTTATGCCTTTCCTTATTTCTGTTGGCTATTACGATTAAACTGGCCATACATGGTAGTTTTAAAGGTCTGAAGATTTGAACAGTTTTAGATTATTTACCTTTTGACCAGAAGCGCTGTGGTTTTATCTCGTGTTTGCAAAGGCGAATGTTGTATCACTGTGACTTTTCCCCTCTACCATATGGTCATGCTTAATAAAACCATAAATCTGCAGGCTGGGAGAATGTCTCTAAGGTTACAGATTGGAAAAAACGAGGTGCGCAAAACAAGGAGCGTTAGCACACTTACATTGTCAGGCAGTCTTGAGAATTAACTCAGAGAATTTGTTTGGTCTGAGGTCCTTTTTAAACACTTTGAAACAACCTTATTAAAAATTTTATGCAAGTGAGAAAAAGCCATAGGGAAAAACTCTGATGAAGAAGCATGGCAGCAAGTGGCCTGCAGAGTCTGAATAGAAAGTTGTGTGCGGCAGGGTATTACCATCTGTTTTCAGGCCAAACAAAAGCTTTTGTTTTCTCATTTCTCTGTCCTGTTTGCTTTAGAAGCTCTAACATGAATAAACTCATTATGAGGGAGCTCTATGTTTGTGCTGATATTGACTGCACTGCCAGCTGGATGAATATTATACCCTGTTCTTTCAATGCACTTTAAACACTAAGTGGTGAATCCCGATAAATCAAAATCTTTTTCTTTCTTTCTTTTTTTAAACTTCCTGTCTACAAACTCACTGTGCTGATCCTTACATAAAAAAGTAAAACTTTTAGTCTCTCAGTCAGTCTTTGTCGTGTAAAATATAGCAGCTGTGCAGGTTTTTGCTATAGACCGGTTACATAAAAAGAGCACGACAGCAATAATAAATCACACCCTACAATTTTGCCGATGTGATGGATTCATAGCCTTTAACGCACCGTCAGAATCGCCCCAGTTTGAGATATAAAACAGTTTTGTGCAGTACTCTGTGTATTTGAGATGCTTGTTGGCAGTTTGAAAAAAGCCACTCTCTCTAGTGATGGATAGAAGGTGTGAACCAGCACGGGGAGCTGCTGTGACTCCATACAGCAAGAGCCATGAGCAGGTAGCGGAGGGAATATGATGTAGCAATGCTCAGGCCGCTGAAGCACTGTTGAGTTCTACAGTCATTTTGCCCCAGTTGTCATTCCCTCAGCTCACAGGGCTGGAATTTTCAAGACAGATACAAATGTCACTGTTTCAGAGTCCACAAAACCTTTTAAGTCTAGAATTAGGTAAATATTTTTATTTGGCATTTAGTTCAGAAAGTTTGGGCAGCATGGTGGTGCATTGGTTAGCACAGCTGCCTCACAGCAAGAAGGTCCTGAGTTTGAATCCACCGGTCGGCTGGAGTTTTCCTGTGTGGAGTTTGCAGGTTTTCCCTGTGCTCGCGTGGGTTCTCTCCAGGTACTCCGGCTTCCTCCTGTAATCCAAACACATGCATGGGTTAGGTTGACTGGCAGTTCAAAAGTGGCCCAAGGTGCAAGTATGAGTGTACGACTATACCTTCTTGAGCCTGGCATAAATGGTAAATGTTGTACAGCAGTATTACAGAATATGAGAGTATTTCCAGTTTGTAAACAAGTTTAACATCTTCAAAAATTATAAAAGCGGACTATGGTAATTACAGTTGTATTAAGAACATTAAATGAGCACAAAATCAACCAATGCTAAAGACCATAAAAATCATACACTGTAAATACAGCCTTTTTACAGCCTTCTGTAATACAAAATCCTTAATTGTGCACAGCAAGCAAATCAACAGATGGTTGCTGGCAGGAATCCTCTGATACCGAGAGTGAAGCTTTAGTTCATCTGTCCTGTCTAAGCTCCCAGCAACCTGCTCAAGATTACTCATTACTGTAGCATACAGCAGTCTGAGCTAGCCGAGCTTTAGCACCTTCTCTGCTCTAAAGCACCATTTTTTTTACATGCTCAGGTTGTGGTTGGATGTGTGGCTATTTTCTCTGTAAAATGCAGATTTCTAAAGTGGCCTAATAATTTTTAGCCTCTTCTATGTATTACATACAAATGTCTGGTTGCGTGTTGTTTCTTTTATATTAATTTATTGGGTGTCTGTTATTTTTGCCTGTTTTCTCAGTTGCAGCACTTGTTCATCCCCTGAATGTCTAAACATGCCTTTCCTGTGTTGTGCAGATACAGGCGATGTTGTGGCCATCATGATCCCAGAGCCTAAAGGTCGTGAAATTGTGGCCTTGCTCGAGCAGCGCATTGCAGTCATGTTGCAGATCACTATAGGAACCCGCAACCTGCAGAAGTACGTGAGCAGAACATCGGTAGTGTTTGTCTCCATCTCCTTCATCGTTCTCATGATCATCTCCCTCGCCTGGCTCGTCTTCTACTACATCCAGAGATTCCGCTACGCTAATGCACGAGATCGCAACCAGGTATGGCCGTGTGCAGCTGATGTATTTCTGTTCAACAGGGATACTGTTGCAGCAGAGCGGTGCATGTTCCCATATGGTGCTGTAAGGAAAGCTCCACAAGCACGGCAGCCCAGTGAACCATCAACCAGTGCAAATGCTTTTTTTTTTCTTTTTTTTGCCATCTCTTTATGAATGGGCTCCTCTGACGTTCTAGTGACGTCTGTAATAGGGATCCATCACCGTGGCTGTTATGATAGGGGCCGTAGCTGTGACAACCATGCATTTACACTTTGATTTATATTGATTTATGCTGTAAAAACAGTTCAGCCATAATGAACAAATCTGTCTTCAATTTCTTTCCCATGCAGCCCAATAAGGTAAAACAGACTTCAAGAAGTTAAAGAATGACCACCTGTTACTGATGCTGCTTTGTTTTTATGCAAATTCTAGAAATGTGGGTGAGCTTATTTATGTTACTGTCTCAGAATATCTGCTGAACTACGTTCACAAATAACCATTTTATTCACATTGCTTTTGAGGCTTTTGAAAGCATTTGACATTCAGTGAGAGGCTTAATTAATGAAATCTTCTGGTTGGTTTGAGATCTTTAGTGTAGCTTCTTTCCAGAAACTTAAATGGTTGAAGTTTTTCTGAATACAACCAAACAAGTCAAGTTGAATCAAGTGTGTTTATACACTCACTTGCCACATTATTAGGTATGCCTTGCTAATACCAGGTTGGACTCCCTTTTGCCTTCAGGGCTGCATTAATTCTTCATGGCTGTTACGACCCGCTAGCCTGGGGGGGTGCGGGAGCAGCAGCTCAACGACAGGTGAGGGGAGACGCACACCCCACAGCTAAAAGTGGCCACACGATTCGGCACGCAGCCGTAACAATGGCACAGATTCAAAAAGCCACTGGAAAAATTCCTCAGAGATTTTGGTCCATATTGACATGATGGCTTCACACAGTTGCTGCAGATTTGTCAGCTGCACATCCCAAAGTGTGATAAGAAAATATCCCCAATGCCATTACACCACCAACCACTGAACTGTGGATACAAGGCAGGATGCTTTCATGTCGTTGATGCCAAATTCTGACCCTGCCATCTGAATGCTGCAGAAGAAATCGAGACTCCTCAGACAACGTCTGGTAAATCTTGATTGATGAGAAGGCAGCAGTTTTCTAATCTTTCTAAAGTGTTAACGCCTAACTGGTAACTGCAGATCACTGGATTTTTTTTTTCTTTTTCAGACCGTTCTTTGTAATCCCTAGAGATTCTCGTGCAGGAAAATCCCAATAAATCAGCAGTTTGTGAAATACTCAGACCAGCCTGTCTGGCACCAACAACCATGTCATGTTCAAAGTCACTGCAATCACTTTTCTTCCCCGTTCTGTTGCTCAGTTTGAACTTCAGCAGGTTGTCAAGATCATGTCTGCATGTCTAAATGCATTGCACTGCTGCCTTGTGATTGGCTGATTGAACTGGCATACCTAATGAAGTGGCCAGTGAGTGTATATTCCTGTATTACAAGTGCACAAAGGCATATGATGTTGAGCAGGTAATTCTAGTTAGTTTAAAATAAATCAATCTCTCTAAAAAGGAATTGTTTAATGACCTGATTGACAGCTTAGTCTGCATTTGTACCTCAGATTTATTTTAGGACTTATACATAGCTGTTGTGTTTTACTGGTGTATGATTCAGTGCTGACGTTTAATTTGTTTAGCTAGTTTGTCACTTAAAGTGTCAGTAACAATGTCTTCTTCAGTTTCATTGGAGCATGATGGACGTGTCACTTCTGACTGAGGAACAACACATGATGTGGATCTTATATAGTTTAATCAAGAAAAGATTCAATCTTTTCAGCTTTTTATCATTTTAAGCAAACACACCATTTACCAAGGCTACTGTGTGTTGCCAGACCAGTTTTTCTTTCTTTCCTATTTTTTAACAATCACTCATCTGCTATTGTCTACCAGCAACGTTAATGATAAAGAAATATTTTTTCATCTGTTTCTTTTTCGTACAGAGGCGTTTGGGAGATGCTGCGAAAAAGGCCATGAGTAAGCTTCAACTACGGACCATTAAGAGGGGAGACAAGGTAACTGAAGTTCCCAATAGTGCTCATTACATATTTCACAAAAGCATAAAGCATTATTAACTATACAGTGAGTCTAAAAGTACACAAACATTAACAAAAATCTTTTTATTCATGTTTCAGTTACATGACTGTAATGAGACTGTGTGTGCATGTGTGTGTATAAATAAATAAATAAATTATATATATATTTATTTATTTATTTTTTTAATGGTCTCTTATTTTCTGTCTTGTTTAAGGAAACAGAGTCAGACTCTGACAACTGTGCAGTTTGTATTGAAGGTTATAAGCCCAATGATGTTGTGAGGATATTACCATGCAGGTATTCTTTATTTATACATTACATGTTTTGTATTTTTTGTGTGTGTGTGGAAAAAAAAAAAGCACATGCACTGTATTCATCAACATATACACAATGGCTGTTTGTTTTGAAAATCTGTATTTGCATACTGCTGTCTTGTTTGGTCAGACATTTCTTCCATAAGCACTGTGTAGACCCCTGGCTCCAAGATCACCGAACATGTCCCATGTGCAAAATGAACATCCTCAAAGCCCTGGGAATCCCAGTGAGTTATTTTGATTTATCACACAATGATAATAAAAGTGATGTAACAATGTAACATATTAACTAATAATTCAAATCAACCCTTAAATAAAGCTTAAAAAGTGATGAAGACACATGTACACATTGGAATGTCTTTGATATGTTCCAGTTCAGTGCAGACTGCTCGGATGAGGTTCTGCCAGACTACGACATGTCTGTCGGGGGTCCACCCACCAACCCCATTAGTGAGGCAAGTGAAATCACAGTTAACGAGAGCTCGGTAGTGTTGGATCCAGCGGGAAGAGGAACAAACCTGTCGCCACTCCATCCTGAGACAGAGTCAGCGCTTCAGGGAAGGGAGAGCCATATCTTTGCCAGCAGTATGTACAGCCATTTGTTGTGCACTTAATAAACTGATAGCAGTTTGTGACAGTGGTACAAACCCAGAAAAAGTTGGGTGGCCAGGTAAAATGCAATAATTGGCAACTCTCATAAACCCATATTTTATTCACCAATAGAACATGTGAAATGTTTAAACTAAGAAAATTTACCATTTTAAGAAAAACATTAGAAAATTTTGAATTCGACAGCAACATGTCTCAAAAAAGTTCGAGTTAAAGGAACATTTTGCAACTAATTAGGTTACCTGGCAACAGGTCAGTAACATGGGTTATAAAAAGGAACATCTTAGAGAGGCAGAGTTCCTCAGAAGTAAAGCTGGGCAGAGGTTCACCAGTCAGCAGAATAAAGTTCCTCAATGTTAGAATTGTGAAGACTTTGAATATCTCATCATCTATATCATCAAAAGATTCAGAGAATCTGGAGAAATCTCCGTGTGCAAGGCCCAAAATCAATAATTGAAGCCTGTGATCTTCGATCCCTCAGGCCGCACTGCATTAAAACACATGATTCAGGCATGGAAATCAGTGCATGGGCTCAGTAACACTTCCAGAAATCACTGTCTGTGAACACAGTTCACTGAGCCATCCACAAACGCAGGTTAAAGCTCTATCATGCAAAGAAGAAGCCAAAGCTCATTTACAATGGACTGAGGCAAAGTAGAAACTGTTCTGTGGTCAGATGAATTGAAATTTGAAATTCTAACTGGAAAGTTGGGATCATTGCTAATTCACACTTTCTTGGTGCCTTGTGACATTTTGTCAGCACAGGTTTGACTGTTCTAAAGCGAAGTACAAAGCAGGTCAGCAGCCACATGGTCACTGTTTCCCAGTTCTCCTCCTGCACAATACAAGAGGAAAAACTCAAAGTCACAAGCTTTATGTTTCTGCAACTTATGTAATCGCCTTAGGACTGCAGTCTTACCTACGTAATAACTGCAAACAATTAGAACTTTGCAGGGTGTGTTTATGGGTGCGAGTTTGTGCAGAAGCTCTTAAGTGGTTTTCTAAACATCACCTCAGAAGCCAAAGCATTTCACATTTTACCAGCACAGGGAGCGGAGAGCTTAAAGTTGGTTTTTGTTTTTAGCGACATGCTCTTAGAAGAAGGAATAAACAAAGAAGACATTTTGTTATTCTTTCATTATATGATATTAAATCTAGTGTTTAGTGTTTCAGAATTTCTTTCCTACATGATGCAACATGTAGTAACTTAAACCTGTTGATTTAAGTTTATGAGAAAAGACTCGTGTGTACCCGTGCATGGCAAGTTACTTGACAGGTAGTAGATCAGTTCGCCAGAGGCACAGATCTTACTCAAGTGTAAAGAGAATGTAAATTAGACGCGATAAATTGGATGTTGCAGCCGGTGCACCAATGAGCAAACGGAAGATACCACTCACAGGTCGTCAGCACGAGATAAACAAGTGGATCTGCCAGGATTTCTGCTGTAGCGGGTTTGGCAGTGATGAAGTGCCGACCGTGTTGCACTTTACCCTGAGTAATGAATGCTTTTATAATTAGCATTGTAGCTATCACTCTTTCCAGTCAGTCATAAAGACCCTATTTTCTGGACTTTAGTACTACTATCTTAATATAATGCTCACATGCTCATATGAAGACTGAAAGCAGTGTTAGTCAGTGCAATTATTCCATTAAAAGAGATCCCCAGTCTGGTACTGCTTAAAAATAAAACAAGAGCTTGAGGGAGAGTTTTTAATCTACTTTTTCACATTCCCATACCTCACACAGATGCCATTCGACCATCACATAAGCACTGAAGCATGCTTTGGAACACAAAATTTCCTGTTTTGTTTGCTGAAACTTTTATGTTAAGATGAAACAGAGATAGACGCAAGGAGTACTGATTAGCTTCGAATTAGTTTTAGCATTTTTGTTTGCTAAACGACAACAGTGAAGTTGTAGTTTCATGATTAAATTAGCTCTCTTTCATTAACTCCACACACCCGAGCGCTTCATCAAGGCAGACGAATAAATTCAGATTTTTCTTTTAAATCAGCTAAATTTTGCTCTTTGATGCAAAAGTTTAAAGCACTAAAAGTAATTTGAAAGCCTCCCCACAGTTCAGTAGAGGAAAAGTAATAAAATATTTGTGAGCACCATTTGCCTGTACAGCAGCACCAGTTCTGTTCTGTACGCTTGCAGTTTTTTAACGTAGGTGTTAGGAAGGCTGATCAGACCTCTTTGGGAACTTGACAAACTTCCTCTGTTCATTAAAGCAAATATCTAATAAGCCAATCACATGGAAGCGACACACTGCATGTAGACATGTAGACATGGTCAAAACAACCTGCTGAAGTTCAAACTGAGCATCGTAATGAGGAAGAAAGGTGATTTTAGTGACTTAGAATGTGGCGTCACGGTATAGATATTGGTGCCAGAAGGGCTGGTCTCAGTGTTTCAGAAACTGGGATTTTCCCACACAACTGTCTCTATGGTTTACAGAGAATGAGCCAAAGAGGAGAAAATATCCAGTGAGCGGCAGTTCTCTGGGTGAAAATGCCTTGTTGATATCAGAGGTCAGAGAGGAGACTGTCCAAACTGCTTTGAGCTGATAGGTCGACAGCAACTCAAATATAACCACTCAGTATATGCAGAAGAGCATCTCTGAACATACAACATGCCAAACATTGAAGCAGATGGGCTTCAGCAGCAGAAGACCACACTGGGTGCCACGCTTGTCAGCTAAGAAAGGTGTCTGAGACTATAATTCACACAGGCTCACCAAAATTGGACCAAACGTTGGCTGGTCTGATGAGTCACGATTTCTGCTGCAAAATTTGGATGGTAGGGTCAGAATTTGTTGTAAGCAACGTGAAAGCATGGATCCATTCTGCTTTGTGTCAACTTTTCCATATTAATTCAAAAGTGCTACATTAGTATGTTTATGCTGCCTCCAAGTGGTCAAAAAATCAGTTATTACAGGTTTAAGCGACGATAAGACTTCACAATATTGCCCCTCTTTAGAGGCCGGGGGTTCCGCTGCATACACAGTGACCTGTCAAGTAATGTATTAACTGCCTCTCTTGTCCCTCAGGTGAGCACCAGCCTCCACTCAGCAGTGATTCAGACACTTCGATCATCCTGGGCATGGAGGTAGGCATGTCCGAAGCAGACCTGTCCACTGAGCAGGAATGCAACATCACCAAGTCCAGAGCCAGTTAGAGCTGAGACAAATAGCACAAAAATCATAGGACAAGGATGGCGGGAGCAGGTCTGGGTGATCAGGTGATCCCCAGAGATTGTCCAGCGAAGAAGTGGCCTGACCGAAGATGGGAAAATGAGCAATACAACCGATGGCAGCACAAAATACCTAGTTCTTTCTTCACTGACTAAAAAAACGGTTTCATCCATGCATCTATGGATATTTAGCTTGCTTATTTCATGATGCCAGGACAGCTAGTCAAAACTCTCACCATGTGGTGACCAACTTTTTGTACATTCAGTCTTTTCACATCCCTAAACTAAGCTTTTGAAATACACATACAGTAACTGTGGAGATGTCTGAGCCCTTCACAGTATGGCCTCAGTCTGGCAAACCAAACCTGCTGCCGAAGGAGCAGCAAGGCCTCCTCCAACACTGTTTTTCAGCTTTAATTAACAGAAAAAAGTGTGCGGATTGTTTGACTTCATGGTACAAGATCACTGCCAACAAATCCAGAAGTTGTACTGACGTGACGTAAACCTGCATAGCACATATAGCGAGTGGTTTTCTTCTGATTCTCCAACAGTTGGTGTGAATTCCCCACCGGCAGTTCTTCAGTTTCAAACTTGAACGTTAGTTTTATTGTGGTCACACGACATTAAGAATTTGGATCATGAAAGCGCACGTGCTGTAATTTCAGAATTTCTAAGTGTAACTGTTTTTGTTACTATTTTGTGGATCTTGTTTTTTTTAAACTTCAACTTTACCAACTGAATATTCCTGCTGCGGAGAGAAAACAAGCAAACACAAACTAGATGTTTCTGTCCTCACATCTGACAATCAGAGCTTGTCCTAAGCAGTTTGAAGTGATGTCACCCACTGCCCTGCTGAAACTGCTGCTAATTATTCACAACACGTGAAGTAAGGGATCATGTTCTTACTGCTGCCAAACACAGCTGTAGCCACACCAGTTGTCACTTCCAATTTCTGGCACTGTGTACACTTCCCTATACAAACCTACTTATGCCAGGCAGCATAAATATGTCAACAAGTCTTTGTGCCAAGCTTGTCTCTTGCATATTAAGCACAGTTATTTTTCATTATTGTTAATTGCCTTGGTTGACAGGCTGGAATTACACTAAATCTTTTCATGATTACCAACCTGCTAAATAACATAAGGGCAATGATTTATGTCTGTTGAAAGGACTGTGTTGAGTAATTAAGGAGGTGTGGCTTGGGTTCATTCAAGGATTTTTTTTATTTTTTTTTTGTCCTGGCATGAACGTTACCAGCATGAAAACATTTAGATTCTTCGGGTGAGTTTACACTAAACTGGCTAGTTTTGACAGACAGCATTGATGTACCTTTCTCAAGGGATTAAAGCACAGATCTGCAAAAAATGCAAAGAAGTAAAATGCATGACAGCCGACATTTGGAAAGGAATGTGTTAAATGAGACGGCTCTCCTGCTACAGTCTGGAAGCGCACACAGAGCATGCTGTAATTTCTGAATTTAATAAAAGATTTTTTTTCTGTTGTCAGAGAACTGAACAAGTAATGACAAGGAGTCATGTGACAACTTAAGCATTAATAGACAAAACTTCAAAGTTTCAAAACTTTTTTAAAACCTATGAGTACATCATACTGATTCTTTTATATGAGCAACAAATTTGTTGTTATAGTGATAGCCCTACAGAGAAGAAATATCACCTGACCTGTTACATTCTTCAGTGTTTCAAAGCTTTACGATGAGTTTCAGACAAAGTCTGTAGATAAAAGATGGACATGACCCCGATTTCTGAAAAGTGCAGATAGTGCCTTAAACCTGCATTTTCTCCAATGGCCAGCAGGAGGCAAAGAAAAGGTCTGAATGTTTAGAAGTCTATGAGAAAATGAACTCTGCTTCTTATCTGTGATCTGTGACTTTTGTGATAAGTTTATGATTTTAATTTCTAGATTTAAGTTTCACTAAATACAACATGACGTTCATTTTGTAAATTAAGGATTAAAGTAACCAATAAAGATTTGGGTTAAAGGGTATGTTTTAGGATATGGCTATCTTGTGATGGATAAGAGAGTGTGCAGTGTCCTTGGGTTCTCAGTTCCTTTTCCTCATTTCCTTCCTTCCTTCCTTCTGACTGTGACAGCCAAAATGTTCAGCCTGAGGCTTCAAAACAGGACTATGTCCATTGTTTAGATACAGTCTGTGGTTTGCTCTCAGAGCATCATTTGTTTTCAGAAAATCTCTACCCAGTCTAGACTAACTGCCCAGAGACAATCAAGCAAGACAAATTACTTTTCTATCAGGAGCAAGTAAAGACCAAAAATAGAGCTAAAAGATGGGTGAAGTTTATTATGCTGCACTTACTTGATTCTGCCAACAAGTTAATCACACAAGCAGCAATACTTCAATAAACTTCCATTGAACACATCAGTTTATAGTGTTAGTTATTCCGTTATGTCATTTTAGTTACTCCAGGAATGGTTGCAGCTGTAGTGTAATATAAAAGAATAGGTAGAAATGCCTGAAACCTTCCACCTATGCATAAATTGAATAATACTTAATACAGTAATTTGCTCGTTTGATCATTTACTTTAAAGAGATCTGTGTGTTTGAGGTCTTATGAGATGTCAGTAAAATGACTAACCACTGAACTTGATAATTAACCCTGCAACCCTGCAACCCTGCCCCAGGTAGGTGGAAGAAAATGAAAGCGTGGATAAACGAAATCTTTTGCTGCATCACTTGCACCTTGTTTCATGGTGCCAATGCATATGGCTCTTCTGCTTTGCAGCGTGCCTGCTCAACCAATGGCGCTCGCTCACTATGAAATGCCCGGAGGGTCGGAAGCTTAACATGTCTGTGTAAGTTCTCAGTCATCTAGGCTGTGGTGGTCTTGAAATGAAGAAAACCCACTTTCTCTCCAATCTTTCTGATCACATTTTCACTGAGTTTATTCCAAGTGTTGCAGGTCAGTGATGATGGATCCACTTCAAAGACACTTTGCTTAACAGAGGCTAACTGCAGTATAAACACCAGGGCTCACCAACAGAAAGAGCTCAGGATGCCCTCAACAGCTCACCTCAGTATCACTGACACTCAGCAGAGCTTCACTGATTTGTACTGAACTCCTTTCACAAGGTTTTCTAGCCTCCTCCAGAGTAACACGTGGAAGCACACTGCTGGTCAGCTGTTTTTAGTTCAAGAGGAAAAGGGTTTATATTAATATGAACACTGCTGTGGCTGTCACAGAGCCATCATCTATCAGTGAAGGCTCATCTTCTTTACATACACTGGAACATTAAAGCAAAGTCCATGTTTTTTTTGTCTGGAAATCTTCTAACGCATTTTGTATCTCGTAAAGAAGAAATAACGAAATCCTTGATGAAAAGAGAGCTTGTTGCAGCCCATCAGTGTGATGTTTACTGAACAACGACTTCAAAAAGTAAAAAGTCATAGACTGTGGCCAAAAATGTATTAATCTAAAACATTTTAACAACAGTTCAAGACATTCAGACAGCAGTTTTAGGCAATCATGCTCAAAATTGTTATTTACAACTCAGATGAACTAAACTAAGGAAACCAGTCAGACTGTCTTAAATTCAAGTTTTGGCATCATAAAACATCCTCATGCACCCCCCATGCCCCTCCAGAAAGAGTGCAAATGTATGGGAACCACTGAGAACTGTGTTTGCCTCACCAAGCAAGAAACTGCTTTAGCTTCTGTTTGCATCTCTGCACATAAATCTCTGCTTCATCTATTAGTCCAGTTTTTAGGAAATGTCATGTGTCTAACAAAAAGCTCTGGCACCGTGAGGTCCTTCATCCAACTCTTTTTGTGTCTGTGGAGCAGCAGCAGCATCTTCTTGCACAGGGACAGCAGCAAAACGTCTTCTATCTGCTGCAAGCTGAAGGCTTTGGGATTTGTTCAGGGGCAGTCTGGGAAACACCACTCTGCATCTGTAATCACACAAGCAGCAACGCTTCAATGAATTTTCATTGAACACATCAGTTTGTTAGTTATTTTAGCTATTTTGTTATATTACTTTAGTTACTCCAGGAATGGTTGCAGCTGTAGTGTAATATATAAGAATAGGTAGAAATGCCTGAAACCTTCCACCTATGCATAAATTGAATAATACTTAATAATTTGCTCATTTGATCATTTACTTTAAAGAGATCTGTGTGTTTGAGGTCTTATGAGATGTCAGTAACCAACCACTGAACTTGATAATCAACCCTGCAACCCTGCCCCAGGTAGGTGGAAGAAAATGGAAGTGTGTTTAAATGCAATATTTTGCTGCATCACTGCTTCATGGTGCCAATGCATATGGCTCTTCTGCTTTGCAGTGTGCCTGCTCAACCAATGGCGCTCGCTCACTATGAAATGCTCGCAGTGTCGGATGCTTAACATGTCTGCATAGGTTCTCAGTCATCTAGGTTATGCTATGCTAGGCAGATAGGCTGGTTGCTAGGCCTGTTGCTGTTATTAACAAAACATTAACAAAAACGTACAGAAGAAAAAAATCAATTTTGGAGAAGAACAATACTTTGAATGCTTTGAAGCATTCACAGTAATGATATTATAATGACATAATGAATCAGCAGAACCAGAGTCTTCGAGTACTGTGTGAAATGAATTCTGAAATGTAAAATACAACCAGGCCCATAACTTTGACAGTGACATTTTAAATCAATCGATACAATCAATGTGTGATTGAAGTGCAGATTTTAAGCATTAATTCAAAGGGTTCAAGAAAAGTGTTGCATTAACTGTTTAGGAATTACATACATTTTAATCCGCAGTCCCCTGTTTTCAGAGGCTTCAAAGGAACTCAACATTCTGTCCCCTCATTATTCCATGACAGATTAAGCAGATAAAAAATCTTAAATAGAGGTCCAAGCGTTGAACTTGCATTTGGTCATTTTTCACTGGAACTCTCAAAACGAGGTCCAAAGCGATCTTGAGTGGCCAAACCAACCTCATGATTTCAATCATACCACATCATCTATCAGACATGGCAGAAGCAATGTTATGGCATGGACATGCATGGCTGCTAATTGGAGCTGGGTCACTAGTGGTGATTGATGATGTGACTGCTGATAGAAGCAGCAGGAAGAATTTTAACATGCACAGAGCTATACTCTCTGCTAAGATTCAGCCAAATGCTGCAAAACTGATGAGCCAGCACGTCACAGAGCAAACCCAACTGAAGGTGGCTGCTGTAGCTATTAAAACTGAGGAAGAGGATATGGAAGAGGATTATCTCCGATTGATCTTTCTGAGTTAACTTCAATAGTTACTTCCTCCAAACCATCAACATGCCTTTTAGATCCCATTCCTACTAGATTGCTCAAAGAAGTCCTTCCGTTAATTGATGCTTTAATCTTAAATATGATCAATTTATCTTTATTAATTGGCAATGTACCACAGGTCTTTAAGGTGGCAGTAATTAAATCATTACTTAAAAAGCCATCACTTGACCCAGCTGTCTTAGATAATTATAGGCCGATTTCCAACCTTCCTTTTCTCTCAAAAATCCTTGAAAGAGTAGTTGTAAAACAGCTAAGTGATCATCTGCAGAGGATGAACTTTGAAGAGTTTCAGTCAGCGTTCAGAATTCATCACAGCACAGAAACAGCATTAGTGAAGGTCGCAGATGATCTTCTTACAGCCTCTGACAGTGGACTCATCTCTGTGCTGCACCTTGGTGCAGCTTTTGATAGTGTTGACTATAATATTACAGAGATTGTTTTTTATCATAGATTGCACTATTTTTATTCTTTAACCTGCCACTGTAACACAGAAATCTATCCTATGGGATCAATAAAGTATCTAACTTTTGCACAGAGGTTGCCAGAGGTTTGTTTGCTTTATGTTACCACACTTTAAGACCATCCATATGAAACGCAATCCAGCTGCTGTGTCAGTGAATTGCTGTTGCTCATCCTACGGGGGCAGTAATATGCCCGATAGTGGTCGCGTTGAAATTGGCACTGTGAGCCAACCATAGAAGAAGAAAAGGGACCCGCTCCAAGGAGGAGACGGAGGAGGAGGTAGGGGATCGACGCAAAAGCAGTCTGCAAACATTTGCAACACAATGGGGCGCAGCGAGGAGCTCAGTGAGTTTCAGCGGGGCACTGTTGTAGGATGCTACCTGTGCAACAAATCAGTCCGTGAGATCTCCGCGCTGTTGAGCCTGCCCCGGTCCACTGTCAGCGCCGTGATTTTAAAGTGGAAACGTGGAGGAATAACGACGGCTCTGCCCCGGAGCGGCCGACCGCACAAGCTCAAAGAGGAGGATCGCCAAATGCTGGAGAGAGTGGCGCTGGAGAAGTGTTTGCCCTCCATAAAAGCTCTCACCGCCGAGTTTCAGACCGCATCCGGAGCCAACGTGAGCTCCACCACTGTCCGCAGGGAGCTTCACGAGATGGGTTTCCGAGGCCGAGTGTCCTCATACGGCAAGCCCAAAGGTGCGTCCAGGAGGCCTGGGAATGAGGAATCCAGCGGTTGCATACACATATGGGTGCAGTGTTAGGGTGTCCTAATACTTTTGGCCTTCCTCTAATTATCCTCCTGCATGTGATGCCTGAACGTTCATGCATTTTGTTTGTTTGTTTTATCCGGCTCCTGGGTGCAGCGATTTGCTGCAGAGCAGGAGCGGTGATGGTGGTGTTTATATTTTCATAAACTTCCCCAAGTCACAACACTCTTGCAGAATAGGTCAATAAAGTTAACTCTGATTCCAGTACGGCTTTGGGTTAATGTTGCTTCACATGGATGGAGTAGCTCTTTAAGGGACCTGAAGTAAAATAAATACTCCTGACATCCGTTTTCTGGGATCTGGAATAGTACTACATAGCCGAGTTAGTTTGTGGTTGTTGTGATGAAGAGGACTTTGCAGATTGGATCTATTCTGGCTTACAGTCTGTGTCATCTGCTAAATGGATCACATAGGAGAACGCTGTCAAAGGTGGGGAAGTTGAATGAAATCAAGGATTTTTTTTTCATTTTTTTATCCTTAATTGGTATTTAACCCTTCTCTTGAGCCTTTTTAGCAAATGAATTGACTTCAGCTCATTACTATCACATGAACTGATTTTAGCAGCACATATTTTCTTTACTGATGATCCACATCTGTCACTGTTATAGCAGCACACGCTTCAGAGAAAATTAGTTGCAAAGAATGACTGTGTGCGCTGCTGATACCGCAGTGTTTCTTTCATGCCAGGAGGTCCAAAGGTGGCAAAGAAGCAGGTGGATGTGTCCCGTCTGGACCTGCGCATTGGACGTGTAGCCACAGCGCAGCAGCTCCCAGACACTGACGGACTGTATGTGGAGCAGATTGATGTCGGAGAGGCTTTTCCCAGGACAGTGGTCAGTGAAGTGGCTCAGCACATACCTGTGGAGCAGGTAACATATTAAGTATTAATGCAATTTAATTTATTTGAAGACGAACTGATTATCTGTAGTTAATATTTTTGGATTACTGAATAATCTTTTTTTTCTCAGAACCCTACATGACATATTCAGACTACTCATTTTATAGACGTAACTGCCCAAAACACAACTATTATGTTATAAATTGTTATACCATGCAAACTCACTTTGTTAGGTACACCGGTTCAGCCACCCGTTAATGGAAAAATGTAATCAGCCAATTATGTTGCAGCTACTTGGTGCATATAGGCATGCAAGCACGGTCAAGATGACCTGCTGAAGTTCAAACTGAGCATCAGAATGAGGAAGAAAGGTGATTTAAATCATTTTGAAAGTGGCGTGGTTGTTGGTGCCAGATGGGCTGGTCTGAATATTTCAGAAACTGCTGATCTGCTGGGAATTGCCCACTCTGGGGTTTACAGAGAATGGACCAAAAATGAGAGAATAATTCAGTGAGCAGCAGTTCTCCTGGTAAAAATGCCAGAGGTCAGAGGAGAATGGTCAGATTGCTTCACGCTGATAGGAAGGCAACAGTAACCACCTGACAGTGAGTGCCTAACTTTGCAGCACCAGTTCTGGGAAGGACAGTCCAGCTTTTCACAGCAGCATCCTCTGCACAAAGTGATGAAGCAGTGGCCTAAAGCACTGATAGAATTCTTTAACACTGAGCATTTGTGATATCATGGAGAGTTTTAAATTTAAAAAGTTGGTTAGAATTGCTCATGAATGAGAATTTGAGCCCAATAGCACAGACCTGTTCCGTTTAGGATACCATTCTTTTTTTTCTTTTTTTTAATTTACCATCATTTGCTTTTTTCACTTGAACACGTGGAATCTTCCGTCCCTCGTGCAGATGCAGAATCGTATGGTGGTCCTGCTGTGTAACGTGAAGCCAGTGGAGACAAGAGGAGTCGTGAACCAGGCCGTGCTCATGTGTGCCACCTCGCAAGACAAGCTGGAAATCCTTGATCCTCCGAGCGGAGCAGTGCCAGGTGACAGAGTGACTTTCCAGGAATTCCCAGGTACTACAGCTTCTTGGTCGTATTTGAAACTAATAATTAGCTTCACTGTTACAAAACTTCTCAGCCAAACAGTCACGATAGATAAAGCTCAGCAGCTAGTGCTGATAACATGCTTCTATTTTCATCAAACTGCTAATTAGGTCTCAGATTGTGACCAAAAACATTCGTATACCATATACTGTGTCATGAAGTACACTTGTCGGATTGCTGTTGCAGTATTGCACTAACATGACTTGAACTCTATTCACAAACAAAAGTTTTCTCTAACTCTACGAGGCAACTTTGGTGGGAATTGGGCTGCAGACCGAGAGCAGACCTTATTCCCAAACCTCACCGCTGGCTTCTCTGAGCTTTTGTGGCTGGATGTGAGCAAATCCCTGCAGCCACTTTCCATAATCTTGTGGAAAAGCCTTTCTAGAAAAGAGGAGGCTGCTAACAGCAGCTGTGCCGTTTAAATGTTTGAGCAGGCTTGCAACAAATCTCCTGAAACCATAAACCCTGCAAGTGTTGAGGCTTACTAAAGTATGTAGAGGATTCTAATGTATCAAATTGATTTCTTTGTTGCAGGGGAGCCTGATAAAGAGCTGAACCCCAAACAGAAGGTGTGGGAACAGGTTCAGCCAGACCTGCGCACAGACGGCCAGTGCGTTGCAACCTACAAAGGAGCTGCCTTTGAAGTTGCTGGAAAGGGAGTGTGCAAAGCTCAAACCATGTCTGACTGTGAAATTAAATAAATGACCAGAGCTCCGTGCAAGTTTCTGCAGGCGGACGAGATCCAAAATATTGTGGAAAGCATTCCCAGAATAGTGGAGACTGTTACAGATGCTGTTTGGGAGTGACGTATCCCCCAAAAAAATCACACGGGTGCTATGCTGGATGGTCGTGCACTTTTGTGCTATAAACCAAGTAGAATCATCTCAAAGTGCCCTATGTTGGATGGACATGAGATTTACTTAAATTACTTTTTTTTTTTTTTTAATGGAAAATTTTTTTTGTAGTTTTGAATTTGGCCAATAGAGGGCACTAGCTTTCCCCATTATGATGTGCAGTATGTGTCTGCTGGTTAGTTCACATGGTAGCATGCACCACGCTGGCCACCTCAGCGTGGCGAAAAGAAAAGGGAAATTATTTCAGAGAGTCCTTTTTTTTTCCTGGGAACTCTAAAATGTTGTTTTCCGTGAAGACTATAAAGGCCATTTCTTTTCTGCTAAAGGAGATGAAACAATTCAGAAATCCCTATGAAAGGGGGGATTTGAATGGTGTTGGGGTTTTTTTGTTTTGTTTTTGTTTTGTTTTTTATTTTGATGAAAATGAGCTGAAAATCAGCCCAGCATGAAAGAAACTTTCTACTCAGTCCTACGTGTTGTTTAGCAATCAAAGTCAGTGATTTTGTTTCTTGGGAAATCTGTTATCTAAAAAAAAAAATTCTGCTTTTGTTTATCAGTGGCTTCCTGAAGTTTAAAAACACTGTGGTACTTCTGAATCTTTGATTTGGATGTTAAAGTGTTTTTATAGTATCTTCAAATTTTGTATGTCACTACTTTGCTGTTGTGTTTCGCTGGTGGATGCTCATATTAAACACAGCCAAAGTGTCAGCTGAGGTCAGCAAACGTGCCCGTCAGGCTTGAGGCAGCTCTAAATGCTCCGTTTCAGACAGTTTCTGTTACTTTATGAAGTGTTTTCCGTGAGCGCGGGTATCCGAGACAAACTGCTCATAAGCACATAAGCTCCGCCCGCCCTGCTGTTTAAATGTTTTGTTTGCGAGGGGCGGCCAATCAGAAGAAAACTGGCTTAAAGGGACGGGAAGGAGCTGAAAGGGCTTGTTTCATACAGTGGATGAACTTGGGGGGCCGCACCAAGGCCCAGCATAAGTGTTAGAAAAAAGATTTTGGACTGTGAATCACGCTTCAAATCATGATTGCTGTCTTAGTTTTAAAACATACAGTAAGTCCTTAAGAAGGCCAAAAAAGAAAGACAAGCAGAGTTTTTCTTCCTTCATTTTAAAAGAAGAACTGAACAACTGTGTGCTAAGAATGGGGATGTGATTGATACGATTCAGGAACCAAGAAGTGGAACAAAATGTCCCAAGAAACCATGTCACAGGTACTTGTTTGACAGTTCTGGGCAGAAAGGGATTGATGTTATTCTTCAGACATGAAAAAGAAAATACTGTTTAAATGTCATTCTGTACTTTTGGTGACAAAAGAAACCCTTTATAATGCGGTCGACAGCTTGGAGTTTGTGTGTGTATGAAAGCGAGAGTGTTCTTCTCATGCTCTGGTGTGTGCTGACTAATACTATAGAATGACATTAATAAAACCACTTTAATATGAAAATGTCAGGGAGGGAAATAAATGTCATTCTCCCCCAGCCAAAGCATCTACAGTGCAATCTCTTCTTGTCCAAACCCACGGGGTAAACCAAAGTGGAGATACTGTACAGGTTCATGACAGAGATGACGCGGTCCTGCAACCATGCGAGCGGTTTGCTGGAGGGGAAAGTTCGTAAACATGTACCTGAAACCAAGTCTAACCGAGCTGAGTGAACCTGTGAGTAAAGTGCAGCTCCCCTGCTTTCTGTATCCTGTTTTTTGAGGTCACAAAGAGCACCAAGCACAACAAAACTCTATTTAACGGAAGTACCACAGTCTCATAGTGTTTGAGGGTTATTCCTATATCATAATGGTTGTTCTGTAACATCACTGTATTACATTTTCTGTCATAAAGATTGGGAAATTTGCTAAATACTGGATTAAACTTGGCAGCTGTCCTGAGGTGCAAAAGCTGCTTTAAGGAGCAGGGCTCTCAAAGACTGCAGGTTTCTGGCCTTTAATAAGGGCGCTTAGGCAACTCCTGAACTTTGAATTAATCTTAAGGTCCTGATTAAGAAAGAAACCCTGAGATAAATCAAATTAATTATTTTAATTAACACTATTAAGAAGCTGAAAGTCTGGAAACATCTCTTGGGGTTCCTGCCAGAAATCTTTTTGTTTGTTTGTTTTTCAGTTTTAAATCACTACTTGGATTCAGGAAAAGATCGTAGCTTTAGTTCAAGCGGGTTAACCACATGTTAGAGACTGTCAGACAATGAGCGCAAACCTAAACAGACAGAAAAATATTAAACCCTGCAATCAGTGCAGTGTGAACCGAGTTATGCTCAATTAAAATGGCATTTCATACAATAAAGCCATATTTGTTCTTTACATAGTGTTGTGGAAGTGTAGCGATTTTTAAATCAGCTGGCAAACTAAACACCATGAAGCAGATGCACATGTTTGATAAACGAAGACATTTCATCACATGGGGGGGGAAAACCTATTAAAGATGTAAACTTGCCATAAAGCAATCTTGCTCTCTGAATGGCAGGATTGTTTGGGGTTTTTTTTGTTTTTTGTTTTTTTGCGCACTACTACTCAGTGTACTTTTACTGGAAATGATTTGGATATTACTTTAAACGTGAATATGTGAGTGGCACTGTGAGTGTTGCCTTTGATCAGCTATCAGCAATGAAACAAAACTCTTGCATTTTGGGAGCGCCCCTCTTTCTTTAGGCTAGAAAACAAAAGTTTCAATCCATTTATATAATCTGAGTTTGTAAATACAATAACACGTTTTCTCGGTATTTCCTCGTGCGTCTCCACCTCCTTCCCGCTGACGTTGCGCGCTTTGTGACGCGCTTTATTTTGCGTGCAGCGGCAGCGCTTCAGCTGACAAGGAGGGGAGGACCGCAGCGTTATTGTCGTTTCATTCGTACGAGTGTCGTTTGGCCTCAGCACACGGACGTACATCGCAGCTGGTGGACCATAAAGACCATCTACTGGTGATTGTGATCGGCCGTTTCGCAGGTTTCTCTGCAACGCAACGACGCGAACGAGCACGGAATGACTGAATCGCACCTGCCGCGGAGCATGGTCAACAAAGACTGATCCAGCACTGCGCTTGTGCGCCGACAGCCAGGCTGCACACGATTCCTCAAAGAAATTCATTTATTTAAAAGCCCTCCGTGCACTTAAGAGGCTGCTGCAGGAGGAGGTTTGCGTGCACGAAATGTGAAGGCTGGACTTGGATGCTGCAGGCCGAACCCAACCGATCCGCGCCTGGCAGGTTTAATTATAGCACGCTTGCTTGCGCGTCTTTGGCTCGGATATCCAATACTAGATATTGCACCTTCTCAGGAGAATATCAGGCCTGAATTGGTGCTTTACTAATAAAAAAGAAAACTCTTTACAAACACAATAACACATCCCGGTAAGACCAGTTTGATGGTCACCGTCAGCAGTCCCGTGTGGTCAATGTTCCCATAAAAAAAAATAGCATTATGTGGGTCATTCCCGAAGATGTGTTACTTGCGGGCGCTTTATGGATCACCGAGAGAGCGAACCCATATTTCATCCTCCAGAAACGGAAGGGCCACGGGGATGGAGGCGGGGGACTGGCGGGTGAGTACCATCTTTTGTAAGCTGGTGTCATGACTCTGTAAGAAAAAAGAAAATCCAGTGTTTCATTTAAATCAGAAAAAAAATCAGGTGACGGTCAGCTGCTCGGTGACAACTTGTCAGGCAAAGTGCGAGTCAATGCTGGACCTCAAAGACGCACAATGGAGGAGCACGTGACCGGCCAGCTGTCAATCGGCCTTTCACTTAAACGCGTCTTCCAGTGAGACGAGTTTAGGCTGTTTCTCTGGCTGATCTTGGTCATGCTGCTGACAAACTCTGACCAAGTGCGCTGACATCACACACGGGGCAAAGAGTAGCATCTGCAGTGTGTGATCTACTGTGTTGCTCCCCTATAAGCGAGGTCATAATATGGTATAAAACATTTTCTTAGGATGGTCCTGGAAATTAGATTCCAGCCAAACAGCAGCATCAACAACAACACAAGTAGTTGCAACTGTGGTTTCCATTGTGCAGCTGCTAATGGCTGTGGAGCCTCAACAACAGTGAATCTATTTGACCAGGCTGTTTGCTTGCTCATGCTGAATCATTCCCCTTCTTCCTTCTCTCACTACTCCTCCTCCCCTCTTGCTTGTTCCATCCAAAATGGGTCAAGCAGCAGCAGCAGCAAGAGGCACAGGAGATGGTGATGGCAGGATGAGCGTCAATATTTGACAATGTCCTTGCTTTCTTTAATAGTTTAGACACAGTTGAACATAAAGAAGACTTCTACACATTCCGGTACAGGAAAGATATAGTAGATTAAATTGTATATTTACTGTATCTGGAACACCTATGGATTAACATCTGGGGTCTTTAGAAATGCTGCCCACATCTGTATTTTGTATGGTAATTCTGTCATGAAATATTAGATGGCTACAAAGGTAACTTGTTTAAATAGCATTCAAATGAGTTCAGGAATATGCTTCACGTTAAAGCATCTAAAACAAGGGCCCCGAATGTCTCTGATCCAGAACAGATCAGTCAATGATCCGTGTTCATCAGCTCTGTTTCTGTTCCCTGCTGAGAAGTTGTCACTCTCTGTCAGTCAGTGTCACTGCCCACTGAGCTCTAACACCTTGAACTGTGACAAGACTAAAATCACTGGTGGTTGGGGACAGAAAAATTATTTTTAAAAAAAGTCTGTCTCAGCTGTTATACTGTAAGGGGCTGTGAGTTACATCCTGGATAGGTCTGTCCCAAATATGCAACACAGATGTCTAACACAGAGTGACAGGCAGCCACATCCGTTCACATTCACACCTTCAGCCAGATTAGAGCTGTGCATGGCAGTTAACACGGTAACTGTCCTGCACGAGCAGTTTAGTTCTAAGGAGCACACAGGATATAAATTCATACGTGCCTTTTAATGATTTCAGATGCACACAGTGCTCAGCTAATCACGTTTTGTTTTCACCTAGGAGTGCAATACAATGAAATTCTTGCACTGTTTCATGTAGAAATCATTTGCGTCAAATACTGACACAGAGGCTGCACGGATAATGAATCCTGTTGATGAGGCTCCCACAAAAGTAGTAAAAATTTAATCATGTTGCTGTCCAAGGTGAAACTAAAACTTAATTAGCTGAGTTCTTTCTTTCTTTCTTTCTTTTTTTTTAATATAGTGGCTGCGTGCATCTGAAGTTATGAGAGACGCACACATTTAGAGTATAATTGTCTTCCCTGGACAAATTATTGTCTTGTGAACTTCACCTTACCATGACCTTACCGGTCTTTAAGAGCTCCATTAAAATCTTTAGAGATTTACACAACAAAGCACAATTTTTGTGTGGCATAGATTTGCTGTTTATTATCTGGTGACCATTTGGGGGAACAATGTTACAATAAATCTTCTGTAAATGTAATATAGACACCATTTACAGGCAGAACAATCAGAGAATTAATGAATTTTTAACCTAATCTAGTAAATTAAATGCAAATAAATTTCTTGCAAATGCTTTGCTGGTATAAAGAGTCATAGCCTAATAGCACTATATAAGTATTATATTAAAAATCACTGATTGCAGGCAGATTTCTACCATCTTGTCCCCGTTTCCCAGCCCTATTCTGAGTAATAAAGGAAGCCGGTAAACATTAATTCCAGAAAAAAGGCAAATGGTTACAAATTTAGACCATAATATTAGTAATATGACCTGCTGTCTTATTGATAATTAGACCTGCTGCCTCCTCTACTCAGTCTCTGGTGGGTTCTTGCTGTGGCAACACAAAGTGTGCTAAGTGGTGCTGGGAGATGATGTCATTTTTATGTAAAAGCTGAGCTTGCTGACTTGCAATGTGTGCCAGTTGGCATACAGTACCAGTGACACTAGCTCTGCCCTCAATCCTTCCGAGGGGAGGAGAGGCCATCAGCTGCACCAGAATTAAGCATTTTACAAAGCCAGGCATAAATCAGCATATTCGTCTTGACCGAGCTGCGGCTCCCGTGTCTCAGCATGCGTTTGCCTTAGCTGCTTCAGAAAAAACGCGGGTCATGTAACGCTGTGGATGGCAGCATGGTAAAGCATGAATATCAAAGCTGCATGAGAAGTTGCAGAATTTCTGTACTGCATATAGAAAGACTGATAACTAAAACTCGTATTATTTGACAATACAAAAGTGTGTATATATCCAAAAGATGTATCGACACAGTGAGAGGGATCAATATGATCCACAGAGTGAGACCCGTCCACAATAACTCCACATCAGTTTGTTTGTTGGTTTGTTTGTTTGTCTTATAAAAGACACTGATAAATTAAAAAAAAAATGATGCCTCTCATAATTTTGACCCCTCAAAGAGCCACTCGAGACTCAAAGTAGGATGAAACATGTTAGCTGTGTGGGCGCTCATAAATGCTTCCTGTAGCAGGTAAGAATAACATGCATTCAAAAAGTAGCAAGTTTTTCTATATTCCTGTAATGTTAGTTTTAATAATTTCATTATTTGACCTTTACAGGCTTGTCAGAACTGTGAAAATGAACCAGCCAAAGATGAAAACATCAAGTCAGCTGGACTGCCTCACATTTCATGCACACATGCAACCAAATGGCCATGAACTGGCATTGTAACACAAAGCTTAAACGGCTGGGAGTCATAGATTTGCACAGTGTTGAACTGTTAATAGTCACTTACTGTGTAATCAGTCTTTACATTAACAGGATGGAATACGTTGTTCAGAAAGGAAGTAAATCGAGGCACTGAATACGCCTATTGTGCAACTTGTTATACGATTTCTTTATGCATAAAATGACACAGAATACAACGCGCCACTTCACAGTCGGAGATAAGTAAATGTTTGCCCAGTGTGTAAGTGTGTGTGTGTGTGTTTTGCCGGACAGATTTCCTTATCTTGTGCTTTAAGATGAGTCTTTAATGTCAGCAGGCAGAGAGATGTGGTGGGTGGAAAAGCAGAAAAATATATCTAATAAATGGATGCAGTGAAACCTGCATGTGGTGCAGATAAAGATCCAGCCTTGTCTCGGGTTTCTGTTATCTGAAACAGTATTGATTGTAAATCTGGGGAAGATTGTGGTCTTTTGTTTGCTTAATATAAAATCCCACACCCCGACTGCGCTCGCTCGAGCAGAAAGAGGATGTAAACAATGGAAAAATGTATTTTTACCAGTGCTGTGAAGTTGGTTTCCTGTTCTTTCACTAAGTGCACGAACTGCACTAATGTTTCAGAGTGTGCGATTTGTTTTCCTCTAACAATGGGGATCTCTGATCGTGTCCTTGTTTCTGAGCAGAGAAGCACAAAACATCACATGATTTTATTGCTTGCTCCATTCAGGGGACGATTGCTCCGTTTTCCAGCTACCGAGACATTAGTGCAGCATGTACCATTACAGCTGCTTTGTTTTTGTGCTGTCTTTATGCTGGCTGTGCACGCACCCACTGAGTATGTGGAAGGAAATCTCACTGTAAAGGCAGAGGTTTGATTTGGAACAAGCATGAACTTTGGCTTGATGAGTTAATTCTGCCGAGATGCGGTTTTAGTGGTCGCCTATCATACGCGTGATAAAAGATGCATCACGATAAAAGAGTGAATTGACTGCTCACACATATACGTGCAGTACTGTGAAAAAGTCTTGAGCCTTCATTTCTTCATATTTTGCTTCCAAGGAGTGAGACTTTTTCTTTGTACATTGGCTGCTTTTTTACTTATTTTCAGTCCAGTCCTTATACCTGAATGTTTTCAGAGGAGCTCTTTCCACATGTATCATTCAAGCATAAAAAAAGGCGTCTAAATCAAGGGATGACACCAGTTTTGTGTCTACATAAAACATACATCATCAATATGTATGGAGGGGGTCGAGAGAGGTGTACAACATCGGATTTTGATCCGCCGTGCAATACCTGGATAGGAAAAACACAAAGTAGAATGGATTGGCCTGCCCAGAGACCAGACCTCAACATTATTGAAGCGGTGTGGGATCATCTTGACAGAGAACAGAACAAAAGGCAGCCAACATCCAAAGAAGAGCTTTGAAAGCCCGGAGAACTCTTCCTGAATCCTTCCTAAAGAAGTTACAGGAAAGCTGTCTAGGAGAGTTGAGGCTGTGTTGAAGAATAAAGGTGATCATACCAAATATTGACTTTTAAGCTCGTTAGAATTGTACAAATTGTATGAAATGCAGAGTGGCTCAAGACTTTTGCACAGCACTGCATAAACATTAACAAAATGTTGCAAAAAAAATAGCTGAATTTTAAAAGACACAATGAGTTTGTTTCTGGTTTCACTTTAACAGAATGTGAACAGAGATCTAGGTGATCATAGAAGTTCAGTGGTCTCACCTGAGTTTCCTGCGTTAAACCTCAAAGCGCACGCACACCTCCTTAAGCTGAGCTATTCGTACCACGCAGTACAACAGATTTTTTTTTTTTCTTCTTCTCACAGACTGCAGCAGTTCATACTTGGCAACTGGCATTTCCCTCGTAGCTATTTTTAAGACAAAATACAAAATGCTCATTAAAGTCTTCTGAGGTCAGCATGTGAGGGTTTACTGTGGACTGTTTTTAAACCTTGTGATTGTTGTTGAGTCAAAGAGGAAGCTGTCTTCACACTCATAACGGCGTTGCTGCTTCTCTCAGAGGGGTAAACCAAAGTGTGGATTAGCTCATTGGTTTTGGTGTTTTTTTTTTTTCAGGACTCCAGTCGCCCGTGGGTGATTTACAGTTTTGTTCAGGTATTTCACAAGGTTTAAGGTGTTACAAGTATGAGTCAGTATTTGTATTTATTAGTCTGAGTACGTGAGTTCTCAGGAGTTAATTATGACCAGTAACATTTGGTATAGCACTCACCACCTAGGTGTAAATAAGTACAGATCAGTTAGTCAGTTTTTGGTGATGTCTGTCATCCAGCTGTTTGAGGCTTCCCGACCTGTTTGAATCTGAGCCATGCAGATGTACTTCTTTTATTTTTTTTCTCTTTCCACAGACTTCTTTTCCCCATGAAAATGCACTTCAGCTTCCTTCGTTTGTCTCGTCTCCCTCCTCCCTCTCACGTTCTCTGTGTGACTCATACTGTGTTTGCCCTGATGAGCCGCAGAATAAAAATAACCCGTCTCTCACAGCACTTGATTTAATATAGTGCAAAACCACCGCAAAAGACATCTCAAGACACTTTAGATTGGAATGTAAAGACCCTAAAACACACAGAAACCCAAGGATCCCCTATGAGTGAGCACTTTGTGATGCTGTGGGGTACCTCTGGCAGAGCAAGGATCAGGGAGGGTGGATGTCTCCATCATGGGTTGAGGGGGTGGTTGTAGAAGAAAAAAGAGCAGAGAGAGGGAACAAATGACAAACATGGGAGAAGAAAAATCACAAACTACAGGGAAGTGCGCAATACTGACATATAAATGCATGAGTAGGTGAAGGGAGAAGATGACGAGTGCTTGGTGCATTATGGGAAGTTCCCCGGCAGCCTGAGCATATAGCAGCAAAACTAAAGAAATTAAATATAAGCTTTATGAAAAGGGAAAGTTTTAAGCCTAATCTTAAAGGTAGAGAGGGTGTCTGTGTCCTGAACGTAAACTGGGAGCTGGTTCCACAGGAGAGGAGCCCGATGGCTGAAGGCTCTGCCTCCGATTGTACTTACAGAAAAGCCTGCAGTCTTGAGAGGGGAAGTGCTATGATGGGATATCATGGTGCTATGTTCTTCAAGTTCTAGTGGGGCCTGATCATTCAGGAGTTTGTAATGTGAGGAGGAGAATTGAAAATTTATTTTCTGGATCCAAGAGGGAAGCAGGGAAGCTAACAGTCCCTGTTGGGACTCTAGCTGCATCGTTTTGGAACAGCTGAGGGCTTTTCAGACATCCTGATACTAACGAATTACAATAGTCCAACCTAGAAATAAGAACAGTGGATTAGTAGGCAACCACCTGGGTCCCAGAAGGCCAGGTTAATAAAAGAATAGTTAAAAACAAAGCAGCATTATGGTTAAATAAAGCAAGCAGAGTGGATTCTGATGAAATCATCAGTATTCTTTTTCTAAGCTCCTCCAGAAAAAGGCACATGACTGTTTTTACACCCGACACTCTATTCTGTCCGCTCTTTAAAAGGTCTGCCCCCGTGAAGAGAGGCCTGCTGGTCAGTTGTTTTGTGCAACCCGGCAAACCAGATGGGGTCATACTAATGGGCTATAACTAATTTATAAATTAACTAATTTATTAACCACCAGTACGGCCATTAGTTCATGAATATTTTATGTAGAATGACTCATATAGAAAATGTGGCTATATGCTGTCATTTCTCATGAGGCATATTCATAATTGTCAAACCCAGAGAGCCACACACAAAGATCACCGGTGAGTAAAAGGTTGAACAAGTGAAAACATTTAATGCAGAGCAGAAATGTTTTTAGCCGCAGGATGTTTCAAACCACAAGACTTCACGGTTTTCCCCTTTGCTTAAGCATAACAGCATAACAGCATAACAGCATGGTATAACAAATGTAAATGTGTGTAATTTGTGTATAGCCTCTCATGGTTGTACGTTTTTAGCACTTTAGAACTTTTGTGTTGCAGTTGAACAAATTTAATAAGTTCATATGTGCCATGATGCAGGAAGGGTTTTTTTTTTCTTTGCAATTAGATTAGTAAATTGCCTGATGCCAAAATTTACATTTTGGTATTATATTTTACTTTCTGTAATAAAGGTTTTCTGGGCTCTTGCAGGTTTGCTTGTTGGGACCTTGGATGTTGTTCTGGACTCGAGCGCTCGGATGGCCCCGTACAGGATCCTCTACCAGACTCCTGACTCTTTAGTTTACTGGATCATCGCTCACGGTATGTGCAGCGCAACTGTGAGAAAATACAAGTATGTAAAAGAGAGGCAGACTTGCAGTGAGAATTCTTTCTGTTGTTCTGCACCAGTTTAGATGCTACACATGTGGACCACTCCACTATAGGGCCCTCTGTAATTCTACCCACAGCTTTCACAACTCATGGTGTTCTGTCTTGCTGCCTTCTCCCGTGTTAGCTGCTTAATGCCAAGTGTTACATCGCGCCCTGGTGGTTTTAAAGGATCACTGGCTAAGGTGCGAGAATTGGCTTGATCACTTGATGCAGTTTCATTACGATTCACATTATCAGCAGGTCCTCACAACAGTGCAAACTGCCTGTTCTCCTGTCTTCAAACTTTGATTTGAAGCAAAGCTTTTTAGAAGCAGAACTCTTGTCAACACCAATACTGTACCATGCCATTAAGTATGTAAATATTCCAGCTTTGTGCTAATAAATGCATAAACACTTCTTATTAGGGCTGAACAACTGCTGAGACAATTATTTTTAATTTTGGGTTAATTGCTTTATTGATTGCAATTTCCTAAAGGTCTGGAAAAGTGCTGGTCAGTAATCCAAAACACGCAGACGTTGGAGCAAAGGTGTGGCCGAGAACACCACAGACAAAAGTGTAGCCACCACTTCAGCAACCCCAAAGCCTGCTAGGGACCTAAGCACATACCTAGAACTGGAGTCTTTTCACCAGCCACTTCGTTAGGTACACCTGTTCAACTGATAGCATGGATCCATCCTGCCTTGTGTCAATGCTTCAGACTGCTCATGGTGGTGTAATGGTGTAGTGGAGGTTTACTTGGCACACTTTGTGTCCCCTTGATACCAACTAAACATTGTCTAAATGCTGCAGCCCACCTGAGCATTGTTGCTGACCATTAAAACATACTAGTACAAGTTTAATTTTATCCGTTTTGGGCCTTTTTGCTGTACTTTACACATCAGCAGCTGCCCTACAGTATCTCTTAACAGGATGTGTACTAATATTAGTCAAATGCTTTGTGTGTGTGTGTGTGTGTGTGTGTGTGTGTGTGTGTGTGTGTGTGTGTGTGTGTGTGTGTGTGTGTGTAGATATAAAGGTATGCATACAT
>JAVDPK010001753.1:142059-157523 GCA_034780415.1 Cichlasoma orientale | reverse complement strand
GTGTGTTTGTGTGTGTGTGTGTGTGTGTGTGTGTGTGTGTGTGTGTGTGTGTGTGTGTGTGTGTGTGTGTGTGTGTAGAGATCAATTATCAAAGCTTCAGGGAATTTATAGAAATTAATCAAAAATAAATTTGACAAGCAGGCTGCTGTGATAGCCAAGTTAGCATCACACTTAATGAAGATGGGGCACGATTGGCACACTGGCAAACATTAATTTTGTTCTGAACATGTGCAACCATGTATTTAATTAGGTCGTTATCTACCAAATACAAATGTTCGAGTACCATTTGTCTGAAATGGAGGCCTACAGAGGACTAGCTTGGCTCTGAAATGGCATTGGCTCCCCTCGCCTCTCCTCCCCTCCCAGTTCTTAATTCCTCCTCCCAGAGATAGCAGGCGAGTGGAGCAGCCTGGCAGACATGGCTAATGCAGTCAATGTGCACTCACTGAAGGGCTGTTTTGCAGCAGTGTTGAGGGATAATGGTCCACAGTAGCGGCCATTACTGCAATCAATTTCTCCCATGGCCAGAAAGATCCGTTCTGACTAAGTTGTCATATTATCCTTCGCTGTTTAACAAAGGATGTGCATTTAATTGTCTATTTTGTTTACTTGCACTGTTACCTTTGTCCTCATTTACCTGTCTTACTAACTGAAGGGTTGAAAATGTCTGCTGGGATGCCTTTAAGCTGAAATGCAGTTCTGTTTTTGTTTGTTTTTTTAACATTTCAAGAGTTTAATGTTTGCATAAAATGCATGTGTGGCTCTGTAGCAAAGCCCACTATATCACTAGACATTACACCTTCATGCACTTCCTGTGAACTGTGATTGACTCCTGTCTCCTCCCACCTTCACAGGAACCTCCCGTAAAGAGATCACAGAGCACTGGGAATGGCTGGAACATAACCTGCTGCAGACTCTCTCCATCTTTGAGAATGAGAATGACATTACGACCTTTGTCAAAGGAAAGGTCCAGGTAATTACTCTGACTGCAATTATGATGTTTGACCTCAAGTTGTTACTAATGGCTAGCAGGGGGCGACTCCTGTGGTTGCAAAAAGATGTCTTTGTCTTATTTTTATTTTATTTTTATTTTTTTGTAGACGTCTATGAAAAGATGAACATACTTCCCGCTTGATTTATGACCTCAGCAAACACTTTTCTGTTGTTTATGGTCTCAATCGTTAGTTTCAAGCCCCGTTTTATACACCATGGCGCTCATTTTGTAACTTATGATCACATTTAGATATCAATGTAGCATTTTATTTTTTTTATTTTAACTTTAAGAACAGCAATTTGAATCCTTTGGTTGTCTGCAAAAACCCATAAATGGCCATCGGAGGTTTTGGTTTAATTTGAGGTATCCATTAAAAAGCAGTTCGCCTCATGCCTGTCGTGATGTCTCTTTCCGTCGTGCTGCAGGGCATCATTGCGGAGTACAACAAGAACCACGATGTCAAAGAGGACGATGACACAGACAAGTTCAAGGAGGCTAGCGCTAAGTTTCGCAAACTGTTTGGGATGCCTGATGAGGAGAAGCTGGTCAACTACTATTCCTGCAGCTACTGGAAGGGAAAGGTGCCTCGACAGGGATGGCTCTACCTCAGCATCAACCACCTCTGCTTCTATTCCTACTTACTGGGAAAAGAAGGTTGGATATTATCCAACTACACTATCTTCAACACGTTTTATTTCTTTATCAAAGGGACCTTGATCTGTGGAGATCTAAATAAGTCATTTCAAGATTATATTGATCTGAGACACTGTTGTGCATCAAACTATTATACCTTTCAGTATCAAACTGCATATTTTCTTGCATTCCTCTAAGATGTAGCCTTCCAGAAGACTTAAGCCACATCTTTAGGACTATTTTAGTCCACTGATTTTAAAAATGTATCCTTTTGTTCCCTCACTGTCAGCCAAACTGGTGGTGCGTTGGGCAGATATCACCCAGCTGGAGAAGAGCGCCACCCTTCTTCTGCCTGACGTGATCAAGGTGAGCACACGCACCAACGAGCATGTCTTCTCCGTCTTCATCAACATCAACGAGACTTTCAAACTGGCGGAGCAGCTGGCCAACATCGCCATGCGGCAACTGCTCGACAACAAAGGCTTTGAACAGGACCGCTCGCTGCCCAAGCTCAAGAAGAAGTCGCCCAAGAAGGTGTCGGCACTCAAGAGGTAGGGACTCGTGCAAAGCGTTGCCACTTCTCTGCTCAGCGGTAATGAATCTCGTGCATGCATGTTTACAACATTAATGTGTTGCTGGAACTACTGAATATGAATATCTGCATCTATAAGCACATTTGTTACCTTACATGAGCATATTGCATCTTTTAGAGATCTGGATGCGAGAGCTAAGAGCGAACGCTACCGGGCGCTCTTCCGTCTGCCCAAAGATGAAAAACTAGACGGACACACAGACTGCACCCTGTGGACTCCCTTTAACAAGCTGCACATCCTGGGACAGATGTTTGTTTCCACCAACTATATCTGCTTCACTAGCAAGGAAGAGTCTCTGTGTAGCCTCATCATCCCCCTACGCGAGGTGAGGTGGTCTGTTTATTAACAGCTTCAAAAGAACAAAAGAGCAGATTTTGAAAATCAGCCCCACACACGTGGGAGCTCAAGTAAAGCAGCTAGACATGTGAATGTGACTGATATTGGTGAACGGGTAGGGGGGCTGTCACTTCCCATCTGCTCTTTAAACACACTGTGTACAAAATGCAGCTGTCATGCTGAATCACAGTCATCCATTTGGTTTACACAGAGCTCTAGACTGTGTTGTTGTGTTCATTTCTAAGTAATTTTCTGTATTTGTGCATGAATACGTCAATATGTTCTAGCTAGTTTCAAGTGTCAGGACCTGACTTAGAAAGCCAATGCAGAGTGAAAGCCAATACCTGGAAAAACATGACATCGACATCAAATGAACAAAAAGATACCCGTGAGGTGTGGCGTTTGGCATCGTCAATAGTTTTAGTCTGAGTGGATGGGTGGACAGTGTGGTGTTGGTTATGTTGAATGGAACAAATCAGATGCATGACTTCTGTTGGACTGAGGAAGGGAGGGTATTTGAGGAACCAGGAGACCCAGATTTCTTTCTCAAGTTGTCCTGATGGTCTGCTCCTCACACATACTGCAGTATCGAAACAGTTGCCTCAAGGCGATTGATATTGTAATCTAAAGACCCTACAAAAATACATAGAAGATCCCAACAATCAAACCACTCCCTATGGGCAGGCACTTGGTGACAGTGGGAAGGAAAAACTCCCTTTTAACAGGAGGAAATCTCCAGCAGAGCCAGGCTCAGAGAGGGGCAGCCATCTGCTGTGACCAGTGGGGGGTGAGGGGAAGGAGACAGGACAAAAGACACACTGTGGAAGAGAGACAGAGATTAATATTAACTCGTGATTAAATGCAGAGTGGGGTATAAATGGAGTGAAAAGAGGTGAGTAAAGAAGAAGCATTCAGTGCATCATGGGAACCCACAGCAGCCTAGGCCTATTGCAACATAACTAACGGAGGGTTTAAGGTCACCTGATCCAGCCCTAACTGTAAGCTTGATCATAAAGGAAAGTTTTTAAGCCTAATCTTAAAAATAGAGGGGGTGTCTGTCTCCCGAATCCAAACTGGGAGCTGGTTCCACAGAAGAGGGACCTGAAAGCCGAAGGCTCTGCCTCCCATTCTATTTTAAATGGCCTATTCCAGGAAGCAGGTTCAACACATTCTAAGTATGAGATGGGCAACTCTTGAGTTTTCAGTTCCAGAGCAGCTGATCAGAGTAAGTTCAATCAGTTAAGTGTGTGAACGAGTAGACAAAGAAAGCCATTATCGGTTAAGTTCTGATATCAGGATTTACCATGGCAACAGGTAAATGAAGAGCAGCACCTCCCATTTTAATTCAGTGGACCAAAGAATATGAATGCATGTGAGTGTGGATCATGACATTTACTAAAAACACAGAATAGGAGAAAAGAGTCTAAAAATATCTAATTTTTTATGATTTCTATGGTCGCCATTTGCCCAACTTGAATTTTCATAACATGAAGCTGGAATCCTAATTTTATATTTGATATTTAAATCTAATTATCCAGCTGTAACCTGACAGGTGACAGAAACAGAAGATAGAAAATATGGAGAAACAGATCAGACAGTTTACCTATGGACCTGTGATATAAGTTACCCTCGAGGCAGATCTGCTCTCAAGTCAGTTTTCTAGTTTTGCAACAGTTTTTTTTCTTTTCCAATTAATTATTCTGTGTACATTTAATCTGCTGATGGGCTGTAACACTGTACTTTAATGTTCCCCTGTGTAACAAGTTCTAATTGTATCAGCTATCAGCTTTCACTGACAGACGATGGCTCTCTTACAGCCATAGCAGAGACGTTTTACTGTTAACACTGAGAGTTAAGTAACAGATTCACATTCAACAGAAAAAATGCAAAAAGTCTTTAATGACTGTAAAGTTTTTATCAGTAACGGCAAACATGTTGCAAGAAATGTTTCAGTGTTCATAGAGCTGCTTACATGTTGGTCAGCTAGATTTTAGATATTTCGGTGCAGTTTTGGAAGGATTTTAAAGCCCATATCAGGAAAAATAAGCCGCTATGAACTGATCCATTATAGATCTGGATGGGATAAAATGGGAATGACTGGACCTGAATTGGATTCAGGTCTAATCCGGTCCGTGATCCTTTCCCATTCTGGATCCGTCTCATCACGCAAGTGGACTTTGATTCAGACCTGGTTTACTACAAAACCTATGATACCTTTTGTGAAGGAGGTCGGACAAATACTGAGGGGTCCCACACTGAGGGATTTATAAGTGAGAAGAAGGATCTTGTAGGTAATGCGTGACTTTACCGGGAGCCAGTTGGTCATTTAGTCCAGTTCGGTTTGTCCAGCAGAAATTTAAAATGGATTTTGAGGGCATTCATTCAAATTTCAAACACGTTTTGCTTACACTTGGTTTTTATTTATCTCAAACTACTTTTCCCGGCGTCCTGCAGGTGACCATCGTGGAGAAGGCGGATAGCTCCAGTGTGCTGCCCAGCCCGCTCTCCATCAGTACCAAGAATCGCATGACCTTCCTGTTTGCCAACCTGAAAGACCGAGACTTCCTGGTGCAGAGGCTGTCTGACTTCCTGCAGCAAACCACCTCCAAGATTTACCTGGAAAAAGAACTCACTGGCAGCCTAAACAGCTCAGATGATGAGGTGGGTATTTTCATTAGGATACTTTGCCTCGGAGCCTAGTTTACTCTGACTTTTATACAAAAACAGGTAAAAGCTTCAAAACCTGAATGTGATCTCTCTCCAGGTTTACTCCCAGCATGGATCCCTACTCTCCAGCAGTCCTCAGCACAGTTTGGGTTCAGAAGGCGAGCGTAAATTTAACCTGAATGACAGCAGCGTGCCCACAGCCACACAGGCCCTCATGACCATGTATCGCCGCAATTCCCCCGAAGAGTTTAATCCTAAGCTGGTGAGATGCATTTTTGCTAAGATGGTGAAAACGTTATCTTGTCAAATAACTCATACTACACTTAAGAGAAATGTTTCCATTTTTTTTAATGTATTTGTAAACTTTTTTTTTTTTTGCATTATTTTCCATAATTGGAATTTCTACACTATTGCACTGCATGGAAATTAAACTGCATGGAAATATTTGATGCTTTCCCCACCAGGCGAAGGAGTTCCTGAAGGAGCAGGCATGGAAGAACCACTTCACTGAGTTTGGACAGGGAGTGTGTATGTACCGCACAGAGAAGACGAAGGAGCTCGTTCTGAAGGGGATTCCTGAGTGCATGAGAGGAGAGCTCTGGCTGCTTTTCTCGGGTGAGGAAATGTTCAGAGTGGCTCAAATTAGACCCCGAACGATACCGGTATTTGGTGTTATACAAATCTGATATATCAGACGACACTTTTTATGTTCTCTTTCTTTTAGACACACAAAAGATAAAAAAAAAATACATATAACATTTGTTATATGTTGTCACTAAGATAAAATGACAATGCAGTTTAAAAAATAATCTTGTTTTATAGTCACAAGTCATTGTGTGACTTTCCAAACACATGTTGCCAAAAGGGAAGTTGAAGAGTGCCCTCTGGTGGAAAAACTATGCAACATCAACACTTCCATCTGTTCTTTTAACTTTTTAATTTTTCATTTATTGGCCATCATGATTACTGATACAATATATCAGCAAATGGCTGATATCTGTCGGGCTTTAGCGCAAACAACAAATGATTAAATTGTGCACTAGACCGGAGAGGCCACGCCCTGCTTACTAAGCGCGCACATGAGCATAACCTCACATGATGCATGATGTCATGCAGGTGTGATTAATACTGTTGACAAATAGCCAAGATAAGAAGGTCAGATGTTGTGACACAGTTTTCCTATCTACTCGGATTTTCATTGTCTCACTTGGACTTCAAACATATGGTCATCATCATTTTGATATTAAAAAATGATTTGTTACAGAATACAGTTTCTTAAGGATCTGGACAGTTTTTACACTGAACCTCAGATATGAATGTCCCACATGCCAAACATGCACTCGTGGGCTGATAGTAGTGATTTAAGTTACGACTGAAACTTCATGTTTATACAGTTCTTTTCAGAAAATTAATTATTACAAATTACAGTTATTTTGCGTGCATTCCTGAACACAAAAACTAGTTTTAGTGGTTGAATGTTGTGCTTGAAGGCAACACTCTACGTGACTGTTGCAACATGTTACCCGGTCAGGTATGCACTTGCTCCAGACTTTCCTGCTTACAAGTACAGCTGCGTGTTTGTGCTCATCCTCACCTGCTCCAAGCCAGGTCACGATCACCTCCTCCTCTCCCCCCTGACCTACTTGTTACTCCTGAAAGGAGTTTTCCTCACAGCGATCTACCCCAAGACAGTAATTCACCACGCGCTCCTGAATAATTCAGCTGCTGCCAAAGTGTGTCGCCTTTTAGAACAAATGGTTAAAAACCAGTTTAGCGAGCTTCTGTTTCTGGGGCAAATTCCAATAAGCACGTTTAATGAAGTATGTGCACAGACACATTACGAGCCCTTGAGGACTTTGATGTGTGTAATTGTGCTGCAAATTTATTCAGATGACTTGGAGACCAATTGTAAACCTACAAATGGGTCTCTAAGCTACAGTATGTGCATGCCAAATAAGAATAATTTGTGTTAGACTTTTTTTTTTTTTATTATTCATTTACCCAAATCAAGTTTAATATCGGGGCTGCCCTGGTTTATAGAGAGATGCTAAATTTGGAGGATGTTGGTGTAACAGTACAGTTTGTAAAGCAGCTGTTAGAGAGTCGGTGAAGGGCGGCTGCTGACAGTCGTGTACATTGATGCACACAATGCGCCATAATAGTTTTATGGCTTTATAGTGTTAGGTTACACAAATTTGAAACAGCTTAGAGTGCTGACAAACAAATTTGCTGAGGCATCTCAAAGTTTACTGGCTGTATCCAGACAAGCAATAATACAGAGTTATGGCAGCCTGAGAAAACCGGGAGTCACAGAAATATTGATTTGTGGTCTTTCTTTGTGTGTGTTTGTTAATCTTGCCTGCACATTTTTCCATCAACATATCATGTTTATTTTTTATTAAATATTGACTAAAGACAAAGGGTTCAAAATACAAAAAAAAAAAAAATGTGTGTGAAACCTTTCTGTGAGCGGTCAATGAATCACAACGAATGCTGGCACAGATTTTGTGTTTTGCTTTTGCTTCCGACCTTTTAAGTCTCACATTTGTCTTTCGCAGGGGCGATCAACGAGATGACCACTCACCCTGGATATTATGAAGACCTGGTGGAGAAATCGATGGGCAAATACAACCTGGCAACAGAGGAGATTGAGAGGGACCTGCACCGCTCCTTGCCCGAGCACCCGGCCTTCCAGAACGAGATGGGCATCGCTGCCCTGCGCAGGGTCCTTACTGCCTACGCCTTCAGAAATCCCAACATCGGATACTGTCAGGTGCTCGCATGTGTGTTTTTTATTTCCATGTTGAGTAGCAGAATAATCAGCAGTCCTTGACAGTACTTGATTTCTTTTTCTTCTTCTCTGCCTCAATTCCACAGGCCATGAATATTGTGACATCGGTGCTGCTGCTTTATGCCAAAGAAGAGGAGGCTTTTTGGCTGCTTGTGGCGCTCTGCGAGAGGATGCTGCCTGACTACTACAATACCAGGGTTGTAGGTCAGTACGTGCATGTGGCTTTGTGTCCATTTAACTTGTGTTTTCTGTTTATTGAACATCATCTTCTTGCACAGGAGCCCTCGTCGATCAGGGTGTGTTCGAGGAGCTGGCCCGCGAGTACATTCCTCAGCTGTACGACTGCATGCAGGACCTTGGCGTCATCTCCACTATTTCGCTCTCCTGGTTCCTCACCCTTTTCCTGTCCGTCATGCCGTTCGAGAGCGCGGTGGTGGTGGTCGACTGTTTCTTCTATGACGGGATCAAAGTCATCTTTCAGCTGGCGCTCTCTGTGCTGCATGCAAACATCCACCAGCTGCTGGGCTGCAAGGACGACGGGGAGGCCATGACCGTACTGGGGAGGTAAGAAAAGACGAAACTCTTTTGGTGGTCATCACTCTGCTGTTTCCTTATCAGCCTTCAATCTCAGTTGTGTTCTCTGTTAATCATGGCTGATTGACCTGTTGATCATTTTGGCACTTTTTGGCATTTTTTTAAATTGATTTATTTTTTTCCATCTATTGCAGGTATCTGGACAGTGTGACCAATAAGGACAGCACCCTCCCTCCCATCCCTCACTTGCACTCTTTACTCACAGATAATGGAGAACCACATCCAGAGGTGGACATCTTCAAACTGGTCCGCAGCTCCTACGAGGTATCGAACCTGGACTGTGGAGCATGTTTCTAAACCCGCATCCCTCTGAGTTTGGCTTGGTTCCTTAAATGCACTCTGAATATATGAAATTAGAATTTTTATGTCATTTGTTTGGACTTACCTGCTAATATATCATCCATTTGTTGTAATTTTGTCATCTTAACTGTGTCCACTGTGATAACGTAGTTTTCCCACAGCCAAGCTGACCTACACTTGTTACTTTTCTTTTCATATCTATCAGAAATTTGGCTCTATTCGCGCCGACGTGATTGAACAGATGCGTTTCAAACAGAGACTGAGGGTCATCCAAACTATTGAAGATACAACTAAACGCAACGTGGTAAGGGCATGATCTTAGAGAATCTGGAATTTAAGTAAATGTATTGAGAGGCTTTTAATTGTATCTGCCTGGCAGAATGCCAGTCTAGTAATTTGATCATCTGCCCTACATTTACTCTGAACTTCATTTTCTCTCTTCTATTTTTAATTTGATTATATAACGTTTCAGGTCAGAACTATTGTAACAGAGACTGACTTCAGTATCGATGAGCTGGAGGAGCTCTATGTGCTCTTCAAGGTGAGTTAAAGATGCAGTGAATGCAGATACTAGCCTATGAGCCTTGGCTTTAAGCCGAGCTTACAGTTTGCTTATGCCACAGGCCTGTGTATTTTATCGGTGGCATACTCTTCATAAAGATCCAGATTACCCGGGGGGGGGGGGGCAAACAAATTTCCAAACGCAATGTCAAAGTCTCATTTAAATTTTAGGGCTTTTTTTTCTCCTCTTCTTCATTTCTTTAGGCAGAGCACCTAACCAGCTGTTACTGGGGCGGCAGCAGCAACCCCACGGAGCGCCACGACCCCAGCCTGCCATACCTGGAGCAGTACCGCATCGACGTGGAGCAGTTTAAGGGTCTCTTCAACCTGCTGTTCCCTTGGGCCAATGGAGCCCATTCGGATCCCCTCGCTCTACGCTTTTTTCATCTCCTTGACCAAAATGCAGATGCCCTCATCAACTTTCGAGAGTTCATCACCGGCCTGGGTGGGTAGAGGATGTTTTCAATTATTTTTGTTAACAGTTAACAGGTTGTAACCTAACAGATGATGCTCAGTTGGCAGATGGATGTTTTAGGCTGTCTTTGTAATGTGAAGGCAGTTGGTGTAACGTGTCAGATCTCTAAAGCTTTTGGTTCTTTTTAGGCGTTCTGTGTCACGGGGACCTCACTGAGAAGCTAAAGCTGCTCTACAAGATGCATGTCCTGCCTGGTGAGTGTGTTTGGATTCAGTGCAGTGAGCTTGCAAAGTCAGATAAAGGGAAAGAGAAATTGATAGGCTTCTTGCTTTTTGTTTCACATCACTGTGGAAACCACTTTTTGAGGACTCCCTTTAAGAAACCCCCTGCTGTTATAAATTATACCCTGAAAGTTTTCAATCTAATGTACATGTGCGTCTGGATTTTCATAACATTTTGACATAGAAACCAAGAGTTCATTGCTAATATATTGCACTAGTCTGGAAAAGTTGTTTTAACCTTTTTATTGTCTGAAGTTAAGTTCTGAATGCAAATGTTTTTTTTCCCAGAAATGACTCATGAACAGGAAGAACCTGACTCTGCATTTGAAGCCACTCAGTACTTCTTTGAAGACATCACTCCAGAAACATCCATCGGTGAGCTTATTTCTTTTTGTTGGGATTGGATTTGTTTTGCTTTTGCCTGAGGAATTACAGCAGGGAAATGTTAGTAATTATAATGGAGATGACTTGGCACGGTTCTCGTGATATTTGCACGAGTGAAACCTCTGTTGTGGTTGTGCTTGATCACATGATGCTCACATCATGTGACTTACAGGCAATAGTGTGGTTGTATTAACTCAGAGGGCAAGTAGCAACCAGGTGCTGCTAAGCAAATGCATTTGTTTAATTAATCATCAGCAAATGTGAGCACCCCCTATAAAAGCAGAAGTTTTGGTGGGTTGCTGGCCTGGTGCTAATGATTCTATGCAATGCTCAGAGAAACTACATCTCAGACTCTACAGGCCTCAGTTAGTATGTTAAAGTTCATGACAGTGCATTTAGAAAAACACTGAACAAGTATGACTTGTTTGGCAGGTTTGCCAGGAGAAATCTTCTTCTCTGTAAAGGGAACATGGCAGAATAGCTTAAGGCTTGCAAAGTTGCATCTGAACAAACCACAAGGCTCTTGGAACAAAGTCCTTCGGAGCTGTTCGGCTATAATGCGCAGCACCGTGTTTGGTGAAAACAAAACATAGCATATCGCCACAAAAACCTAAGACCAAGCACATGGTGGTGGAGGGGTGGTGATTTGGGTTTGTTTTGCAACCGCAGGGCCCGGGCACCTTACAGTCACGGAGTCAACCGTGAACTCCTCTGTGTACAAAAGTGTTCTAGAGTTGAGTCGAGTGTGTGTCTGACGCTTGGCTGAAATTACAGCAGGAACTCGATGACAGAATGGCTGAAAATGAAAAGCATCAAGCTTACAATGGTGCAGTCACAGTCCAGACTACTAATGCTAGTGTATGCTCGTAAAATTAGAATTTCTAACCAAACGTTTGACCTCAACCTCCTTCTTTCTTCTCAGGCCATGACTCAAAGTGCAGAAATGAGAAGGACGATGGCTTTGTCAGAGTGACATTCAAAACGGAAAAAGGTAAAGAGCAAAGTCACGTTGATTCAAAAACTCTGTCAAACTCTGTCTAGATATAGTTCTGAAATACTCCATATGTGTTCTTTTCTTCCATCGCCACATTGGAAGGACTCATAACTCATGATTTTTAAAGCGTATGGTTTAAGTTTGTGAGAAAAACGCTCACATTTCTTTGCCCATTTTGCAGTCAAGAAACTGAACACTCCTGATTACCGCCATTACCTGAAGCTGTGGAACCAGGAGACGAAACCTAAACGAGAAAACACAAAAGACCTCCCAAAGCTGAACCAGGTGAGACTTTATTTGCTGCACAAATTACTCAGTAGTGTAAAAATGCAGCCAGTGACCTTTTTTGTGTTTCTGTCCCGCAGAGCCAGTTCATCGAGCTTTGCAAGACCCTCTACAGCATGTTCAGTGAAGATGTTGCAGAGCAAGAGCTCTATCACGCTACAGCAACAGTCACCAGTCTGCTGCTGGAAATGGGAGAGGTGGGAAAGCTCTTCTCCTCCTCTTCCAGAAAGGACCACAACCAGGAGGGGAAGTCAGAGTCGAGCATGTGCATGAGAGATGTGTCAGATCCTAAAAGCACCCACGAGGTTCAGGATCTGGGGGACATTTTTGTCCCTCCAGGTCTCGAGAATAACCCGAGCCCCTGTGAGGAGGGAAAAGGGGATGAAGGGAGCGAGCAGCTGCCCCCTATGCAAGACATCAAGCTTGAGGACTCGTCTCCTAAAGACACAGGCACTTCCTCCGCTATGCTCATCTCGGATGACGAAACCAAAGATGACACTTCAATGTCATCTTACTCGGTGCTCAGCGCGGGTTCCCACGAGTTGGACGAGAAGCTGCAGTGTGAGGATATCGCGGACGACACGGTGCTGGTGCGCAGCGACAGCGGCTCCAACGGGGAGAGAAACAACCGGCCTCTTGGCGGGGGGCCGCACGACAGAGGCCTGCCTCACAGCACGAGCATCGACAAAGACTGGGCCATCACGTTCGAGCAGTTCCTGGCTTCTGTCCTCACCGAGCAGGCCCTCGTACGTTACTTTGAGAAGCCAGTGGACGTGGCAGCTCGCATAATCAACGCCAAGAATGCTAAGAAAGTTGGGCGCCCCCTACTGTCAACAAGTGACTATGAGATCTCGCTGTCTGGGTGAGGCGTTATTACTAAAAGACTGTTCTAAAAGATTATAAGTCAGTGGTGTTTGTAAGAAGACTGAAGGTGTGCGTGTGCGCGTGTGTGTGTGTGTGTGTGTGTGTGTGTGTGTGTGTGTGTGTGTGTGTGTGTGTGTGTGTGTGTGCGTGTGAGAGCCGGATGAATGCGACCAAAACTTCTCTTAGCAATGTATTTTAAAATAAATTAAAGACTTTTACAACAATCACTAGTTTCTGTCCAGTTGAGAAGGAACAGAAGATGAATATTATCGTTTGCTCAGATGAAATCAGTGTGTACGTCGTAGCTGTACTTTATAAAATATTATGCATAGGTGTTAATACTGTAATCTCTAGTACTCTTAGGCTATGTAGATGTAAATGTCAGTACATTTCCAAACTGGGATATTGATAGTCTACAGTGCGTACGATCACCTAACATTATATCAAACTGTTGCTTCCTTACTTTACAGTTCCATTGGCTGCTAATCGAGACATTTCTTTGTTTCTCAGTGGATGCAACTGTGGAGAGAGGGGGGAAAAAAACATTGAAAATTCAATTTTCATGTAAACTCTTTTCAGCACCTCATAAATTTAACAGTGTGTCACTCTGGCAAATTTCATATGCACATTTGTATCTTCCTTGATGTTCACTTTCAAAAAACAAGGTCCCCTTTAAATTCCCCGGTTCATTTTATCCAATTATAATAACTAGTAGCAAAATCTGTGTAATAGTAATAATCATAATAATATGGGGGGGGGGGGGGTCCACAGCTGTTATTTGGTTGTTTTTGTTTTTGATTGAGAAGAAAATCAGTCCTGCCTCTACAGTTACTACAGACACAAAAGTTGGCTGATGTTTCAGGAACTCGAAGAAAAAGTGTGTGTTCAAAAAAAGAGTACACTAAAATACCGTTAAGAGCCTGCACTCTTTGTTTACAGCAAAATCCACTAAGACTTGCTTGCCTTCAGCCTAGCTGTTGTCTGCACTCCGAACTGATTTTTTTGTTTAATATATATTTTGATCTTTTATGCGCTGTACATTTTTACGTTGCTTTTTTTTAAAAAATGAAGTTGTTTTTATGTGAATACTTTCAATTGTAAATGCCCACTGTTTGGTTTATTACTCTGGGTTCTGATGCATTGTATATCACTTCATCTTATTAAAATTACAGTTTGAATGGTTCAATGCTGCACAGTAAAAGGCCTCCAGTCTTTCTTCTTTCACTGATTTCGTCATACTGAGTTCAAAAACAAGGAGTGATACTGCCATCTGGTGGAAGATTGATCTCACACCCACCAATCTCCGTTTCCCAGAGGTTTCCAAAAGTTTTTAAAAAGTAAGTAATTCTTTTGTGATTCACAGCACATGCAGATTGTAGCTTCAGTTTCCTGTTCTCAGCTGACAGGAGTGGCATCCGGTGTGGTCTTCTGCTGCTGTAGCCCATCTTCTTCAAGGTTCTGTGTTCTGAGACGCTCTTCTGCACTTCCTCTGCACTCAGTGGCTATTTTCTCTTTTCTGGATCATTCTCTATAAACCATAGAGATGGTTGTGTGGGAAAATTCCAGTAGATCAGCAGTTTCTGAAATGCTCAGAATATGCCTGGCAGCAGAGTCACTTAAATCACCTTTCTTCCCCTCAGTGAACTTCAGTTAATAAAGTGGCTGGTGAGTGTATGTTAATAAGTATACACCATTTGTACAGTGTGACACTTTTTCTTAAGGATCTGAATGCTATGCTGTTAGTACTAACAGCATGATCACTAGGAGAAAACCACACACATCTGTCAGAAATCGCAAAATTCATTTCAGGGTCAGAGAGTTGGTCATGTGCAAATTTTTTATTTATTTCCTACTTGCTACTTCTATACAGCCATGAATGTGTAGCTTGTTAGTGTAGCCATATTAAACCTCAGTTTGTTACACAGCATGTCTCTTTCTCACCTCTGGACCACACACACAATAGGGCTGTGGTCGGGGTTAACCAATCACAGCTTAGTGAGATTATAACAGGACTTTCAGATGATTGTGAGGATCGTCCCCTCTCAGACATATGATAGAACTATAGATAATCCATTAGAATTTATGACTGTCAGACCATTATGGGAAACACTAATTCCTTAGGGTCCACAGCTTCTCAGAAAGCACAGATTCAAAAATTAAGTCTCGTGGTCAGCATCATAAGCATATGCATACATATAGTGATTGGTAAAAAGTTATCCTTTTGAAACTAAGCACAAAAAGTAAAGAAGTTTGTGTTTGGTGGATTATTTCAATGCTTCTTGGCAACAAATCTTATATCACTGGAAAGCCTGTTTGTTAAATGGAGCCGCATTTGTACGGAAAATGCATTTGTGGGTTGAGCAGCAGAGTTAAGTGTGGGGGCTCTGTGGGGGGCGAGCATTTTCATCTTGGAGGATAGAGTTCAGTCCCAGACTGTGGAGATATGGGATTGCCACTGGCTGCAGAATCTCATCTCGATATCTCTCTGCAATGAGATTCCCTCCAATGATGACAAGCCTGATTGTCAGCACCCGGAGTACCAGAAGCTCATAACTCTCCCTGTGTGGGGGTTCTCCAGCTCCCTCTCATAGATATGCATTGGGTTTGGATAATTGGTGATTTTTTTTTTTTGTTTATTTGACCAAATGGTTGCCAGTCTCTCTGTGTTAGCCCTGTGACAGACTGGTGATCAGTCCAGGCATAGATATATATACATAGATACCTCGTTGACTGGTTCGGCCCGCTGATGCGACGTAACTGTGTGTCCGCCAT
>JAVDPK010001753.1:127701-141525 GCA_034780415.1 Cichlasoma orientale | reverse complement strand
TTTGCCCCCTCCAATATGGCGGTGACGTAGGCATACGAGTCAACGATCAATGCGGTATCTATGTATATATATCTATGACTCCAGGGTGTGCCCTGCCTCAGCCCTATGACCTATGACCTAAGCAGAAGAAAATGGATGAATGGGAACTATTCGGCTTCTTGTTATATCTGTAAGATCTCTTGAGTGTGCTTTGACTTTGGTTGTTGCTCACCACTATATAAAGAAAAAAAGGACAGAATTAAATTGGAAATATTAGATGTAACTAAATATATTGTAGTCTAAAAAAACCCTTAATATGAGCATAATTAACTCAGGGCTGCATTAGTTTTGTTTAAGTGACCCTTATAAAGGAATAATTTTGTATGTTTCTTCACTCTTTTTCTTAGAATCTACTTTTCCCACAAGCTGCATACACCGCATATGATGTTATGAAACAGGAACAACTGCTGAGGGATCAGACATGGTGTAATGTCAAGTTCTTATCTGCTTCACTGTGACCTTCAGTCACCAGCTGACGTCACCACACTCCCACCTGCCCCCCCCCCCCAAAAAAAACACAGTTCTTTAGCATTAAATGTAAAATTTGTCTGTGACAGATAATAGAAATCATAAATGAGGGACTACAGAGGAAAAACAGCATGACACAATAAAGCTGCTGATAACACAGGAGGGTAATTTGCAGTGAGGCTCCACCATAAAGTCTGTGTAACAGATCGTGATTTAGCCGGTCGGCTCCAGCCACTGTTATTCACAAGCTTTTTGCCGTCATTGGCTGAGAGAGAGGACGAGCCCCCTGCGAACCCTGATACCGCTCTGTTATCGCTGCTGTTTGTGGCACACGGTTCATCTGATCAATTAAATAATTCAGCATTAAGTCAGATCCAGAATATAAGTAAAATCTGCTGATATACAACTTCTACCAACTGAAATGAATGAGAACGCACACTGTGCAGACTGTATTTGAAAGCAAGAAGAAAATGTTTAGAAAAAAACACCAATTTGGGACACCTGAAAATGTGGGTGACTATAATGTTGAGTTTCAGACACAGAATGAGGCAGTTATACGGTTGTTTTTCTGAAAAGTGCCCCGTGTGTGAGGCAACTTGTACATTGACTTTCTGACAGTCAGCGGACTTTGATTTGGACTTTGAGGTGTACTGGAGCACACAGTAACGCCTCTCTAAGGATGTCATAAAAAAAAAAAAACCCAGCTTGAAAATATATAAATCCAGCGCAAATGACGCGTCTTTCCGTTGTGCTGAGCGGGGCCTTCTGTGGATTATAATCTGACCCATCACAATTCTGCTTGGTCCCAAAAAAGCCTGAGGATCAAAGGGAAATTTTAATTTTAGACCGCAAACGTAAGTGTGTTTTATATCTTGAGCATCAGTCCACTTTGATTACTGATTAACCTTTCATTTAAAAAGACAAATGATTTGTGCACGAGGTTAATGTTTATGTGGGCGCTTTTAAAAGAGAAGCTTATATAGAATTTTTTTTAAAAAATACAGTATGTCTGAGCCTGTGTGTGGATGCTTACCTGTCACCCCAGCAATAGGAAACATGGTAGGACTTAAACCCTCAGAAGTTCCTCCTCCTTTGGGGGTGAAGATGGCGAGTGCTGGAGCAGCAGCCTGTATAGCTGACATGGTCACGTTTCCTCTGGACACAGCCAAAGTCAGACTGCAGGTACTAACTGTATTGTGAATATGATCTTTAGCCGCTCTTGTTTTGCTGTAGCCCGCTTAAGGACACAGTGTTGTTTGCATTATTGACGGAGCAGACACGTTTGTCCACTCCAACTTCTTCACCTTTCTGCCGCCATGGGTTCTACAAAGTTTAATTTTGAGTTCAATGTGTGACCCCAGATTCAAGGCGAGAAGGCAGCAGTGGGGGGCATCCGCTACAAGGGGGTGTTTGGGACCATCAGCACCATGATACGAACAGAGGGGCCCAGGTCTCTGTATAATGGTCTGGTTGCTGGGCTGCAGAGACAGATGTGCTTTGCCTCCGTCAGAATCGGCCTCTATGACAATGTTAAACATTTCTACACTGGTGGTAAAGACAGTAAGTGGCTGCTTTTTCAAAAGTTAATTCAACTTTCATAATTTTTCTAACTGGTGACAATCGTGACTTCTGGAGCTCAATATCCAGCTGTCACAATCAAAAAGATGCCTATCAGAGGATTACAATCAGTCTTACCCATCACACTCTGAGCCCTTAGATAATGAATTCAGATGAGGGAATTATTTATTTATTTATTTTTTTTTTTTAAAGTAACCAAAAAGAGAGAGAGAGAGAGAGAGAGAGAGAGAACAAAGGAGGGCTGCGTCCTGCAGGACAAACATAATTTAAGCAGACAGCAGAAGAAAAAAAAATAAGACTATTCAAGTGTGATAAGAGATTAGGGAAAGTGTTTGAACATCCTGTCTCTCTGATAAAGGATTCTTGCAGTCTGAGTAGTTGAATCGGTTTATCTTCCTTGTTAAAAGTGATGCTGAATTAGATTTTCTCAAACCTGTAATCAAATGCAATAATTCTCTCCCCCTCTTTAGACCCTGGAGTAGTGGTACGTATCCTGGCTGGCTGCACAACAGGCGCTATGGCAGTGTCATTTGCACAACCCACCGACGTGGTCAAGGTTCGATTCCAAGCCCAGATGAATCTGGATGGAGTGGCTCGTCGCTACAGAGGCACCATGCAGGCTTACAGACACATTTTCCAACACGAGGGCCTGCGTGGACTCTGGAAAGGTACCCTTCTTCATCCTTGCACGTTATAAAAAGACGGCACAGGAAATCCTTTATCAATAATGATCAAAGTATCCGTTTCCTCCAGGAACGTTACCCAACATCACAAGAAACGCACTGGTAAACTGCACAGAGTTGGTTACATACGACCTGATAAAGGAGGCCATCCTTAGACACAAACTGATGTCGGGTAAGGTCAGCTCATGTGTGTTTGCCTGAGCTACACAATCTCACAACACACATGCTGGAGACCCTGAGAGCTGATTGGGCAGAAATCCACACACCCTTTCATCTCTTTAACTGATAACAGCACAACAGGCTACTACAGTACAGGACACGATGTATTTTCTCTTCACAGTGCAATGAGTACAGTAGTAATAAATTAGTACATATCATTTATATTGCCCCATTCACAGGATTACATAATCTATGGACACATTTTTCTATACTGCACAGCTGAGAATAAAGACCCTCTTATTATTGCCATCCTCAGACAATCTGCCGTGCCACTTTGTGTCTGCCTTTGGCGCCGGCTTCGTCACCACAGTGATCGCCTCCCCGGTAGACGTGGTAAAAACGAGATACATGAACTCACCACCAGGCCAGTATAAGAGTGCCATCAACTGTGCATGGACCATGTTAACTAAAGAGGGGCCAACAGCATTCTACAAAGGGTAAGCCTCTTCATCTGTGCCTCCAGCAACAAACTCTTAAGAGATTTAAGCTTTCGTTCTTCACTTTTCCCTTTTTTTCCGATTTGTAGATTTGTGCCGTCGTTTCTGAGGCTGGGATCGTGGAATATTGTGATGTTCGTCTCCTTCGAACAAATCAAAAGAGCCATGATGGTCACAAAGCAGAGGACTGAAGTGATAAACTGAGATTCCTCAGTCAAAGTTTGACTGTAAAGCCTGAACCACCACTGGATTGGAACCTGAATGAGGAAACCCTAGTAACATTATCTTGTTTTAGCCTTATTCAACAAATCCCTGATCCTGTGGTGACAAAGGAGGAAATCCTTTGTTGAAAAAGGATTGCCTCCTGAAAAAGTATTGACTTTATGTGTATGAAGAGACGCACACGTCATTGTTTATATTTATAATTTGCCACGATGAGCCCAATCCACATGTTATGGAAGGGAATATTACACAAACATGCCGAGTTTGCACTGAGCCCTGTATATCTAAATCTGCCAATTTTATATGCCAGCCAGCTTGAACCAGTGAGCCTTTACACAGAACGAATGGTACTCATAATAAAGTGTAAAAAAACAAACAAACATGTTATATATACACACCAGATTTGTTTTACAGACTCAGCTTTGGTTGTTTTTCCTGCCTATTAACAACAAGGACACAAAGCACTTTTCAAAACAGTTTACTACCTTCGGAGTGAGACGTGTGAGTCGTTACATCCGTTCCTCAAATGTAAACCACAGCATTAAAAGATTAGGTCATAAAAATTCAGTATCAGTCTGACAACATACAATGTTATGAAAACAGGGGCTTATTAACATTTGGAGTTCCACGTCACTAACAGTATATTTTACAATACATATGAAATTAATGACATCAGTGGGGACATGTTAAACCATGCAAGACTTAAGATGACAGCACCACAAGGGAAAAATAAAGCGGAAATCATTCCTTACATTAATTTTTAGCCATTTTCTCTTAACGTAAACGTCAAATTCCTGAGCAGGACTATTGTCCTTTCTGTCTGTAAATATAACAATTTGGCTGCATGCTCATTCAAAGTGCTTAAAGCCTCACAAAACGATAGCTCCATTACTTTCACTACAGTCCTCTTTATGAATGAAAACCTTCTGGAATGGTCATTTTTGAGGTATTGGGTGTTGGATTTGTGCTCAGTTTGACAAACATTAAATATCATTATAACAATGATAAGTGCATTACGAATGAACCAGAAAACCAAACAAAAGAGACTTTATTTGTTTGGATCTTGTTTGGAGGGGCTGATCAGCTTCAGTCTGCTTTTAGAGTGTTAATACTCAGCTATGCTCATGAGAAACTTTCCTGCTTCCTTCTACCCAATCATACAGAGGATGCTCGTGAAATTATTATTTCTTTTTTAGTTTTTGGAGTTGACAGTCAATGTGAGACACACACCGGGGTCCTGTAGATGTGTCCTGACTATGTTATGGAATTTCTCTCTATATTGGTTGAACTGCATGATGCTCTCTGGTTCTTCTGCCACCCAGAACTTATCAAACTCATACGCCAGATAACCTGGAAGAAGGAAACACACATTTTTGAAAATGTTATATATAAAAAAAAAAAGTTTTTGTGTGTATACATTCACCAACCACTGCCTTAGATACACCTGTTCACCTGCTCGCTACATGCAAATATCTAGACAGTTAATCACATGGCAGCAACTCAGTGCATTTAGTATGCAGAAGAGCATCTCTCAACACAACACATTGATCCTTAAAGCAGATGGGCTACAGTAGCTGAAGAGCACGCCAAGTGCCACTCGAGCTAAGAACAGGAAATTGAGGCTACAATTCCCACAGGCTCACCAATATTGGGCAACAGAAGACTGGAAAAATGTCGCCTGGTCAGATGAGTCTCGATTTCTCGATTGCAACATTTGGATAGTAGGGTCAGAATTTTGGCCTAATCAACATGAAAGCCTGCCTTGTATCAATAATTCAGGCTGCTGGTGGTGTAATAGTGATGGAATATTTTCTCAGCACACTTTGGGCCACTTAGTGCCAACTGAGCATTGCTTAAATGCCACAGCCTACAAAACTACTGTTGCTGACCACGTCCATCCCGTTATGACCACAGTGTACCCATCTTCTGATGGCTGCTTGCAGCAGGATAACCTATCGCAAAGCTCAAATCATCTCAAACTGGTTTTTGAACATGACAATGAGTTCACTGTGGTTAAATGACCTCCACAGTCACCATATCCCAATCCCATAGAGCACCTTTGAAATGTGGTAGAATGGCAGCTTTGTATCATGGATCAACTGTGCAGCAACTCCAAGATGATAACATGTCAAATATGGGCCAAAATCTCTAAGAAAGGTTTTCAGCACCTTGTGAAATCTAGGCCACGAAGAATTAAGGCAATTCTGAAGGCAAACGAGGGTCCAACCCAGGACTATCAATATGTACCTAACAAAGTCACTGGTGAGTGTATAATCAGAGGGATAGAAGAAAAAAAATGATTTGACTACTCACAGTACAGCTGATGAAAGTGCTGAAGCTCAGGTGTGCCCTGGACTGTATTGTAGAAATGTGGTTTCAAAGCGCCACTCTTTAGCAGGCTGTAGGCCATCTCTGTCAAGTTAATCCCAACTATGGCATATGAATACCTAAAAAACAAGCACAGTCCACAATGAGTACAGAGTGAACCCTAGAAATGAGAGGTCATGGTTAACATGATGTGCAACAAGAGCACTGTCGTCAGGGCAAAATACGCCTGTGGCACTGTATTAACCCTGTTTGTTGTCACCCAGTTATTGATTGGACACTGTTTTTCTATTTTAAGTAACAGTGACCTTGATCTTGACCCAGTGACCCCATATACAATCCCAACCTTGCTTTGGTCATAAGTTATCCACCCATGAAGTTTAGGCCGCACGGTTCTCGAGTTATTGAGCGGAAACTTCAGTGGACGCCGCGTCCCATCTTTCAACAGCTTATAAAAAAATAAATAAAGTCTACATCATATGACACAAACGCCAGTGGAAAATATATTAACTGAAAGTCTCTTACCCTAGTTTAGGATGGTTTGCATGAGACAACACCTGACGAGCCTCCGTTGTATAGTTTTCACTGAAAAAACTGCAAACACATCAGGTTGATTATTCCCTCTCTTTAACAAAAAAAAACATGAACTCCTTAGAAACTTGAAACATTTTAAGCCTTCATTAGTAAAAATGTTGCGATCACATCTTATAAAGTGCAACTTTGGTTGATTAGATAAAATAATTCATCTGTGTGACTGGTGCTGCTTTAATAAAATGTGACATATCATTTGTTATTTTGTGTCCTCTTGTCATCACCAATCAAAGGAGTAAGTCAAACCAGAGAGTGATGTGTTGGACGTTGTTTTTACAGTCCTTGAACCTCAAAGTCAAGCATGTCTGACACACCGTTGTGCTCTCTTTGAGGTGCTGAATACTGGTTATGCTTGCACATTATTCAGCACTTAGAGGTGGAGGTGTTATGAGCACCTCAGTGCACTGACACGTTTGCCTTCTGACAGTTTCTTTTTATAATGCTGATTAACTTCCGCTCTCTTTCTTTGAAATCTTCCTACAGCTGACTGGCTATGGAAGCTCACCTGCATGCATTTAAAGCCAGAGGCGGTGAAGCGGCCACCTCTGCTCCACCAGCACGTCGTTTGTCTTTAGTTGCTTTCTGTGGCGTTTAATTATTAGTTGAGTTGAGAGTTACCGACATTCTGCCAGTTTTCAGTCTTGGTTTCATTATTTATTTATTTTAACATTAGTTTATGGGAGAATCCTTTTAGTAATACATGTCAACTGAGAGCGTAATCAAAAATATTCCATATCAAAACTTGAGTGGAATATGATATTAGTGGTGATGTGAGTACTGTTGTTGCCCCTTGTACATGGGTCTGGTTTAATTATTAGACACAGAGCCCACGCAATATAGAAATTCTGCAAATTCAGCCCGAAGAGCAAACTGATGCAAAAAACACATTTCTAAGAATCCCCAAATTTCATTAAAGGACCTGCAAGTATGGTTTGAACTAGTTGGTGTGTGTCAAAGTTCACGCATCAATCAGTCAGACCTGCACCGCAGACGTTCCAGGAAAAAGCCTTTGGTGTCCAATTAAAAACAAAACATCACTGCATGATTACAGTTTGCCAGTTAATACAGAGGCATAACAGTCGACACTTTTTGTGCAGACCAATGACTTCTTCTCAGGAAAAGAACATACAAACTATGGAGCTTGCTTGGTGGAACTGTTATGGTTTGGCGTGGCTTTGCAGTCTCTGGAAGTGGGCAGGTTGCAGTTTTTGAACAATGACAGAGATCTTAAAAGATACTGTGAGGCTAAAAGATGAGGTTGAACCAGGATTGAGCCTTTCAAAACTATCATGAATCTAAGTAAATGAGCAAATCCACCAAATAATGGCTCAAAAAGAAATGGAGCATTATGGGATGACCTAGAAAAAACACAGATTTAATTCCCCTAAAATGTTGTGGGAGGAGGGCCTTTGAAACTGGCAGAACATGCAAGAAAACCCTCAAGCATTTAGACACTGAACGAAAGGAATTTTACACGGAAGAGTGATCAAATAATCTCAGCAAGCCGATGTCAGAGACTGGCAGATAATTATTCATAATTACTCTCAGAAGTCATTTCTGCTTAATAGAGCAATATAAGCTCCTAATGACAAAAGGAGTTCTTACTTTTTCACACAAGTATAACATCTATTGATATTTGTGTTCCTTTGAAGTTGCAATCAAGTGCATCACCTTTAGCGATAAGAACTCCATCAAACAGGAGGCACTAGTACTCACACGAGGTTGATCAGGCCCAGCAGGCCCATTCCTCTGAAGTCAGTCTTGGGGTCATCCCCTTGGAATCCGATGTCTCCCCACTGTTTGGTTATCCTGGACTCCAGTTTGACTGTTGGCATCAAAAGGTCCCACAGCTAAAAAATACAAAAACATGCAGGAACAAACCTGTTCATTGCAATGACCTGCAAATACAATTATGCCCAATATGACCTTGTGCCAACATTATGGATTCATATTCAATACTTAATCTGTTAAATAGATTACAACTGACTACCAATGCCGAAAAGATGTTAGGTGGTACTACGCTCACAATGTTAATCAGTGTTTTAAAAATCCAAAGATTTATGCAAAATGCCGAAATAATCATAAATATTTTGGCAGCTCACAAATCATGGTTCAACTCTCATTTTAACAAAAAGCCTGAACATGTGTAACCAACAGCTTCACTGCTTTGATCCAGAAGCAAAAATCCACACCTTCAAAAGCATGGCCTCGTGTTCAGGGTTGTCTGAGCTGAAGACTTCCTTTCTCAAGTCTTCTACGGACACATACAAGCTGCTGTATCCCGTTATCTGCAGCAGGCAGATGTGGAGGCTCTCTTTGAACCTGAAAAATAAGATAAATTCCATTCATAGTTCATCTTTAAATCAATATCACTCTTAAAATCAAAGAACTTCAGGTGACGAATGAAATAACCTTACTTGGGATCTTTTGCAGGTTTGATGTTCTTCACTTTCATAATTTGATCCACGCATTGCTCCAAGCTATCCTTACTGGTTTCTAGTGCTGCTCTTAAAACCTGCAGAGGAAGAGCGCACACTGAAGTTATAATACAGAGAGCCACCGGACAGAAATCCAGCACAAATGCTGCTAGACAATCTTCAAACACTGGAAATAAGTGTTTTTCAAAGTCAACCTCAGAAAAAGATGACACAGCAAATCTCTTCTTACACCAGACAGACTATCAATCAGAAGATGCTTGCTAAGCTACATATGCAGACATGACATCTTGAGTCAGTTCATTCAAACTTGGCAAGTGAGGTGAAAGATAAGCATTGATTAAGCTCAGAGGATATGCTGCGCAATGAAAGATAAAGAGGTCAAAAGTGAAAGAAAGGGTGATTCCTTTCCATGTCTGTGGACTTCCAAAGTTTTCAGATTACCGGAAAATCCACAATACTCCAGTCTTGATGACTTTATACTGGCTCCCTACACATTCTTAGTCTTCAAATATTCAACATTTTTCCAAATGTTTGACACTGAACATCTTTTATGGGCCTCAGACCCCACCGTATTACAATTTAATAATTTCACAGTGAGAAATTAAGAAACTGCAACAGGAAATCACAGAAGATCAACAGATTATCATAATCACTGCCAATTAATTTGTTTTTCAACAGCTTTATAAAGAGGATTGAATAATATATCACAATTAGTTCACAACTACAGCAGGTAAGCCTGAAACAAAAACTAACAGTGATAATATGTTCTTACCTCACTCTTTGATGACTGAAGAGAATACTCTACAAGAGGACATAAGAAGCATATTAATACCACAAAGAAAATATACACTTGGATCCAGAAGTCGAGTCGATTTGGGATGGTTTAACTCACCTGCTTTTGTAGTCCTTGCTGCCCCTGGCTTGTGTCCAGAGCATATTCTCTGCAGCTCACATGTCCCCGTTGCTTGTCTGATGAGCCATTTCAGCCAGTATCTCAAGAAGGATGTGTAAACATACTCCCAGATATACCCAAACATTTTCTAGGACACAAGCAGGGAAAATAATAATAATAATAATCACAAATCACTAGGAGGAAAAATACATTTCATCTGAAATATCCTGAAGAGTAACAGATCATGAAACTACTCTGGCGTATAAGTTATGTGATCAAAACTGCTGAATGATCTTCATGAAGACTTGCAGAGAGGAGAGATAGTGGATATACTGAACAAAGGATGTTGAGGATGGAGTTGCCAGGCATGAGGAAAAGAGGAAGACCACAGAGAAGATTCATGATGTAGTGAAGGAGGGCATGCAGAGGACGAAGAGAGATGGAGGCACATGATCCACTGTGGCGACCCCTAAAGGGAGCTGCCGAAAAGAGTCATGCCCATCCAGCCTCAAGTTGCTGGATACCGTAAGGTAAAGCCCATACAGTATTGGAGAAAACCCCAGCAATCAAGCGGCTACAAATGAGCACTTTGCCCCAGTGGGAAAGAAGAACTCCCTTTTAACAGGAAGAAACCTCCAGCAGGACCAGGCTCAGACAGGGGTAGCCATCTGTGATGACCTGCTGGAGGGGTGGTTGGGGGAAAAGAGAAGAGAGCAGAGAGAGACAGGACAAAAGGTGCACTATGGGAGAAGGAAGACAAAAACTTAGTGACGTGCATTAGTGGTTTATAAACACGTGAGGAGTGCTAAAGCAATCTGAGCCTACATCTGCATAACTAAGGGATAGTTCAGGTTCACCTGACTTGATTTTATCAAAAAAGGAAGTTTTGAATATATATATATATATATATATGTTTTCAGTATTAAAATACATAATATAACCAACACTTTTATAACAATGTAAATAAATGCACATGAAATAAGGCACTCATAAGTTATTCCAACACCTCTAACTTATATATAACTGGACTTGGTTGTTGAGTTGGACTTGCATGCTGCAGACACACTTTGCTAATGTCTGTCACAGTAACAATGGCCACGTTTTGGAGCCACTGAGTTGCAGAGTATTCACTCTGCAACTAGCAAAGTAATCCATTACTCCATATAAGAGATTAGTTAATCGCGGGTCACCACTAGATGCAAATTCCCAACCTAGAATAAAAGCCTTGTGCAAATATGAGTGAAGAGCCCACGCTTCTACAGTCAAAACAATGGCTGGCATTGATGCTAATGCTAACTTCGGACATACGTGGTCATTCCGTTCATTTACAGAGACTTTGTGAGTTTAACGGGGCTTTCAAACGCAGTGCATGTTAATACTAGCAAACTGCTAGAGAGCTACTTTTGATACTAATTAAGTAACTGAGCATACTGGCTTCTAAACTCCCCCAAATGACCCGCTAGGACAACAGGTTGTCATTGTATTCGTCTGGTAGCTAGCCACACTACATTAACCTACATTAAGTTTCATTACAGTAGTTGATGTGTTGGATACCGTGAGCGAGTAATGATGCTATTCTTACCCTCTTCTCCAAGGGAAAGTGTTGCCAGACCCAGGATACAGCCTAACTTATCCGCAGACGTGAGGTAAGGTTAGCGACGTTTCTCCTGACAGGCTGGCTGCGATGCCTTCACGGTCTCTACGCGGTATTCAGTCTATGCCACGCACACAGGCACACAAGCCTGCCAGGTGGCACCAAGCAGGCTTCAATTTTTAACCACGACTTAGAGATTCTTCTAAATATTTAATTATGAGGTGGAAACAGGCTCGCCAGTGTACGACACGGACCTCAAAACTCGAGTTGAATTTATCGCCAGCCCTGAATGACATGATGTCTTTGAACGTAGTATTTCATATTTTGACCCACGTTTTGAACACTGCTGCAGCGCCATCTACTGTCCACAGTGGTCATGACTGTGCAGAGGTTGTTGTAAAAAAGGGTTATTTCACGGACATTTTACTAAAAATGGACTAAAACTTAAACTAGGTGCAAAAATAATACTTTAGTTAACTGGAGTAAAGATAAAAACTAGACCAGAAGGGAATTTGTGTACTGAAAATACTTAAAATAAAATAAAATATATAGAAAATGTCTTTGTTTCAGACAGTCAATTCTAAACAAAAATAGATCTGGAAAAAATACAGAACCTAATGTCAACTAAAGTACATCTAATCTTTAAACATTAAATATTGAAACAAGTAAACCTTCACTGGAAACTAATTGGAACTAAACTGAAAACATAAAATTGAAATCAAAGCTAATAATAAAAAAAATCCAAAAACTAAAATTACTCTGATAAGTAGTTATAGTTTTTGCATTGCAAGAAAATCCAGACTGCAGCTATAGTTGCTGGGAGCGTTTATCTGCAAATCAAATAATCAGATATTAACCACAAGATGATGCCAAATTCACAAAATGAGACTGTGATCTACACACTGTAGTAGTCTATCAAAGGGTTTTTTATAGAAAATAGTCATATTATGTTGCTGATAATGGTCAATAAGGTTCCATTATTCCATTCTCTGTTCAATTTGTTTTTAAATGGTGGCAACAGACGGCACATAACAACCCACCGCTGTGTCCAAAGGGGTTGCACAAAAGCCCTCACCCTTAAGCAGTAATCTGGTTTATCGACAATGTATGCAGCCTATTCTGAGATGCTTACCAATGGTGCTCTCAGCTGTAATTAAGTCACAGTCTGCTTTCTCACCTAATCAGTCCCTCTGGGCTTTTAAAGGCAGGACGTCTATCACATACGATTACTGCAATCCAAGCCCTGCCTCAGAACCAGGCTATATTTAAGAAAGGAACTTAGATCATATCGACAGTGTGATAGATCAGCCGAGGATGAAACAGAGAGCAGACTATAATGCTACAATTTAGTTTTAGCAACCCTGATAGGATTGCACAAAATCTTTCAAAAGCCCTTCATGTTATAGATGAAGTGCTTTTGAAAGTGCTACTGATGCTCTCTCTCTCTCTCTCAACAGGTTCACCCACAGTGCTGTTATCCAGGATGAGATGTAGAAGGGGTGTCACATTTTCTTTTCTGAGAGAACGCTAAAGCAAGGATCCCATAACATCAGCAGTACAAAAAACTTCTAAAAGACAAAATGAATCAATATTATCACCTAAAGTGATCCACATGAACACGTTTGATTGGTGTCTCTGTGTGAAGGATGGCATTGTGTGCCTTCCAAAAACTTTATACTGCCACTAAATTATCCACACTACCTTCTGATCTGCCATTGCTGCAGTTAGAGTTTTTCCACTTCAACGTAAAAAACAGTGTGGTTGTTGTCTTCCTTGATTCATTCATTCTAATTCTTTTAATCTGCCAGTAATTACAACAATTGTCTGTAAAGGCCACTAAAAATGGGAAAATGCTTGTTATCTTTCCCACAGCCCGAGGAGAGTAATCAAGACATCCTTGTTTAAATCTGTGCCCCTGTTCCACCTCATCCAACACAGTGGTTCCCACATTTTTGGGTTTATGGCTCTTTAAACTCCTGTTTGTAGACTCATTACACTCCTGTGAACTGTGCTTATTATTGTTTCTCTATGTTTCTCCCCGCTGTCACCTGTTATTCCTCCCCTCAGCCAGTTCTGGCAGATGCCTGCCCCTCCCTGAGTCTGCTTCTGCTTGATGTCTTTTTCCTATTAAAAGGGAGTTCTTATTCCCCACTGTCGCCAAGATACTTGCTCATAATAGACTGTCATATCTTTGAGGTTCTCTCTAATATTATATGGTCTTTACCTTAGGCCCCTTGAGACAACTGTTACTGTGAACTGGCTCAATGTGTGTGTGTGTGTGTGTGTGTGTGTGTGTGTGTGTGTGTGTGTGTGTGTGTGTGTGTGTGTGTGTGTGTGT
>JAVDPK010001753.1:116561-127581 GCA_034780415.1 Cichlasoma orientale | reverse complement strand
GTGTGTGTGTGTGTGTGTGTGTGTGTGTGTGTGTGTGTGTGTGTGTGTGTGTGTGTGTGTGTGTGTGTGTGTATGACATATATATATGTATAAAAATATAAAGCAATGTAAAGCAGGGCGTGTGTTTTGAATTAATTAACAGTACGTATTTATGTAACCACATGAGCCAAATTCCTCTCTGTGTTATCTACAGAGTTTATTATCTCGTGCTATCTCGGACTCAGTTTTTAAACACACGTGATTATCATTTGATCATTTACACTGGTGTATAAGCACATGTTCAACCGCAGTAATAGTTAATAAAACATTCCTAACCAGGATGCGATTATCTTAAAGGTTCTTTTTTCACCAGACCTCCTGAAAGCACAGAGAAATATTTCTTCATTTTGAAAATGATGTAATTGTAAAGTAAATGTACGTGATCGATTCAGAGACATAACCTGATCTCGTTTAATGCATGCTCGCAAAGAACCACATAAAAGTCCAGCGACGATCCATTTCTGAATGACACAAATGGGAGCAGCAAAAATAAAGCCTCTCCTCTTGGAATATTATAGGCTGCCTTATGAGGCAGAAAGCGCAGAGAAGTAAAAGTAATCAATTTCAGGAGCAAGTGACCCTCCTATGAAAGCCTGCGGCTGTTACAATGCTGCCTGCATTTTCACCCCCCGCACCCCCATTCATCCATTCATCTGGTTAACTCTGGATTGCCCTGTCAGGACCAGTTCAGTCTGGGATAGCACAAACCATGAGCGACCCATTTCATGAACGCTCCCCTCCTTTTTTTTTTAAGCACGAGCCAACGGCGATGAAGACCTCGGAGGCAGCGGTGACTCATTGCGCACGGTCGGTCAGTCAGGGTGCTTAAATTTTGTGCCTGATTGTGGAGGATCGATACCTCTGAGACCCATATTCTGCTGGAAGGCGTGGCTTGGTGTCACAGACACACGGTTGACTTTTTTCCATATTCATTTCTAGTTTTTTTTTTTTTTTTTTTTGTCTCGTCTCACTGACGCGGACGCGCACTCGGCACCCCACGGCACGGGACTTAAATCGCCTCTCAAGGTAAGCCGCCTTCATCTTTTAAGCAAGGCTGCTCTCTTAGTCTGAGATGTTAAATTCGCCCGCAAGGTCAAATCAAACCAGCAAACATCAGTGGCTTCAGATATGTTGAACTGGGGCAAGAGGCTACAGTGCGTGACATAGATCTTAATTGGCCTGAATAGATCGTGTGCATCACTTGCATGTAGGAGCTTTTATCTGCGCCGTTTTGCATGAATTCATAGTCTGCATACAGACTGTTTACTCTTTCTGTTATTTCTTAACTGCTGCAGGCAAGGAAGAAAAAAAAGAAGAAGCCCAGACACCGAGGCGTTTAATTGTCGAATATCTAATTACAGTCAGGATATGCTTTCCATAAATATTTGCGCTTTGACAACAGACAGGCAGATGCATAGCGGCAGAGCACAAACAAATGGGCTACACCTGTCCATGACCCAAACCGGTAACCTACTATTCTGTTTTTCAAGTCACACGTAGAAAAATATGCTCTATAGGTTTACCGGGTGCGTCAGATTATCATCGTTAAATGAGTGTGACAGGAATGATTATTCTTCTTGGCTCATGAGACATAAGTATGACCCGGAGAAGCTGTCATGTTTCTTGTTGTTGCACCTAAAGAAGAGGATGCTGTTGTGAGGAAGGAGAATGCCTCAAAGGATTAGGCTGATATTAAGATTACTTTGATTACTGAGATAAACTGCACATTGCCCAGAATAGATGATCATCAATAAATGCCACTGAAATGGAAAAGGCCAATTAATGCTCTCTTAAGTGGCGCCTATTGAATTATCATTCAATGCGTTCTTCATTTTCTTTATGCATAGCCTGAAGGCTGTTTTCCATGATTAAATCCTTGACCACGGCACAGTTCATTTGTCTGACTCCAAAGGGTCACACGTTTCAGATGTCTGCTCAGTGCAGAATTGGCCGGATACTTTTGCACATTCAGGAGGGAGACTGAGTTGAAGCCACTCATCGGGTCTTGGATGAAGAAACTGTTGGTCACTGCACAGAATGTGAAACTGATAAAGGGCAAACGAAGGTGTTGCTGACTTTGAAGTCTCTTGTGTTTGTCACAAAAAGTTTAAATGAGTGTTTTTCAGGTATTTATTTGAAATCTATGCAATTATGCTAGACACAGAGATTAAAGGATAATTGAAATATATTATTACTAAGTGGTTAGCTTGCCATTGGCAGAATCTCACAGGATCCCAACACAGTGAGGAACATTTAATTAAACCGAGTCAATAGGCTAGCATGGTTTGACTCAGTTCACCTCATCCATTAATCATTATCTCTTTCTACGCTGTAATATTCATTTATGATCAATTCAGCTGATTTGTGAATGATGCGTTGTGGGCATATTTATTTACATTAGGATTTGTAGAACAAGAGAAACAGTGGTTATATCAGACACCACTGTGTAACATCCACAGTTTTAATCAAAGATCTCTTTTACCTGTAAGCATCTTCAGTCTACGTATGTCACAGTCTTATTGCTGTACTTTGTTTTTGCAGCATTTCCGTTTTATACTTTCTGCATTTTTTTATATTCAGCGCCATCAATCAAGCAGTTTGATCCAAATAATGTCATGGATGCTTATAAAACACATTGCATTTGGAGGTTTCCACAGTTTGGAAACAAGTCCAGTTTAAATGAGAATGTTGAGTTGAATTAACACCACCATTAATATTATTATGATTATACATTATAACTTATGAATTCATTTGATTGTTAAGCTTGGAATCAAATATTTGACTCTTTATTAAAGCAGTGGTGAATGTAGGCAGGTATAGGTCACTGACTGTTCTGGTTCTTGGCTCTTTATGCTGCCAAATTTAATTGCCTGTTAAGGATTGTTGAGGGAAACTGTGGAAAATCATTTTACATGAAATCATCCTGATCTGGAGTGCTATAAGAGTTTGGTCTGATTATATTCATCTAATAAAGGTGTAATTTTTGTTATAAGCTTAATGAGTTTAAAAAAAAAAACTAAGTCTACTTCTATTTTCTTCCTTTAGGAACAGTTACTGATAGCACACCTGCATCTGTTTCCATCTTTGGATATACGGCAAATATTTGAAGACTGAAGCAGTGACTCCACCATGGGAACTAACCCAAAAAGGACAGTGACAGTCCAGATGGTGCCTCAGCTGGCTGGGGTGGACACACTGGGCAACAAGGAGTCTAATGCCAACTGGGCTAAAGAACCCAACATCAAAGTCTCTCAGGTTTGCCCAAAACCCGCCCTCAGATCTCCCGACAAGCAGGATAACCTATCTCTGACGCCTGCTAACGCCATCCCACACACACAAAAAACAGCCTGCAAGGGAGGGGAAGCAGTTTCCACTGTGTCAGACAAATCAGTACAAGGCAATGGAAACCAAATAAAATCTGAGTATGTCACAGGTGGAGACCACCACACACCAAACCTGTCCGTAACAGGCCAAGATGTGGGTGAGGCAGGAGCTGACCAGCGGGATTCCAATGCTAACGTGAAAACATCAAGCCCGACCAATGAAAAGGGTGCGTGTAAGGCCAGTTCGCTGTCTGCTGTCGCAGCATCGGGAGTCGACATGCACAGCAGTGACTGCAAGATAAAAAGCCCAGTTGCACCAGAGGAGAAGCACCCAAGATTGACATCCTTGGCCGAAACCACAACACAAGAGAAAGGTCATAAACATGTTTCTCCGAATGACAAAAAAAGTAATGACAGTGACTTCAGGAAAACAGCATCTGAAGTACAACAAGATGATAAAGGAATTATTTCTGACCCCAAAAGCAAGGATACCGCTATAGCACAAAAAACTAAAGAGACTGATCACATGCAAAGTTGCTCATCAAGCTCCGTTTCTTTGCAAGATGCATCAAAACCTAAACAAAGCATGGAAACTCAACTAAGCTCAGCTAAACCTCCATCTGAGAGTAAGGACGCAGAAGCTGGGGCGACAAACAAAAACTCACATTCCCCGGACCCAGAGAAGGATCTCACGCCAGCAAAGAGATCACAAGTCTCCTCAGATAAACATCAGCCAGTGTCCTCACAGAAAGACTCCTCCTCTCTGCCTCAGGCTACAAAAACCATGCAGGCGTCCGGGCAGGTGGCTGTAGGCAGCAGCCAGACGGACACAGCTGTCTTTGAAGGACAGCAGCACTGCAAGCTCTACACAGAGGCTTCGACTATGACCTCATCGCTATCACCAGCCCCAGTCAAGAAGTGTCATGATATGGAGGTCCAGGCAGTAGCTAAAATGTGCAGTAAGGCTGTGGCCACAAGTCCAAGTCTGTTGCCCTTCCCTGTGACTCGCAGGCAGAGCAGCGGTGCAGTCTCCCGGGAGGAGAACCTGGCTGTAGTCTACCAGGTGAAAGACGGTGCCTCGACTGATCCGAGGTCAGAGAGACTCACTGTTGAGGCGCAGGTGTGCCCCAACCAAAACGCTGGTGTGGTTTTCCACTCAGAAACTTTGTCACAGCAGCATGACTCCAGGCTAGGAGCCAAGCCTAAAGAACCGAGCGCGGCTCCGTGCAACATCCAGCCAGTTTATCAAATCAACATTGAACACAGCAACCACAAGAAGCAAGGCGAGCTCCATGATCAGACCGCTCTCCAGACATCTGCAGCAAAAACAGCCACTGCTGAAACTCCTTCTCTCAAATCAGGGATCCCCCCGGAGACAGCCGTTGTTTCTGTGTCTGGATCTGCTGACAGCAACAATGCTGTGCTGTCCCTGCCAAAAACAACAACAGCAACAACAACAACAACAACAGCAAACACCACATCCAAGTCAGCTCTCACTAAAAATAGAGATGTGAGTGCAAAAGAAAAAAATGCAAAAGCAGGAAGCAAAGCGCAGTCTAAAGAGACAAATTCTGGTAAGAAGAAGAAGATAGAACCGGACAGAAATGATGAAGAGGACGATCAGTCACAGAAGCAGAAAGGAAAGAGCATCCATGATGTTGTCTGGGACGAGCAGGGCATGACTTGGGAGGTCTACGGGGCTTCTGTTGACCCAGAATCCCTTGGCTTTGCAATTCAGAGCCATTTACAGAGCAAAATAAAGGAGCAAGAGAGGAAACTGATGGCCCAGACCTCCCTCCGAAAGTCAATCTCTGGTGTTGATTCGCCGCGACGTGGCAGTAAGAACAAAAGGAGGCAGCAGAACATTTTCAGGTCAATGCTGCAAAATGTCAGACGGCCCAACTGCTGTGTGCGCCCCCCTCCCTCCTCTGTCCTCGAGTAGCACAGGACAGAGGTAGCCTCCATTGTCAGACTCCACCCTTTTCCTAGAGGTCAAAATGTTTGTCCTCCCCTTCATCGAGATTTCAATGCCAAGTGAAACATTAATGGGACGCCGATCCCCGTAAGTAAGTATACTGGAATGTTGTAGCATAAAAGAGTCAAATACTTGTGATGTTTGTGATCCAACAAGGTAGGAAATAGAAATATAAAAAGGAAAAAAAAATAAATATGTATTTTCTAGAAATAGATATGAGAAAAGAGTTTTTAAAAAAAACAAAGGCAATAACAGTGAAACGCATGTATTTACGTTGCAGTGACAGTTGTATGACCTAAAATGAAGTCCAGACCTTCACAGTAACAGGCACTGATCATGGGTTAGACATACTACTTACTGTCAGAATATTTGTGCAGATATATTCAATCAACATCTCATTACATCTGGTGCATTTGGTATATGTTTTTGAGGTGTTTTTTGCAGGGCCCTATATTTATAAGATTGCTGTGTTTTCTTTTTAGTGAGTAATTAAAGAGGGGACTGTATGCATACATGTACGCTGTTCAATCTCTGTCCTTCTTTGGTTTTCTATTAAAATAAGCAAAAACTACGCTGACTTTCACACCTTCATTTCTCGCTGTTAATAGGTTAAATAGGCATCTCTGTGCTGGGGATTTTTTTTTTTTCATGTGTAATTTTAAAGCAAAAAAAATTTATTTCATTGGGACTCACAAACAAAAACATAAGGTTGTGAAAAAAAAAGATTAATATTTAAAAGACTCATCAAATTTGTGTGCAATTGTCAGGGGAGGTGAGAGCAGAGGGAAAGTAGTGACAGTCTGCAGCTCAGAGTAAAGATACAGTCCTTAAAGAGAGCATGATGCATCAAGACACAAAGGTGTTTTTTCCCCCAAAACTATAGGCATCGGTTTCAGTTGAGCACTGGTGGGGGACATATTAGGGGGTGGGATCTTTGTATCCTCCCCCATGAACTTTTAGGAGTGGGGGCGTGTCCCTATATCCTTCCAGAAATCTACAGCTTTGCTTCCAGCAGAGGAAACTGAGCCACTACGCTTCCTCCTGGGAGTCTTGTGTTCAGCCTTAGGCCAGTGCAGGGTCCTTACATGTGGAGATTGCAAGTTTTGTTTGCGCGCACCAGCTTTGGCTTCTCCCACCATCAGAAACATGCATTTCTTCTGTCACTGTGCTTTGACCAAGTTTGCATCTGGAGTTGGCCCCTGGTGGCTGTGCAGGCTGTCCGGTGTAAATTATGGGAAAAAATTTGCATACAGTGAAATAAACAATTTCATTCTGAGGACAACATCAGATGCCGCACCACAACCCACTGAAATCAACGGCACAAAGACGGTTACACGGCACCGAGTGGTTCCTTTTTGCAAAGAGGAAAGAAATAAAGAGGCTGAAAGCAGAAGTGCTCGATTAGAATGAACAAATTTACCAAAAAAAAAAAAAAAAAAAATTAGGAATTAAGTGCCTGGCTCTTTACACATTTTTTGTTTTTTGAATGGAAATAAACCTGCAGCATTAACGTTTCTGCAGCATTAATGTGGAGGCCTTAATGCTGCAGAAGATGAAATGTGCTGCTTTAAGTTTTTGGCTTGTTGTGATTTGAAGTCTGAATCAAAGAATTGATTCAGAAGAGATAGTTTTGAGTAGAACTCTTTACAATAAAATTTGGTTTTATCTGCATTTACCAGAAGAAACTGCTTTATTATAAGCAGCAGATATGTCAGCGCTGCACAGCGGTGAGGTATTATTACTGTATATGACTGTTAGTGTTGATTTTTAAACAAAGCCAGCAATTTCTGGAAAGTTAAATATTTGAGTGGTTTTGAAACGCCCAAGGCCAGGCTTTGGGCTTTGGAAGTTGCTTTGTGTACTTTTAGTTGTTTTCTAGGCTAAACAAATCTTTAACTCCGGAGCGTTCCGATCATGTGAGCATTTCTGAGCTGCATTCAAGACGGCAGTTCTGATTCGATTTGAGAAATTAGAACCGTAACAAGCGGTCACAGTTTTAATCATTTAGGCTACTACTCAAGAAAACATGGCAAACACTGGATATTTCCAGCCCCTTAAATGTAAGAATTCATCCACCCATTTTTTTTTCCCGCCATTTATCCAATTCAGGGTCACGGGATGCTGGAATCGATCGCAGCCGTCATAGGGTGAAAGGTGGGGAATTTTATTTTATTTTTTTTTTAAATTTTAATAAAATTAGGCAACCCTTCAAATTTTGAAAAAAAATACATTGGGCATTTTTTTTTATTATTATTATTTGCTAATACTGAGTATCCAATGCACAAATGTGCAGCGACCTCTGTGCATTCTAATTCAATTCCAGTTCGAAGTGGAGGGCTTTCTGTATCATGAGCAGCTCTGTCCTTCCTGTGTTTTTCCAGCCTTTTCTTTCCAAAACACTTTCTAAAACACTTCAGAGTGAATTTACTGTCCTGAGTAGCGTAACACTGATTTCAGGCGACCGCTGTTACTTTCTTAACAAGCACGTCGCTACATATTAATGTCAGGGTGTGATAACAAGGACAAAAAAAGTCCCCTATACCCGTTGTGCTGTGAAATGTCACAACCTGTAAAGAACAACACAGATGGACTCGTCTAATCTCGACGTCTTTTTTTTGTTTCATCCACTTGAGGACACAGTCGGTGTGTATCTGTCCCACCCTACCTGCTGGGATTTGTGTAAGCCTGTGGATGTTTATGGAGGTAGCAGTGACCGCCAAAGCTCTTTCCACAAAAAAAACAGAGAGAAAAAAAAAAGAATTGGATCTCTCATTATGCCACAGCGCTGACTGAAAGGTATCAAACTGGCATCACTGGACTGTAGAGCCATATTAGATACTAAATTCAGCCTCAGGCAGGCAGTTAATGCATTCTTTCTCCTTTCCATCAAGGTCAGTTTCACACGTTCACATTTCTGTAAGCCTGGTCACCGGCCTTAATTCGTATTCTTTCACCCCAGCTTTAATTAGCTGTGTTTCAATTTTTAATAACCCCCTACTCACTGTGTCGTTATGACTGGTTCCCATTTGAAAGTGCAGATTAGACTTGGCCACGGGTGGTGGGTAGCACAGGGAAGGATTTTTTTTTTCAATGACAAGGAGCACGGGGAGAGATTTCAAAGTGATACCACCCACTGCTACAACTAAAAGAAGACACAGAGTTTAGCTTGCCTTCAGTGTTCACCTGTATGGCTGCACTTGTCACAGCCGCCATGGGTATTCTAATAAATGCATGCTCAACTCTATCTTTTATATCAAAAAAGGGGGAACCAGCAGGGGGTCATTTGGCTCACCCAGTGGCTAAAGGCACATGTCATAACATCATCAGTTCAAATATGGCCTGGGAAATTTGCTGCAAGTCATTACCTGGTTTTTAAAAAAAGTTAACAATTTCTTTTTAAATGTCAAATAATAAATATAATCAACACTCAAGCTCTGTTTAGTGCTGGGAAAGTAGGACTCTTGACAGCTTCGATATCTGACCGAAGTACCTAAAGCTAGAGCACCACATGCCTCCCATCAGCCAGGACTGTTATGTGTATATTTAACTGTGTGCTTCCTAATGAACTAAGTTTTTAAAACAGGTCAGAAATATCCTGCTTCATTCCGTGCTAATTAATACACATTTCATATACTTGTGACTGTGGCAGCAAGATACTGTGTCCCTCAGAATAATAACAAAAATCATCTATATTTTTTCATCAACAACTGATGACTCAAGAAAAAAGAATAGGTTGCTTAAACTGGCAATATCTGTCACTTGCATTCAGTGGCGTCTCATCTTTTCCAGAGATGTGATGCTACATACACTCACCAGCCACTTTATTAGGTACACCTTGCCAGTACTAGGCTGGACCCCCTTTTGTGTTCAGAGCTGCCCTAACTCTTCATGGCATAGATTCAACAATGTGATGGAAACATTCGTCAGAGATTTTGATCCATATTGACATGATAGCATCACACAGTGGCCGCAGATACTGGTTGTGTTCCATCACATACCAAAGGTGCTCTAGTGGAGCCATGCTTTCATTTCGTTTAGGTCAAATTCTGACCCTTCCATTCGAATGTTGCTGCAGAAATCGAGATTCATCAGACCAGGAAATCTTTTTTCAATCTTCTACTGTCCAATTTTGGTGAGCCTGTGTGAATTGTAGCTTCAGTTTCCTGTTCTTAGCTGACGAGATGCACCCGGTGTGATCTTCTGCTGCTGCAGCCCATCTGCTTCAAGGTTTGACGTGCTCAGAGATGCTCTTCTGCATACCTTGGTTGTAAACGAGTAGTTATTTGAGTTACTGTTGCCTTCCTGCCAACTCAAAGCAGTCTGGCCATTCTCCTTAAATCACCTTTCATCCCCATTCTGATGCTCGGTTTGAACTTCAGCAGGTTGTCTTGAAATGTCTGCATGCCTAAATGCATCGAGCTTCTGCCGTGCGATCGGCCGGTTAGATATTTGCGCGGACAGGTGTAATAATGTAGCTGGTGAGTGTGTGTCTGCCGCAATGCGTATCATGATGTGCAAAGTCAGTTAATATTTTATAAATTGCACAACCTCTAATAAAGTACTGGTAAAAACAATGATGATTAAGGTGAAAGCACAGCCCTAATACACAGCTGGGAACGAAAAATTAATCTCTCAAGTGTTACCACTTAACAAGGAGACTCCCAAGCTGTGTCATAAGCTAAAATTAAAGACTGGTAGTCCATGAGAAGAAGGAGTCCCTCTGTTACAGCCCTAGGGTCTAGCCTGATTCATGCTGAGATGCTTAAACTAATGGTGCCGCTACTGTGGCTGAGCTGAAGAGCTGAGACTAAAGGAAAAAAAAAAAAGGCATTTCAGTGTGCAGTGAAATATTTTCCAGTTTGTTCGTTATAAAAAAGCAAATCCTTCACATTGCTCGATGCCGAAGAGAATGTGCACATTTATAGAAATTAGTTGTGCATAAAGCAATTAACTTTCAGCTGCTCTGTTTTGCTACACTTGGATAATTAATAGCTAGAAATCTTAATGTTTGAAGGCACTTTGAAATACCAAATTAGATGTTCTCGAGTGGAGAAGATTAGACACTATCTTGCCCGACTTAGTCCTATTTGGATGCCACTGAAGACGTGTGTGTTTTTTAATCATTTCAAAGTGTAAACACCGCCATGTGCAACAGCATCCTCGGATTCTGGGAGAAATTGAGGGCAGCAGCAGTAGCAGCATCATCATTTTGGAGCTATAATTGAAGTCCAAGATAAGTTGCAGTGGTATTGGGATTTGAGATCTGCTTGCAGTGACCCAGTTTGCTTCATAAACACACAAGCTCCTCCATTTCATATAGAAACTCTTACAGAATGCTACAGCGCCTTGAAAGAAGCCATTACAATTATCCAGACCATCACAGGGATAAAATATATCCTCTCACAGATCATTTGTGGGACATTAGATGCACTTTTATCTTGGGGATGAGTGCTAATAATATTTGCAGATCATATTTAGAGATTGTGGAGTGGGTAATTAGTGGTGGCTGTTGATCACAGAGAATTTATGACAAATTGATCTCTTTTCCTTTGTATGGAGACAATATCCCTGCGATGATGTCAGAAGTACTGCAACTGTGAAGTACCATTAGTGAGTGTGTGTGTGTGTGTGTGTGTGTGTGTGTGTGTGTGTGTGTGTGTGTGTGTGTGTGTGTGTGTGTGTG
>JAVDPK010001753.1:60890-89378 GCA_034780415.1 Cichlasoma orientale | reverse complement strand
GTGTTTTGAGTTTATGCTGTGTGGAGTGTCCTGCATTGAGGTCCTTATCCTGCCTGCTACACGCTGATCCATGACAGAGATAGATAACATTCCTGAAGTGTAAAGAATTAAGTGGTGTATGAATGTGTGGTTAAAATCTGAATTGCAGTTAAAAGGGTCTTGAGTGGTCAGTAAGACTGTAAAGAATGAATTTATTCTGAGAAAACTAACTGTGAGCTAACTGTGATTAGAACAGAGCTAGGTTTGGGGGTCATAACATTATAAAGGCACCTGAGCTGCCATTTCAGAGAGTGTGGGAAACACATGTGCATATCCCACATGCGTACGTTCCTGCCACTGCTTTGAATGCACAGGCTAGTTTGCAATGTGGAAATGTTATGTATTGTGCTCTAAGTGTTAATTAATGTTGAATTAATATGGATAATTATGGTAGTTATAAGGATTTTTATAGCGGTGTGGATAGTGTTTAACAGTTGTAACAGTTATATTAAAAAATCTGATCAGTCAAATCAGCTATTTATGCATATGCTGTATGCTGTAGTACAAAATTTGGAATAGAAACTCATTATGAGGGAATTCTTGGCGCAGGTCAAAATTGACTCAAACCATATTGTGAAGGCATGAAATATAAACAGTATTAAAGGGTTAAGTTTGTGATTTATCTATCCAGCATGCATTTTGGCTGCTTTGGTTCATTCTTACTGCTCCCATGGAGTTTTTTTTTCAGAGAGAGCCACAGTTAGCAACTAGCTGGTGAGCACCATGGACTAATCAGTAGGGATCAAAAAGCTGAAAGAGCTTAAAGGCTGCACAACAGCTGTAGGGAAAATTAAAACCTGTCCCGTCTCCTTCACATTTATCTTACACTTGATTTCCAGCCCACTGAATATACCCTCCTTCTGGCGCATGTGCCTGGGGAAGCACCACATGAACTCCTCCATGGACATTCCCTCAGCAGAGGAATGCTACAAGGTGGACGCTATCATGCGCCACAAAGGATTTGTCTATGAGCAGGATCGCACTGACATCACCAACGACATCGCCCTGGTGCATCTGGCCAAACCTGTCAGGATGACAAGAGAGATCAGCCCCATCTGCCTCCCGAAACCCGGTGCTGTGATGCCTGCTGGGACACCGTGCTTTGTCACTGGCTGGGGAGATGAGAAAGGTAGAAGCAGTCACACATTTCAGTTTCCTGCTAAAAAAAAACATTCTAGTAATTAGGAACTGTCAGTGACCTTACTGAACCTCATGTCTGTGCTGATATGATAGTAATGTAATAAATCACGAGTCCAACTCTCCTTCAGTCTGTACTTGTACAATAATTGCCAAAATTAGGATCCTGTCTCAGAGTGACAATGAAAAACTAGTCACAAAAGACACAAAAGTGCAAAACATTTGTCATGAAATAACAAGAGAACAGGCCGCACCTGAACATGAAACTGCCTGCCAATTACCTTTGAGCCTGTGACGATGAGGGACCATGTATAAAAATGGCTGCAAAAAACAGCCAATGCAATACTTTTGTTAAACCCCTTGAATTAAAGCTGAAAGTTTGCACATTCTGATTGTTTTATTTAAAGCCACTGTGGTGTTGTACAAAGGCAAAACTACAAAAATTGAGTCTCTGTCCAAAAACCTGGGGACATTCTGTAGTTAGGGCTGGATCAGTGACCCTGAAACATTCTTAGTTACAATGTTGCTATAGGCTCAGGCTGCTGGGACCTCCCATTTCATCTCCATTCCATGCTACTATTGCAACTTTTGTCCGCTTTCTTCCGTGGTTTGTATTTTTTTTTATAATGTCTGTGGTTCCTGGTCGCTCTGTGATGTGTTACCTACCCTCTCTAAGTCTGGTTCTATTGGGGATCTCCTCCTGGTTCGCAACAAAAAAGAAGCCCACTTTTTGGCATCCAGCAGCAGTGATGACTTTGGATTTAAGTCTGAGGTTCCACTGCAAATATTACTAGGTGGTTTTCAGGTTTGGACTGATTACTGAGAGGGATAAGGAGAGTTGGAAATGTATTCATCAGTATGTCAGTGTTAAGATCTGCACATTCTACAATATACACTTTTTTGATTTGAACTTTTTCATTTAGGTAACCTGTTCCCCAAAGTGTCTGAGAAGCTTAATCAGGCCGCTCTGCCGATTACTGACTTCCAAACCTGCAGTAAACCTGCTTACTGGTGGGACACCCTCAGGCCCTCCATGATCTGTGCTGGCTACGAGTCCCCAGATGAGCTCAAGTCAGCCTGCCAGGTTCGATGACACATACAGAAAAGAATATCTGTCTGAATTAGGGATGCACTGAGGTAAACTGATGTTTGAATACTTTATTGGTGCATCAATCATCTAAATAGACACACCGGAAGTTCTTAAGAGACAATGAGACTGTTGTTCACTGCCGAAACTCTTTTCAAGCTATTTTGACACATTATATAAGCGTGCTGGCCTCTCATCGTCTTTTATGCATCTCCCTGAAAACACTTTTGTTTCCAGTCATTCAGCCTTGATCTCAAATGGCTGCTGTCCACTTTGCAGGCATAATTAGACAGAAGACCACAGGAACATTATTTGTCTGCCTTAATGAGCAGCTAGCCACGTGAAAAACACTGGGAAGATTTACATCTTAGGAACTTCATAAAGCACGACTCTGACATTTGCCTCATGAATACTTTGTCAGGTTGTTAATAAAGACTGACTTTTACTAATTCAAGGGCACGGAGATGATTTACAGTGGCTGCCAAAACCTAATGTTCTGCCTTGCATCATAAGTAGATCTTTGCTGATTGCTTTGTTCCGCCTTCCTGTAGGGTGACTCGGGGGGTCCTTTCGCCTGTGCCACTGCTGCTGGAACAAACACAGCCTGGGAGGTACACGGCATTGTCAGCTTTGGACCTCAGGGCTGCATCAGAGACAAAAAGCCGTCAGTGTTCACCCGCGTCTCCGTCTTCAGTGACTGGATAGACAGCAACATCAAGAAGTATATTTATGAAAGTGGAAAAGCTATCTAGAGATAGAGATTATGGCATGTTGGGTTCACCACATTTTTCTTTAAAACCCCCTGAATGTAACAAACGCTGACTGGTGCCACCAAGCTACAAGACAAGGTTTCCTTCCAGTGAAAACATAAAAATATTTAGTAAATACTATATTAAATATTGCCTATATTTTTCTACCCAATAAAACTGCCCAACATTATAAGGAAAAAAATTAGTATATTTGTAAAATAATGTATAAATAAAAATATAAGCCTTCCATTTACTGTTTATTTTTTTTTTCATAATGTTGTGTTATGATTCAGATGTTTGAATGAATTTTAAAACTGTAATAAAAATGTATCTGTTCATCTGTTTCAGAGGCATTCAGTTCATAGTCATACATAACTAAAAAAAGAAGAGCATTAAATAAAAACAAAAAAAACTGGAACCAGAAAAATGTTGATTTAAATCTCAGATACTGCAAATAATAATGCTTTAAAAGAAAAACTGTCCATGTGATGTCTCTATATGAAGCTTTGAAGCAGTTTCCATCTTCTGTGTGTAGTTTAATACAGCATCGAGTAAAACATTACTGTTTCTCTTCCAGTCACTGATCAGCTCTATCCTCCGGTAGATGAATGTTGCAGCACATATTTAAAGTTTTCTTTTGGAGTTTTAGCCCCCCTTAATCACATGACCAGCCAACTGAGCCAATTGGAGAACTCAGCTCAGATTTCAGCCTAGGAGGAGAGGGGGGGGGGGGGAGGGAGGAGAGGGAGGAAGAGAGAAAGAGACAAGCACTAATCTGTGCTCAGGGTCTAGACGGTGTATAGTCTGCCGGTAGTGACAGCACTTCCTTAAACTCTTTCCCCGGCTGGATTATTTGTGTTTTTGGACTATCTGAATGGCTCGGTGTGAGGTGAACGAGATTCCCAACCCTGGGAAAAGTCCAAGAGTGTGTCCTAGAACAGAGTGAGGAGAGGAGGAGGGAAGACAGCAGCACTTTTTCTCCTCATCTTTGCCTGCAGTGCCGGCATTTCTTCTGCGGGAGAATGGGGGCAGGAGCTATGACCATCTGTGTGAGTAGAAACTACAAAGCTAGAGTTGAGTTCCCATTCAACCTGTGATTAAGGGCTTAAGAATGTATAACGGGGCTGTTCTGCTCAGCGTCAGTACACAGACTCTTTTATGATGGAGTGTGTTGTCTCTTTAAAATGTCCAGGAGGGAAAAATGTTCCTACCCTGAAGTAAATAACTTTCCCTTCCTCAGCTATCTTTTATTACCCAAAGCATGACTCACAGGGTTCAATGACCACTTTCCTTGTTTGTAATAATAAAAAAAAAATCTTCCTCTTAAGTCAACACTAACCTCACTCTGGCATCCTTAAACAACAACTAGAACACAAAAAAACAACACTATGTTTCATATTTTAAGTCAACACGTCATTTTCTCCAAGCATGTTGTCATTTTCCAATTTTTTTCCTAATGGAAATAGTGTCGTTATAAGCACCACACCAACATTTTTCTTCTTGCAGTAGTTACTTTGAGCTCTGCAGCTGTTGCTTGGGGTTCCTGTAGCGCTTTTGCTTGCCAGTTGCTTCAATGGCCACCCACACAGGGAGGGAGGGAGGCTGAGACAAGGGAGGTGGGGGTGGAGGGTGGAGGGTGGAGGAAAAGGAGGGCACATGCTTGGGCTTGCTATCCCCTTCATGAGCAAGTAGAAGACATGCTAGATGGCCTGTACTGATAGTAGTCTACTTAGAGTCAAATGTTTTTAAAAGACTTGTTCGCTAGCCCAAGTATTCCCACAGAAGGAAGGGGAAACAGGCCTTCCCTCATGTCCCTGTCACTAAGTTTCCTTTTCACTGTCAAATGCTGAAGTGTGAAAATATCTGAAGGCTGGGGGAGGGGACGAGCATCATTAGGTGAATCACAGTAAACAATAGAGGCGATTCTGTACCAACAGTATGTGTTTGCATTTGAATTGATAAGGGGAAACCTGCTGTAAAATCTTTGGTTTCCCTGTTTCCCAGCTGTGTCATGTCATGTCATGTGTATGATAGTAAAGGAAGATTTAGGGGACATCTGCTCCATAAGGCCCCTTACAGTCAGACTTAGCTCAGACCAGCTTAACTCTTTAAAACTTGCAGCAGGAGTAGTACACAAGACCAGACTGTAACTCTGAAAGGACCAACTGTGGCCACATAAACCGTGATGTTGATATTATTACCAACAGACTGCTGCGCATATACGATACAGCATCAGCTGTGCAAGCTGGAAATCTAAAGTTGATGTTGGTGACTGAAAATATATTGCCTTCTACCACACGCAGTTAAAAAACATCCTGAACTTCATGTGTATAACTCAGTGAGGTACTATTGTGGCTTACTTGTTTTCCCCAGCCAAACCTCTTATTTCTAACTTATTTACGCCTAACATCTTCTCATGTTTGAAAGCACAGCAATTCTATCAAACCATAAAGCATTTTGATTCAAAATGCAAGTGAACTAAATCTCCATTTTTGTCTTCAACAAGAAGGTGCAGCTGCATTAGTTTGTGAATCTTGTGTTTAGTCTAGTAAGCATTGGGACATATGTTTCCAGCTTCATAAATGCTGGTTTAAGTGATATTGTGTGGCGTATTAACACTATCAGAGCATCTGCCGTGCTTAAGATTTTGTCTCAGAACCCATCTTAGCACCATCTGTGAGGTGGGTTTAAATCAGCGTGACTGTAGCTTCTGTGTCCTAGCAAGTGGAGTCAAAGGGAATCAGTTCAGTAGTAGTTCTACATTCCTGACACATTACACCCACTGTGCCACTGTGGACGTTACTGTAGCCACAGTTTAACCCAGGTCTCTTGTATGAGTCAGTTTTGAACTCTGTGTTACTCGGAATTGGTGGAAGTCATTTCCTCCTCCCCCCCAGTCTCCTAAACCTACAGCAGAAATTCATTACACTGAATTTACAGTCAGCAAAAGTCTTGAAGCACTCCTTATCTTTATATTTTGCTAAGAAAATGGGAAATAGGTGCAGTGATTTATTGAAAATGTACAAACATACAGAACCAGTCAAAAGTTTGGACACACTCACCCACGCATTTAAGGCAAAAACTGAGTTTTCAGTCAATTTTCAGTCCAGTTCTTGTGTAATACAGCATCCCTCAGCCTTTTCTCTCAGTTTCCCTTCCATAAGACTGGCTTCTTGACAGCCGCCCTTCCACTGAGATCATTTCTGATGAGGCTTCAGTGAACAGGAGACGGCTCAACCGAAGGGCCAGACTTTCAGATACTCTTCATCTGCTGTAAATAGTTTTTAGATCTGCCGCTTTTTCGGCTAATAGCTCTTTGGGAATCACCTTGCTGCTCCAAACATGCCTTTTTATGCCTGTCAAACTCTGTGATCTTTGTCATTTTTCACAGATTCAACGAAAGGAATGGGAACTTTGTGTTTTTGCGGCAGGCTGCTAGTAACAAAGAAATTGGCTCTTTGCTGAGTTGTCTGTTGTGCGCAGACACAACCCTGGTTCATCCCTTGGGTTAGATGTTTTTTCTAAGCTTGAATGACGAGTGAAAAAGCAGCCAATGGCCAAAGAAAAACTTTGAAAGACCTCCAGAAAGCCTGGAGAATTATTGCTCAAGACCACTTAAAAAAATTAAAGGATGTCTGGATCCTTGGTAGTAAAATATAAAGAAATGAGAGATGACTCAAGACTTTTGCACAGTACTGTAAAGAGAAAGACAACAAATGAGTGTCATAAAGTCTCTGTGTGCGGAGGCAGAGACCGTGGGGCGCTGTTTGCCTCGATATGTTATCAGGTAAACATTATGTTCAGGCTTTGAATCGGCTCAGCTTGGCTAAGAGCACATACGCTAACGAAGTACATCACCCCAGCTGCTGTACTTAAGTTCAATTATGAGTTATTTTGAGTATTTTTTGCTACTTGTCTACACCTAAGAGGAAAATGTTGCACTATTTATTCCTTTACATTCAATGTGGCAGTCATATATAACTGTTAAAATTAGACTTATGGTTTTATATCTACTATATATATACATTCAACAGTATATGAAGTCAACAGTTATACATCAGTAGCATCAGAAAATGTAATTTTTTTCCTATATTATATTTTGTATTCCTCAATAAAATAAGTCATGGAAATTTTCATTGAACTTGTAGAACGAGCCTTTATTCTTAGGTTGAAATCTTATATCTGCCAGTCTTGGACGCTACACTCTCTGTTCTGATATCTTTACTATCATTCAGATTCCTCATGGCTGGGTATATACCATATGTGCTTCACTAAATGTGTGCTCACTTGTGTGTGTGTGTCACCCTGGCAATGCCTTTAATCAAAGGTGTTGCGCGGTAACCTGATATTTGTCGTAGCAACTCATGCGCAGCCAGCCCTCCTCTTTATCTTCCTTCCAGCTCTCAGCACCCTGTAAGGGCATGGCAGTGTGTCTGGAGGAGCAGTGCATGTAGTCAGCCACTTCATGAGCAGCACACACACCTTTTAGTCACCTTTAGGGTGAAATGAGCTTTCCTCCATAACAGGTGTCTAAAAAGATGCCACGTCCAGGACTGCAGTCTGCCTCCCCAGTGTCAGTGTTTGACTGCTGCTTTCTGCTCTCCCTGCAGCACAACAAGGCAGCAGTGCAGGTTAAAGAGGACATGAAGAAGATGGTCCAGATGCCCATCCTCAGACCCAGGGCAGTGGCAGCCAAGCACACCAAGCTGTTTGGAGTGTCCCTGTTTGAGCTGCGAGAGCAGGGGCTGGTGGAGGATGGAGTGCCTCTGGTGGTGCGGAGGATGGTGGAGCATCTCCGCAAGGACGGTGAGGCAATAAGAACGCACGAAGCAGAAATGCAGTCACTGATTATTTTTAAGTTGTTTTTTTTTTTTTTTTTTTTTTTGAGCTGAATACATTTAGGGTCGCATGTTCAAAATCATGACATCATGACAATATGCTCAGCATTTCTTGAGTCTGCTTAATATGAGATGCACAAGAATTAAACCAGAAGAATGATTTAGTTAGGCTAAGGAAACTTAATGCAAATCAACAATAATTTGCAATAAAGCAAACTAAGCTTGTTTGATGTAATTTTCTTTACTGCTGGTTTTATTCATTTATAACATTTACAACAAGTGCACTTTAATAGACTAACGAAATAACTTGTCATTGCATGCATTATTAACACATGTCACTTCACTCTTTACTTAGTTACACTACGTTAATACACAGCTACAATGATTATTTCAGTACTTTGCCATTTGGTTTTCCTGCAGACAAGAACGATGCAAAGTTGAATTTCCAGAGTTTTAAAATCCCCAATTTTCCATCATCATCCAAAAAACAAATACAGAAACTAGAGGAACCTAAATACAAAATGTGTTTCACTGAGAACTATTTAAAAAACAGGTTGTTATTAAATACATCAATATTACCACAGGAATCCATCAGTGTTCTTTTACCTCAGATAATAATTTTACATTGATAAAAGATCAGTGCAGTCTTTAATATAAGCCAACCCATTTCTCAAAAAAAAAAAAAATGGCACAGCATGTATCAAAAATGAATCAACCATCACATGTAGTTAAGAATCAACATTTTAAAATATACATTGCGCTGTTGATCTACTTTATTTTCTGTAGTTCTTATGGTTGACCACTAGATGTCCCTACTAGAAAATGATATCGTTACTCAGGTCCAATATATATTTGACTTAAGCTCCATGTGCAAACATTTGAGAATGTATTTACACTTCAGACTATCTCATAACAATTTAAGGTAAGCATGGAGGGAAATGATTTAATTCCTTCTGTGTAAAAACATGGACACATGATAGTGTCTATTTTGAACACTTAGCGACGCTATCTAGCAATTAAATCAAAAACAGGTAATTAACTGAAATTTGAGTTGTTTATTTCATGTTTACATCCCCCAGTACTGCAAAGGTAAGGCTTCATAACAATGTGTTAGTAAGTCTGCACAGTTGTTGGTTCATTTGCTGGAAAATAACCAGTAAGTCAATAAGCCATGCTATAGTCTCAATGCAACAATTAGACTAATCAAAATTTTATATTTTTGATGGTGCTGTAAGAGGAAAAGCCTCTACGTCAGAAAAATGCCCTTTTTTATGGACCAAATGAAAATCCAGGCTCGATAGCAGTACTACAGGACATAACAGTGAGCCAGAAAAATACCTGCAAGTCAGTTACAATGCAGAACTACAAATGCTTTGTATTCCTCTGAGGATGGACTGACACTAATAATATAAAGTAAATCTGCTACCAAGGAGAAAATAAATAGAAAGATTTAGTAAAAAATATATATTTGCAGCTTTCATTAAAAATATAATTATTAAGGCGATGCTGTTAAGGGCCTAATTTATTACTAACTTATAGCCTATCTCTTAGGCCCAACACATTTCTTAACTTTTAACTAAACGTATTTCTATTCCCTTTTCTTTAGCACTGCATCGGGAAGGTCTGTTCAGGGTAAACGGGAACGTCCGTGCTGTGGAGACCCTGAAGCAGCGTCTGGAGGGTGGCGAGGATGTGGACCTGCTCTCTGAGTCTGATTCCTGGACTGTAGCCAGTTTGATCAAACAGTACCTCAGAGATCTGCCCGGGGGTCTGGTAGACTCGACGGTCCAGCAGGCACTGATACAGCACTATCAAGGTAAAATACCAACATGTGGTCCCACCTTATGTGCTTATTTTTCAGTAGCTGTGTACTAAAATTATCCTACCACATGTAGTAGATCAGGTTTCTTTTTTTTGACTACATCATGTGATCAAGCAGATATTGGATTTCCAGTGTAATGTAGATCTGGGTCATGACTCTGACTGGGATGATAAGCAAGACCATCTTTAGGCGATGAATTTTGCGATTAGCTACGTGGCCATCTACAGCAGGTGGTGCATTTATAGATGCTCTGTGTGTGTGTGTGTGTGTGTGTGTGTGTGTGTGTGTGTGTGTGTGTGTGTGTGCTTGTGAGAGAGAGAGTGTGCGATATGAAGGTTGACAAACCTCAGAGGTCATAAAAGGTAAAGTGAGTCATTTGCAGGAAAAGCATCTGTGATCATTCCCAGCTTCGTTGTTGGGTTTAAACTCTTTGATGGGAGTGTATACTGTAGCTGTTGCGCTGGCTTTGCTTTCCTCACGAACATCGGCCTGCATTGTGAAGCTGCTCCTGGCATTTGTTAAATTGTTTTGGTTTCCACCAGGCCTTTTTAATTAATTTATCTGGCCGAAATCCCAAACAGTTGGTGGTTAAATCTTTCTGAATGCGAGGATTTTCTGCATTTTACGTTTTAACATTATTACAAATTCAATAGCTTTCAGGATTCTTGGGGGTATTAAAAATAACTTGCTACTGATTTTAGATTTAATTCGAAGCAGTTAGAGTGGTATTTGCCTTTTTTTCTAATTTAAAGAAAAGTAACATTTATAATTCTGTAAGCAAAACATTATAACTGAGAATTGAATAATAATTCATTGCACTCCTAAACTTTGCCCTACAGTTGCTAGGAAAACAATATTTTTGCAGTACAAAATTATACTCTAATCTGGACAGTTTAGGATTTGCAATGTTGAATGGCAGTTTAAGGGCATGTACATATATAACACTTTACCAGGACAAAAGTCACAAAGTGCTTCACTGTATAATATAAAGAAAATGCATAGACACAACAACTAAAACATAAAAAATGGACAAAAATAAATAAAAGCAGGCTTGCATAGTTGGGTCTCAAGCGTCTTCTTAAGTTTAATGGGAGTGAGTTCCACACCTTCATAAGCACAGTTTCTTTTGGTTCTTAGCCTGGATGAAGGCACCACCGGCAAACAGTGGTCAGTAGACCCGAGGGACCTGCTAGTTACATACAGTATGGATGTAGAAGCTTACTAATACAGGCAGACATCTGACCTCAAAGAGTTCTGAAAGTGATGACCCAAATCTTGAATTGAACCCTAAATTTTATGGGGAGCCGGTGTAGAGAGGACCTAGTGAGAAGCCTCACAGCAGCGTTCCAGACCTTTGGTAGGCAATCCAGGGATCATTTGCTCAGGCGAAGGAATGTTGAACTGCAGTAATCGAGCCGTGATGAAATAAAAGCAAGTGTAATTATTTCCATTTGAGATTGAGACACACACATTGAGACGGGCTGTGCAACGCAGATGATAAAAACAGAATCATTCGAGACAGTCAACATGTTTCAACATCAAAACTGATCAAATCCCAGATTTCTGACAGCTCAGAGAACTGAAGATGAGATGGATCCAAGATTCTCAGTCACCATGGGCACAAATACTGATGCGCAATCTTTGTATTAATGGTCTGGCCTCGTGCAGCTAAAATAAGTTTAAGCGTATATTTGTCTATATTATTTTTGTTATTTCTTTATTTTACTATATTTTCTACACAGATGTTGCAAATATTTAGACATTTACATGTGTATTCTTCCTCCTGTTAATTGCCTGTTTTTGCAGCCACTGAAAGTTTTTCTAATTCTACAGAAGCAGCAATTTAGACGTCGTGGAAAAGTATATGAAAAAATAAAATAAAAGAATGTACATATAGGTGGACGCACGCATACAGAATCTGAACTTTACCCAGCTGTAAAAGGAGCAGCTGTGAGAGCTCCAGGCGATTATTCCCCCTCTCCAAACTGAGACAGATGTACCCACATACCCACTTTCACACGCATGCATGCACATTCACATAGACCTACAGTGCACACTCACAATGTTTGCGTCACTAAGTCATTTGGGATCAGCGGTCATATCCGTTTATCCAACTCTGACCCAATTATGTATCCCAAGTAAGAGCATCAACATATTTTCAGGCAGTAATGCTCAGGTATTACTAGTCACCATAACCCAAGTTTAGATATTATTGCAGAATGGTGGATGGAGCTATTACTGCCTACCGGGGGATGTTCTGTAATAGTATTTATTATACTTTGGAGTTGTTAATTAATTACATGCAAACAGACCTAAGCAGAATACCTGTTAATGAAAAACTTAAAGCACGAGTGCATTATTAACTACTCTGCTAAAGTTAGCCAGACATTTCAGACACTACAAAGGTTAAGGTTTAAAAATATATATATATTCTGACATCTTATGTATCTGTAGAGTATGGTGATGACTGCACCTGGTCAGACGTGAGACACCTTCTCCTGCAGCTTCCCGACATCCACCACAGTCTCCTGCGCTACCTCTGCCACTTCCTCACCCTCGTGGAGAGCAACCACAAGGACAACCGCATGACTGCCCTCAACCTCGCCACTGTGTTTGGGCCCAGCGTTTTCCAGTGAGTCAGACATTTCTTTAGGCTAGATGTGGTTAAACAGTCAAAATACACTCCTGGGCACCAATCCCGGCATCACCTCAGGTACTTCTTGTTGCCTTTTGATTTTTAAGCAAACATTGTGCAATAAAACTGTTAGGCATTCACAACTATCCGAAACATTGTTATTGTTGTTGTTTAGGGGAGCTTGTTTAATGAAAGAGGGAGTAATCAGAAGCAGTACAGTTAAAGGCAGGATGAACGCAAACAATATGCTCAAAAGGATATCAACAATAATTGTAGTGCTGTAGGGCCTGGAGTCTATTCCAGCTGTCACGGGGTGAAACGTGGGGTACACCCTGGACAGGTTGCCAGCTTATTGCAGGGTTAACACAGATAACCATTTACGCTCACATTAACACCTTCTGCTAATTTAAAATTGCCACTTAACCTAACATGTCTTAAAACTATGGGAGGAATCTGGAGTATCCGGAGAGAAAACAGCCCGAGAACGTGCAGACTTCACACAGAAAGGCCCCCCCTTGCTGTGAGGCAGCGCAGTGCTAACCACTGCTCCTGCCATACCTGGTGCCTCATTTATAAAAATTTATTTATATTTATGCTTGAAATTAGACAGTTTTATATTTCAAGATCTATTCCCTAGTGTGGGCCCTAAAAGATGTCGAGAGTGAAAATGCTTGTTTGACACGTGTGCGCGCCACACTGCAATACACCCACACAAACAACAGGAACGTCACTTACGTCCTGTCTGAGGCAGCATTGCTTAGAGCGAGATGATGATGTCAAAATGATTTTTTGGTTTTTTTTACATAAATACCTTGTTATACATAGTTTTCTGCTTTGTAGTCTGATTTATAAACAGAGCTTCTGTCTCTGCCCCACAAGTGAAAGTTCCCTGGTTCAAGACCCAGACCCAGCCTCATGGGGTCACAAGCTAGTTTGCCACCCTCAAGCCTTTAGAAATGGTAATATTGCATCAGAAAGGGCATCCAGTGCTTGGCCAGCAGGTGGCGCTTTAGCTTATTGAGTGGGAAGAGAAGCAGCTTGTCAGGAGAGCAAAAAAAAAAAATGTCATCGTTTGAGAATAAAACTTGAATCTAGTGAATGATTATAAATTAATCTCATTTTACATACAGTACCAGTACTGTTTGGCACTGAGAGGACAACAAGCATTCTTTAAAAGATAATGCAGACAGTAGTCCTTTTTTTTTTTTTAATTAATTTACTTGACAAAGTTCACTAAGAAAGCCAATCACTTTGACTTACCTGTGCGTTTAAAACACAAACCCAAAGCACACGTTCAGCACAATGATTCTCTGGCCCTTCTTGGTTGTGTTGCATGATGGATGATGGATCTAAATATTTAGGCTTCATAAAAGTTTCACGCATCCCAACCTTTATCTGTTCGCGGATGTGAAAATGTTTAGAAATAAATTATGCAGGATGTGGCCTCATATGCCTCTCTCAGGCTTCTTAACTCAGTAGCTCTGTTCTCAAGTTTTTAATTTTCTGTTGAGCTTACCAGGCGGCCAGTTTCGAATCATACTTATACATTTCTCAACATGTAACTCCACCGATCTCCAGGCTGGTAAGCAGTGGGAATCTCCGGTAATAAATTGGTTTGTTGAGGCTGGGAATCCCATGGAAACTGAGATCAGAGAAACTGGTAGTGTTTCATACAGTACATCCTGTTCTCTTCAACAAAGGCTGTGTGTGTGTCTGTGTTGAGGTTATGTAGTTAGACGTACAGATAGGCTGTGTGAGATGTAGCCCAGCATGCTACTGCACACAGCTGTGCAGTTGTATCATACAAACTTGTTATAGAAGCTGGATTCAGCCTGACAAACTGCTGACTGGCTTTCCATTTCAGTAGCATGATTACGGCTCAGTCGTGTTCAGTACAAATTCTCACTTTTATTGCTGCTGCTACAATTGTGTTCACAGGGACAGTCCACACATGAATTCAAGTTATCCATTTTGATTGCTTTTGTGTGAGCTGCCCAGTTTTGGGGATACTCTCTCTACAGATGTCTGCTTTGCCCTTAAATTTAATGATAGTGAATGGCGGCTGCCACAAATATCTCAGTCTTGAAAACCTCTGTTGCACTGTCTCTTTCTATAAATCCTAACCAAAAAAAAAACTGCACATCGATCTGTATCACTTTACAGAAACCTGTAAACATGTTATAATGTAAACATTAATAGCTTTCCCTGAACTGAACTGTAATGTTAGCTAGCTGCATTTTTTGGCTGGTGGATGTAGAGAGTAAGCAGAAAATACACTCACCGGACACTTTATTAGGTATAACTTGCTAGTACTGGTTTGGACCGCCCTTTTGCCATCAGAGCTGCATATCCGTGATGTGAATCTCCCATTCCACCACATCTCAACGGTGCACTATTGGATCTGGTGACTGTGGAGGCCATTTGAGCAGAGTGGACTCATTGAACTCACCGGTTCGAAAAAACAGTTTGTGATAAATTGAGCTTTGTGACCTTGCACGTTATCCTGCTGAAAGCAGCCATCAGAAGATCGCTGTGTATGCTGTGGTCATAAAGGGATGGGGGCTAATAAGGGGCCCAGAGTATGCCAAGAAATTATCCCCCACACCCTTACACCACCACTACCACCAGCAGCCTGAGTCACTGACACGAGGGGGATGCTTGTTTGCTGTCATGTTGTTTATGCCAAGTTCTGTCCCTGCCATCTGAATGTTAGAGCATAAATTGAGATTCATTTGACCGGTAAACGTTTATCCAGTCTTTCATTGTCTAATTTTGGTTAGCCTGTGTGAATTGTAGCCTCGATTTCCCGTTCTTAGCTAGCGGGCATAACACCAGGTGTGGTCTTCTGCAGATGCAGTCCATTTGTTTCAAAGTTTAAGACACGCTCTTCTGCGTACCTTGGTTGTAACGAGTGGTTATTTGAGTTACTGTTGCATCCCTATCAGCTCAAAGCACTCTGTCCGTTCTCCTCTGAGCCCTGGCATCAGTGAGGCATTTTCACCCAGAGAACTGCAATAGGGTTTGTGGATTTTTGGAGGGAGCTCCTATGGGTGACCTTTTAAAGAATTTTTTTTTCTTTTTTTTTTTCCTCCAGCGTGGCTCCTGGTTTTGAAGCACTGAAAGACCAAAACATCTGTAACAAGATCATGGTCAAACTCATCCAGAACTACAGCAATATCTTTGAGGTTAACACAGACAGAGACAAAGAGGACTGCACGAAAGAAGAGTCATCGCTTATCACTGCCAAGGTGTGGTATACTCACTGAAGCGCCAAAGACTAATGTTTATGTAAAATAGATCACTGTTTACATGAAATAAATCAGTGTTGATGGTCGGGACAATGTTTTGCAGTTTGGTAAGAGAACTTAGTGAATCACGTGTTGTACCCATGCACTTTAAACAGTATGACATCATATATGACATCATATTCTGTCCAGCCAGCCTGGATGATTGATGGCTTAGAAAAGCAGGCTTATATAATGCCAAGGCAAAAATTATTTAAGTATTGATCTTATATCACAGCCTTCTCAACAGGTGGCTGTTTTCAGTCCTTGGTTGTTGTTATCTGTTTTCTGCTTTGAAGACTGATGTCTATTGATTGGCTGGGTCTGCTAGTTTTGACCTTGGTTTGCATCATGTTGCTGCATTTGTTAATATCTCAAGTACGGCCGTTCTTAAGGCATCCTTCATGTTTTAATTGAAGATTGGCAATATATTTAGGTAATGGTTTCAGATTTACTTTCATTATCATTTCATTTGTTTTTTTGAGACACACATACAGAACTTAACAAATTTATTAGACCACCCCCCAGTGTAAGGTTTAGGCCAGAGCTGCCCTAAATTAAAAAAAAAAATTAAAAAAAAACATTATCTTAATCATATGTTTGTCACCATGAAAGTGCAATTTTCACCCAAAGAGACTGCATATGAATGCAGTAAAAAATTAACTCTGTCCACCTTAATTAGCATGCTAATTAGCATACTATATTATTTATTTAAAGATGCAATTACCGTTTGAGTCGAGTAAAGAAGGCTACAGAATATTTAGTGCAGATCAGCTTTGTTTACCACTATCTCATAATTAGCAGAATTCACAAACCAGGCATTCTTTATCTCAGTGTGCAGACATCGACAGAGTCTCGACTGTTGATTAATGCCTGTGACAGGCAATGACAGCGAGATCTCTCTCTTGTTTTGACCTCTAGCCTCTTCTTTCATAGTACTCTCCTACCATTTTTAACAGCATTAAACCCCGGGATCTGTTACCCATGTGACATAATGTTTACAATAAAAAAATTATAAATTACCCAATCAAATGCAATTAAATGACTTCCAATGGTCCAGATTACTAGTAACACTAAAATTAAATCTGTAAAGACTTTAGAGATATGGTGTCCTTTTTTTTGTGATATCATCATCCGGTCACAAGTGTTTGTGCTGTGTTGTGAGTTCCTCTAAGGGCATTGCCACCTGAGACCCTGATGACCAGCAGGAAATCCCTCACCCAGAAAAGATTGTATAACACACAAACATGCACATATACACAAAAACACTAACACATATACTCAAGCACACATGGCCTGCGGAGGCATCCTACCTCCTGACCTTCCTTGTAATGCCTGTGACCATTGCACACATGACCGGTGTTTTTTTCCTTTACTTCCAGTTTTAAAATGCAGACCAACAGGACAGGTGCATGGCACTGTTTTTGTGACTGTGCGTGTTTGAGGACGCAGGCTGTCATCTTGGTTAAATCTATTCTCTGTGCTGTTAGGAGCTCTCAGGAGAAAATAACAGCGGAATAGACATACCCCAACAGTAACAAGATATTTCATATCTACTATATATATAAGATTCTTGTTGTTGTTAAATATAAGAACTGGAGAACAAAGCTTCTTGACCTCTATTTAACATGATTTGTTAACCTGCTATATGTAAGATGTGTATCACAAATGCGGCTCTCCTTTGTCCTCTTTCTTGTGCCAGGACACACATGTGACAGATGCAGACACAAAGAATCCATCCAGCCATCTTGATGCAAAGACACCAACCCCGCTTCCCAGGATGAAAGTATGTGCTTAGCTTTTTAGTAGCATGCCTGCGTGTTTGTGTCTTTGTTTATGCATTAATTCACACCTGTTATGGAAAGCTTTTCCTGTCAAGTTCATTCAATGTGAAGTGTGTGTGTTTTTGTTTATGCCTAATGGTCCCAGGTCAGCCTTGTAAGAGCCCTTTAAATTCCCTTACACAGTCCTTTTTGGAACAACAATATAATCTGTGTGACGCAGTTAACATAACATGGGCATGTTTTGGAAAAGCTGTTTTCTAATACTATTTTTGTGTGTGTCTGTGTTTTTCTGTCAGCTGATTTGTGTATACCACATGAATTATTTCCTGCCACCCAGTAAAGCGGACAATGACCTTTTTAATTGCTGATAACTTATCATTTGTTCATTGAATAATTTAAAAAAAGCAGCGGTTAGATCACCTTTATTCACTTACTCTTGTTGAAATTGTGACCTAGTTAAACCTAAATTTAAAGACATAAATCTTTATTTTTCTGCAGTGCAGCAAAACAATGACGTGTAAAAATGTGCTCATATTATTATAACACATTTTACAATACTACCCACAATACCACCCACTGGAGTAATTCGTTTTATGATGCACCCTAAAATGATTTTAGTCACTCAATTGTCTTTTGTTATTTAACAACATTATAACATGATTTGTGTTGATTGTGCCTCTCTTGATAAATGTAATGTTAGTCCTGTGGTATATGTTCAAATATTTATCTGAAGTTATTCAGATAATTTTACCGTGTGCTGTAAATCTCACCGCCTGCCATTATTTATCTCTACATTTTTCAAGACTGGCCCCCTAAACCAACCAGGAAATGCAGAACTTCAGAAGAAATCCTGCACTAATGCTCCAAAGGCAAAAACAAGGAAAAAGAAGGTACAGGAAATAACCACATGTCAATATGATTATTGCACTGTTCTTCTGGCTTACTAGTTTATTACATTTTATTTCTCACCCTTTGCCGATAAATGCTTAGTGGTTTCTTATCTGCTGCATTGCCTCAGTGATGATTAGCCTGAAGTAATCTCACACTGCCTGCGAGGCCCTCTGCTTGGTCACATGACGTGATTTGATAAAGGCAATTTGCTACAGGAAACAACAGCATGCTTATTTGCAGAGAGAGAAATTCACTGGCTATGGTATGCTCTTACGACTGTGCTGTTACTACAGATGAGCGCCGTCACTGAAAAACGCATTTGGTTATTGACTGTAGGTCAATTAAAGCCTGGAAAATTCCTGTCTGTGCACATGTTTTAGAAACTGTACTCAGGAATAATTTATTTAAGCCTGAAACTAGATTGGAAAGATGCATTTGTAAAGTAAATATCAAGCTTGAAACTCCACCTTTAATGCCTTAAATTGCAAAATGAGCTGTATATAAATTTGTATTATTTAGTATTTTGTCATATATACAGTTCATTGATGAGTAGTTTCCTGAAGGTTGGTTTCAGCTTTCAAACACACCAAAATTATCTTTCTGTGGTTTGTTTTGAAGGCTCTGATGCCAGAAACGCGTTATTCATATCAAGGCTAGTGTCACTGTGGAGATAAAAGAAATACTGACGATAGCAAATTAAGTTCAGAAGGGTACAAACGTCTGCTGATGAAGGATGTTTGCTTCCGTCAATAGTCTGTGAAGGATATTTTGCTTTTCAGCAGAGCTTGTGTATAAACTTCAGAATATTTTTAAATGTTTCAGTTTAACCTTCATCGCTGGCCTCAAACTCTGTGTGTGTGTGTGTGTAAGCGCACAGCTATGCAGCAAGTTAATCACACTTCCAGTGAAGGTTAATGCTCATTGCCTTCAAGGTTTCCACTGCATGTGAAAATAGAGCAGACAATAAATTCAGTGATTGTGATTACAACAGTGAGAAATATACAACTATTTGGATAAAGGTTTTTAAACATTAGTTAGAAATTGGCTTCATAAAGTTTCAGCTAACCACCCAGTGTGCATCGTTCTGGCATTAAGCGTAGTGTATGTGAACTAATCGTGGCTTTTTTTGAAGTGTTTTTGTCCGGGGGTTGGGTAGACCTGAAAATTACATCAAGTAAAATAATCCCATCAACCAATGCACATACGTGTGTACGTGCTAAAGCGATCTCTGGCATCCTCCTCGTCTGAACTTTGGGCTCCTTGTGGTCTTGTTTTGAGTGCTGAATGGTTTTGGCACACAGACCTGGCAACCCCGATGTCATTAAAAGATCTGGTGTGTCTGTCAAATGCAGCACAGTAATAGTGTAGTGAACAGTTGCATAGTGTCCACAAGATTAACTAAAGATAAGAAAGAATAAACATTATGACACCACTAAACTTTATACCGGCAGTTTGCCTGTTGTGTCAGCAGCAGGTTGTCTCAGGATAGCTAGCATAATAACTAGTTTGGTTAAACTCTTAAAACAGAAACAGATTTGATACAGCTGTAATAAACAGAGAACCTCTACATACGCTCCTAACATGAGGAATAGTTAGATGATGGATGTCTGTATTTTCTTGGACACAAACCACGATGGATGGAGCAATGTCAGCGTTGGAGGAAGTATTCAAATCAAGTATTCTGTTGCAAGTTGCATTAAAAACACTGAGTAATGGCACAAAAGTATGAGGAAAATGGACTCAGCTCAGAAAAATAGTCCCTATTGTTCACAAATTAATCAGGAGTTTACTGTTTCTGTTGTCTAAAATAAAATCTGAGCATTCTGAATAATAATGTAACCAGTGATTTTTACTGAAAAGGAAGGTCAGCAGGTAGAACTCTCAAATGTTTCATGTCTTTGAACGAAGGATATCAAAATACAATTTTTTGTAAACAAAGTAATCACTCCAGCTGCACTTCTATGCACTGTTGGCTTGTTTGATTATTTGTTTATTTTTTTGTATTTATTGTTTCTAGGAGAATTTTTTAAATGCCAAGAAATGGAAAATGGAGTAAAAAGTGCAGTATTTTCCTCTGAGATCTAATGGAATAGAAGTAGAATTTCATGAAGCTAGTTCTCAAGTAGAGTACATGCCTCTCAAATTTGCACTTAAATAAATGCACTTAGATACTTTCCACCACTAGAAACAGCTGTATAGCTTTCCCAGTGGTGGTTGCTACTAGCAACAGCATGTTCGACAGAAATGTTCGACCATCAGCAGCCATGGTGACGTCTTTTGCTTAGGAGCTTTTGAAACACTGAACCCATCAACCCGAATGTCCAGCTGCTGAGTGCCACAGCAAAGAATCATAGTCTCATATTCCTAGAAATCCTAACGTCCTCCTGAAATTAAAATGGTGTTCACAGAGGAAGGACTGACCTTAAGAATTTATCAAGTGCTTCACGGTCACTTTAAATATTAACTTTTATTGCTACAGTTTCCAGAGACTCACGTTCCTCATAAACTAGCTGGGGTTTGACTTCTTTACTACTAAAGAAAATATTGAAAGTGTGTTTTTTTTTTTTTTTTTTTTTTGAATGGTCATCACTCATTTCTACCAGAGCTACACCAGGTGCTGTGGCACTCCAAGTCTTGTCAGTCTATAAAATGCTGCATTTATTAGCCTCAGGTTAGGTAAAATCATGGTGATCAAATAAAATCATGGTTATGATCCTAGGGTTGGGTCTAGTTGTAAGAGAAAAACACACCCACTTAAATATGAGAGCTCTAAATACACCTGCTGCATCATTTAGATTTATTATACACTTCTCATTAAACTGAAGGGACCTTGTGTTTTGTTTGACCTACACATTTATGCCCATGCATGATCTTTGGACTGTAAAACAAACAGTTGTTATTGTCAAGAGTATTACTTATTTCCTGTTGCTGAGTAAATATCACACTACAAAAAAAACATCACAGAAACGCTTGAGTGCTTTTTTTTTTTTTTTTTCAAATGCTAGCTTTTCTTTTTTTTGGCACACAAATGTTTATATAAAGAACCACTATTTACAAATGAATATGAAATGATTGTGGTGGCAAGAACAGGTATGGATCAGGTTGCACCAGTTAGTGAATGGAGTTCATTGTGGAGAGGTTGTTTTGTGGTCATCCACAGCTTCCTTTTTATTGTAGCAGGTTAACTGAGAGAAAGCACGCCAGAGTAAAACATTAAGTTCTAAGTATTTCATTTGGCTTTATTTGCAGTCTTTTGAGATTTTACTAACAAATTATAAGTTAATCCATGATTTAGAAACCAGGTCATATCCTCATTTGGGTTTGTCACAATTTTTGCCATCTGGCCTATTTAGCTCCTGATTGTTGTTCTCAATGCATAGGCAGAAACCAGCACCAGGAGTGGAGTAGGACAGGTTTTTAGCTCTCTGTTTGGGTTTGCGTGGCTGTATCTGACACCTTTGTGTATCGAGAAGTATGATGTGATTTCATATTATCCTCTCGCTAAAACCTTAGTCACACAGGCCTAGAGGCCGACCGGTGACCCCCTGGCCACCTTGGGTAATTAGAGAAAAATGTATGTCCTCTGAACACTTGGTGAGTGATTGCTGGCTGTTGCTAGGGGAAATTGGTCACAAAGAGGGTGCTGCACTAAAAGCCTCCTGACAAGATTTCCTAGCAGACTGCAGCAGACACCTGGAGTTTGCATGGAAGATGCCAAGTTGGCTACAAACTACTTGTTGAATAACAGCAACAGAAACTTGAAAAGTGCGACACATTCCACAAACAAGGAGTTTTTTGATGAAACACTGTATACCTCTACCAATCTCACCTAGTCACAGCTAGCAACCTCCAGCAGCCACTTGCCAACCAGTAGGAGAACACACATTTTTCTCTAGCAGCCCATGGTTGCCAGGTGACTGGTCTCTTGGCCTCTGCGACTGGCAGTCTATTTCACAGCAACAGCCAGCAACTTATCACTATGGGCATTGTTTAGTACTAATGAAAACATTAAACAGAAACATTAAAGGCATCTTTTTATCCAAAGAAAGTCCATTATCACAGCACCCATTTCTACCGTCTCTCACCACGACATCTCCCCAGAGTGTGATGAAACATCCTTCAACCCTTTGCTAAAAATAAGTTGTTGTCCACATTTATTTCCCCTGTTTCCTCCCCCTGCGGTTTTCTGTGAACAACTGATTTAGCTGAATCAATCACAAAGCTCCGAGGGGCAAAATCCATACCAGGTCTAGCTAAAGAAGTTTGTGCAACTAATAATGTTCCCAATGATCCACCCATTAAGTGCATCAGCGACTAAATGTCTAAATGGGGGGCTGCATCCATAGATTATTGTAGAGCCCATTAAGTTAAACCCCCGAAATGGAAATGTTCCACTGATAATTGGTGTAAAGACAAAAAAGCCTTTTAATTCAGCTGACAGATGTTTATGTACAGACGAGCCCATTTTAGCGTTGGATATTTCTGGCCATTATTGATAGTTAAGCAGCTAGTGTCAGACCCATTTCATACTCTGCACACAGCCACCCAGCTATTCAGCGTCAGTGTACACGAGCAGTGAGTGCTCTCACGTAAACAAGAAGAAAGCTCTTTGACACCTTTTCTCTTAGGTTTTCTTGGTTGTGACTCAGAAATGAAAAAGGGTAGTTTTCAGAATGTGGCTGTAATTAGGTTACGGTTCTTTTCCTATACAACAGCTGGAGGCTCACGCTGTTTGTACCCTCTCAGAGTCAGTACGGTAAGATGAATATTACAGATTTATAAGCTATCCATTTTTTCCCCCTAACCTCTTTCAGAAGATACTCGAGTGCATGCTTTAGAGTATCATGAGCAAAGGTTGCAAGTGTGTGTTTCTACATGTTTGATTGCATAGAAATGTTACCAGCAGCCTCCGTATCAGTTGCCTCCCATTCTATCTCATATTTCCGCTCGTGACACTGACCTTTCTCTGTCTCTTCCAAACAGGTGAGGAAAGGGAAGAGCGACGGCATGACTCAAGTGGTCCAGCCCAGCCTTTCTTCTGGGGTGCCCCACCATCCGAGACCTTTCTCCATACCAATAGTTTTGCCCCTGACCTCAGAGCTAAGGAACCCCAGCGCAGAGGTAATGGAAACTACACCAGTGTCATGCCAAGATGCCTCAGACACTGCCTCACATGTCGACCCCCAAGACATCAGTCGCTTTGACAGTATGGAGGGCCTCAGCAGGTGAGTGTGCCCGATGCATCCTCTTCATTAAAAAAAAAAAAAGCCTTGATGCCTTTGATGCATTTTATTTTTATTAAGTGTTATTTGTGAATCATGATTTTTAAATAAATATTTTAAGTGTATCAGCATAAAAAAAAAAAAAATCCTTTGCTCTGAGAAATGTGGCTAGCCACTCCAGTTCACTGCAGTTTTATGATTTTATTAGCATCACAGTATTATTATCTGCATGATGGTGTGAAATCATGTACTGTAACACAAAACAAGACGTCACTGTTACATGCCTGCATAACATTAAAAGCTACTTAAGGGAGTGGAATATGAAGGAGAGGCTCTATTAATGGTAAACAGTTTATGACCACTATATACATATGTGATATGCTGTTAGCCAACGGACCTGTAGCCTGAGCCCAGTGGTAATGTTCATTTGGTATGCAGACTAGCCTATTACAAGAAGCTGAAACTGGAAACCCCTTGGTGTTAAGTGCCCTCAGTCCTGGAATAGCAAGGCTGCAGCTGTGTCTGTTGTTGAGGTACCTGCCGCTCCAGCTGGAAGCTTAGAGTAGCCCCACCCTTTACTGAACTGCACTCTTTGGCTGAAAATCACTACTATACTGCTTAAAATCTTTTTTTTAAGCATCCTCTCAGTTTTTCTCTTTATTTAGTGACAAATAAAAACTGCAGATTCTAATGTGAAATAAAGCATGTCACATATGATGCTTAAGTATTTGGATACGAAAAGGTGACACTGTTTAGCCTTCTGCACCGTGATATTTACTATAACATTAATCAGCATCTAAAACTTGTCATCACAAGATCCATTTACACGTTACATAAAAGTTTAGTATGACACGCAAACATACACAGTCACGCATGCTATGAATGTAAAGTGCTGTGAAAAAGTATTTCCTAGTTTCTGTTCTTTTTGTCACACTTAAAATGTTTCAGATCATCAAACAAATTTTAACATTAGACAAAGACAACCCAAGTAAATGTATAATAGAGAGAGAGAGAGAATAGTACTGCACAAGTTTCCATAAGCCAAAATATTGCACTATAACCCAATTACTGGTACACAAATCATTCTGTACTTCCAAGGTGGCAAGAGCTGTTCTGATTCTTGCCACCTTGGGAGGGAGTAAATGTTCAGGTGGAAATCCCCCACACCCTAAAATTCTCCTGGTCTAGTTGCATCTGGTGGCTGGTTTACAGAGAGCATGTCTGTAATGTGCATCAGCAGTCTGAACTCTGGTATTTAGTAGTAGGCTCATGCAATGTGCCAAAGACTTAAATCACTTTACCATCTAGTACTTTCTACTAGTGTCTAACTAACTGCACTGTGGTGTTTTTAAGTGTTTAAAGACAATGAATTTCATCTGATTATGTAAACATGTTTATATAACAATGTTTATAGCTAACAAAGTTAGAGAAGTCTACATCAACATAGTGCAGCATAGACTGCAACTGGACCAAAACTGTTCTGAAAATAGTTGCACGCACGCACACACACACACACACACGCACCCTTAGGTTCAGGGACTACCTCCATCTCAGGTCACGTTCAGCACACACTAATAATTAAAATAATCCTTCTTAAGGTCTCCTGGAACTAGCTCCCTCACCTTTTTGTCTTCTGTATGTATCAGAGTCCTCCGTCCAGTATTTTTGTTTGTCTTAGGCCCTCACTTGTACCTGAAATGTATGACAAAAACCTGATTCACTGGATAAGCCACTCTAGCCAGCATTGCAGTGTCATGAAAACTTATGATCCTAGCATTGCATAGTTGCACATTGGGGATGCATACTGGCTTTTGTGTGGAGTTGCCATGGTTCACTGAGTATCATGATGTAACTGCTGAGATTCTAAGAAGCCTGTTGGAAAAAGGTGGGAGAGAGGAACATTGCAGTGTGCTGTGAAAGCAGGTTCCCTGTGGCTTAGCAGTATTATTGGCTGCCTGTCAGGAGGTCCCATCCATCAGCCTGAACGTCAGACAGCACTTGGCTGTATTTGTAGTGAGAAGCTGCTGGCTAGATCAAACTGGTTTTCCAACAAACTGAATACTGATATGGGACTGTGGCCTTTAACTGCGCTTAGATTTTATATGGGTGAAGATTGCCAGTCATGTTATAGAATATCTACGAGTTAAAGGCAGCCACGTTTGTTAGAAGGTATTTATTCATCCAGTATTTTAGGTATAAATGCCAAAGATTTGCTCATTGTAGATTATCATGCATGAGAATTTGCTGCCTTCACCTGAGTATGTTTGGATATTGAATTGTGATTGAAATGTAAAGATATCGCGCGGGGCGCTGATCTATTTTGTGCTTGTCAAACTTTTTATTTTAATGTGTAATCTAATTGTGTAATGGTCATCAAAAATAACACAGAACAAGGGGCATGTAATAACTAAAGACCATCTGCACTGAGGCTCTATGTTGTCTTCATAGTGTATTAAATATGTACTGAATATAAAGTATATACAAACAACCAAAACATGGTCAACATAAAGTTTGTGCATTCAGGGGGAGTGGTGCTGGATTTTGCTTTATGTTTGCAGTACCCGCTCAAATAACAGGTGTACGTAACTTACTGGTAAGATTAGCAATGCAAAACACAGTGACAGCACCTCCAAAATAATGTTATTGAAAATGTTCACATCTGAGATTTTAATCGTACCTCTCCCAGCACCGTTGTTGTGTAATAGAGGGTCTTTGGAAAAGGTAAAGCAGGTGAATGGTAAAAAAAAATTATTGGAAGATTGTTTAAGTGAACAGGATCTGCTAAGCTGGCAACGTTTTTCTACACATTTTGAAAAACATTTAAAAAGTGGAGCTTAGTTGTTTTCCGCTCACCCCAAAGGGATCAGGCCTTGTCGGAGTATGCCTACAAAAGCTTCTTGTTATCCCCTCAGTAAGGTAGTGGGTAAGCAGGATTTCCGCTTTTTTCTTTTGCAATTCACAGCGGCAGTGACGGCACGCACTATTTTAATACGCTTGCCAGACTGTGTAACACTCGTTAAGAACATGGGGATGTGGGGGAGGGAAAAAATTCACCCTTAAAGCTGCAAAAGAATTTGGAAGAGTTATGTAGTGAAGTACTCCTCCACCAAAACTAGGGGTGTATACACATTTTCTGTACATTGTGCAATCTGAGAAGACTTTTGAAGTTCAATAAACTTTGGCCCAATTTGATGCTGACTGACTTGAAACCTAAATCCTTTGTTTTGAACCTGTTGATGTGCTGCCCCGATGGCCAAAGTGGTCCATCCTCATGTCAACATGCCGGCTGCTTACAGTAAGCCACATGCAGGAACATCACGTATCAAAGCAGTAGAATACTAAATATTCAGTGAATTTGATCCACCGTAACATGTGCAAGCCACTGACTAAATGCTTGCTCCAGTTTCATGTCACAGAGTTCATGTTCCTTCTATATCTAACAACATCAGTGAAAGAATATTTAGACACACAAACATTTAACTATGTTTGTTCAGTTTGGCTTCTTCTGGGCTTTAAATATTTCAGCCTTAGGGTCAGCAACTTGGGCAGCATGGTGGCATGGTGGTTGGCGCTGTTGCCTCACAGCTAGAGGGTCTGGGTTCGAATCCACCTTGGCTGGGCCTGTCTGTGTGGTGTTTGCGTGGGTTTCCTCCCAACCGGGGTTAGGTTAATTGGTGGTTTTATTGCCCATAGGTGTGAATGGTTGTCTGTCTCTCTGTGTTTGCCCTGCGACAGGCTGGTGACCTGTACAGGGTGTACCCTGCCTCTTGCCCTATGACAGCTGGGATAGGCTCCAGCCCCCCCCCCCCCCCACGACCCCGCGACCCTGAACAGGATAAGAGGATGGATGTATGGATTTATTGCACTTATTTACTTCTTATGTAGAATAATATATAATATATACTATTTACTACATTTCTTTCATGTTGTTATGCAGCATCACCTGAGATGCATTGTCCACAAAGGAAGTGGTTCACTTGTTGCACATCACTTTGAAGCTGCCAGTTGGTCACTAGCTGACATTTCAGGCTCTGGTTGTCTAGGTAACCCTCTAATGCATTTACTACACTTCAGTTGCTCGCCTCAAAGTCGAGAAACATTTATCTTGGCACCTGCACACTTTACATCACCAGTGGTTATTTCGCTTGCAGTCACTTGAAGTTGTCAAAATTCATTCTCTTCGTACGGTCTCTGGTCATCACATCACTGCAAATTGATTCCTGTGTGGGCGCAGCTCTAAAAATGTAACATTAAACTTGACAATTATCTGCACAAGGAGGACACATAATACACAGGATCTTTCATTTTACTGTCACATTATCATTCCTTAGTATAGTAAATTCAAAATAATGTGGATATTAATTCACTCAGATGCTGTAGAGTGCTCTGCCATGTTTGATTTTCCTTTTTTTTTTTTTTGCAGACTTTTTATATGACTTTTTCATGCACAGCTCTGCATCTGATTTTTTTTAAGTTGTATTGTATTTATACTAATTAGTTCAGCAGTTATTTTCCCTGTAGAATGTCAGATGACCAGATTAGATTATTGCAATATTTTATAAGAGCCTGATAAAGATTATTAGCACTTACAGAGACAACAAAATCTAACCAGCAGCAAAAGTATAAAAGTGCTTTAGTTATTACTGGCTCAGGTAACTACAATAAATATATTATACATAGTGTAGTGTACGCACAATATGCACTTTATTTTAGAGAATACAATTATTATTATTATTATTATTATTATTATTATTATTATTATTATTATTATTATTATTATTATTATTATTTAGTCAAATTGTTTGGTTGTAGTGGCTGTGACTAAGATGGCAGAGCAGGTTAAAAGTTGGATATTCGTCCCCTTTAAATGTCCAAGCGTGTTTGGGGCAAGATAATGAACTCCAAGTTTAACCTAACTCGGAGACTGTGTGTGTGTGTGTGTGTGTGTGTGTGTGTGTGTGTGTGTGTGTGTGTGTGTGTGTGTGTGTGAGTGTGTGTGT
>JAVDPK010001753.1:26362-39282 GCA_034780415.1 Cichlasoma orientale | reverse complement strand
ACACACACACACACACACACACACACACACACACACACACACACACACACACACACACACACACACACAATAAAAACCTCTTAAAACAACAGACAGTCAGACTAAAAAGCTCATATATATCGCCCTGGTTCCCGTCTCCTTCACCAGAACACAAACTGATGAAGTCTGAAGAGGACCTGCCGCCTCTGACCCGTCAGCGCAGCAACACGCTGCCCAAAAGCTTCGGCTCTCAGCTGGAGAAGAAACCTCAGCAGGAGAAGGTGTCGAAGCCGCCAGTGGAAAGCACCCTGGAGGGGATTTTAAAGAAGCTGCAGGAGAAGAGGGACGAGGTGAACCGGCCCGAGGACATCAAGGTAAATCCGCGGCCGTGTCACACACTCGCTAGGATGAATAAATAAAACATCTCCAGTAGAAACAGTTCACATGTTAGGACAAACATAAATTTTAAAGCAGGCTGCAGGCTTTTAATTTATTATTACACAGAACCAAACATGAGGAATAATTTGTGCTGGAGCGCCCACTGAACTCAGGTCACTTCTGAAACGCGAGTCACTCACTTCCTGTTCCCCGCCAACAGGATATGACACGGGAGCAGATCGCCGCAGAGAAAGTCGCCCTGCAGAAAGCTCTTCTCTACTACGAGAGCATACATGGCCGACCAGTAAGTCTTCCTCCACCCTCACGGGTCGAGTAAACAAACACATCACAGGCTAGGCAGAGGAAATCTTACATTCTGATTGTGAACTATATCAGAAATCAGCAGCCTGTGTGTGTGTGCGTGTGTGTGTGTGTGTGTGTGTGCGTGTGTCGTGCCTGTTGACCTCAGCACTGCAGAGATGTTATAGCAGGGAAAACTGGGTTAGCTGTCATTTTGTTTTATGTTAGTGCTGCAGCTAGTTAGTGTGCAGGAACAGAGGATGACAGGAAGTAGCTAAAATTGTACTAACAGTATATCTTTCTTCTCCCCTCCTGCTCCAGATGACAAAGAGCGAGAGGCAAATCATGAAGCCGCTGTACGACAGATATCGCCTGGTGAAGCAGATCCTGTGCAGAGCCTCCACCATTCCCGTCATAGTAAGTATCACATCTTTACTTCCCTGTAGTTGCCTGATTTACAGGCAAGCACCACAGATCACCACACTCTCAAAACATCTAAAGACACTTAATCCCGGCTCGTGCTGGCTTTAACACCTGCTGCTGGGAACGGACAGCAGCCGTGAAGCAGACGCGCTGTCCGACTGTTCAGCGCACCCGTAAAGGAAGGTCAGCGGTGACAGGCTGAGTTCACAGGAAGTGACAACGGAGTGTTGAAGAGGCAGGAACTGAGGAAATAACAGAGAATAAACACAGCTCGTTCTTAAAATTTAACTTTAAAAATCGTTTTCATTCCAGTTTTGTAGGAAAATAAATCTGCTTATAGACTGAGTGTATTACTCTGTTATTTAATGAGTATCTTTATTATGTAAGACATGATCTGCGTTGTGTACACTCATTATATAATGCAGTGCATCTAATCCTCGACATGTAGACTGAGCCTGCTGCCATAATATTTCTTACAGTGGTGCACAGGGTGCAGCATTCTGTGGAGAATGAGACGAAGTGGCTCAAATTAGAACAAAAAGAATATATAAGTACCTAAATTTGACACAAACATGGGAAACTCTGTAAAATAAGTTGTGATATGTGGGTGCAAAAATGCTTTGTTGAGGTTCAAATTTTTTAGGCAGCTGTTCTGTTAAAAAAATGAAAAGAATAACTCAAAATTCATTTCATCTGGGGCGAAAAGGTGGAGCCAGTGTTGGCTCCGACCAGCGTTTAGTGCAAACAGAATGGCAGTCTCATGCTCTTGCTCTAAAAAGTGAGCGTCTCAGCGTGGTTAACGCCTCCTTCTCGACCGTCACCACAGGGCTCTCCCTCCAGCAAGCGCAGAGGTCCCCTCCTACAGCCCATTATCGAGGGTGAAACCGCACTCTTCTTCGACGATATCAAGGTGAAGAGCCACTGCTGCTGCTTCAAATAATCAGTGAATCAGCTCCCTCTTCCTCACCTGCTAAACTCCCACTCCTCCTCCCCTTTATATGTACTACCATTTACCCTCTAATGAGCCTGATTGCTGCCTGTTGATTGGGCAGTTGCCCGTTTCCTGCTGTAGAAGTGTTGAATCAGTAGCTGCTGATCTATGAATCATTGTAATGATGTGTAATGATGTGTACGTTAAACAGGCTGGAGCTCGTCATGATTTAAGTGCCTTTAAAAAAAAAAGGCTGAAATACTGTTTTATTTTTCTTAACTTTTAACTTAACTTTTCTTAACATCCAGTATAATAAAATGATTGCCTTCAGTGTAGATTTTAGGGTGTAAACCATACAATATCTATACATACAGTACGTAAACAAACGGTGTTTTAGTTATATTAAAAAAGGGGTCATTGCTTATTATTATTTTTCCAGCTGTGTTTGCAGGCACACTGCTGGACACTCTACTTTTTTCTGTTTTGATTGCATAAAGGTGGCCTGATTAACTCCATTCATAAATACTAATTATTACAGATGTGAATCACAAATGAAGACCATCATGGTGATTTCTAACCTCTGTCCACTAACACTGCACGATCCCCACGCCCTGCAGTATTTAGAGCCCAGGAGGCGGCCTGCTGCAGCAGCACTCACTGCACGATGAGACCCCCTCCCTCCCCTCCCGTCCCCCATCAGCCGCTGTGTCTAACGTCTCCTCTGTCTCTTTGTAGGAGGAAGAGGACGGCTCGGAGGACGACGGAGACTCCAAGACTCAGTTCACCGTGACCGTCCGACCCGACATAAGCGTGTTCAGCTTCCTGGAGCACGTGGATGAGGAAGTGGACGGTTTCATTTCACCCGTGGATGAACTCTCACCTTCCAAAAACACGACGGACACAAGGCTGTCCAACCTGCACTCTGCTACTATGTAAGTACTCAAAAAAAGAGACAACAACCAGGACTGTAGAGGAAACTACTCTTTAAATACAATGCTCCTATACCTCTCCTTTACTACATCAGAGGCAAATATAGATTTTAGTCAGGTCGCCGTCTTCAAAGCGACTTTGGTGCTTCAAGATGGCAATAAAACCTGTGTGAATTGTTGCCTCAGCAATTATTTACAAACCTTCACCGATGCCTCTGAGATTGACTGCAGTCAGTCCAAGTCAGACCTCATTTGTTTGGAGACAGGTTGCCTCCCACCAGGTTGCCTGTGCAAATTCCAAAAGTAGTCAAGCAGAGGGTTGACCCTCTGTGCAGACACTTGGTTGCCACAGCTACTTACAATTGGCTGTCAAATGCAAAAAAATCACCGAGCCACCGCCAATGCATTACCTACATAAGCATTTCGCTTACATGGGTTAATATCATTATACTCATAATACTTCGTTTTTCCAGGATTTTTACTTAAGCAGAGGATCTGAGCACTTAATTCACCACTGCCATTTAAATGTTTCGATGTGATACATTTAAATTATTATTTTTTTGTCCTCATCCCGCAGGCAGGAACTCGTTGAGCAGCTCCAAGAGACAAGAGAGGAGAAGAAGAGGATTCGCAAGAACTTGAAAGAGTTTGAGGACCAGTTCTTCAGACAAAACGGAAGGTAAGAAAAAAAACCAGCCTGTTCAGATTTTGATATGAAGGATTTTTCTCGCTGCATCTTAAATGTTCGCTGCCTCATTCCCACAGGAACGTGCAGAAGGAGGACCGTTCCCCGCTGGCTGCGGAGTACAACGAATACAAGCACGTCAAAGCCAAACTGCGGCTGCTCGAGGTCCTCATCAGCAAAAGAGACCCGACTAAGTTTATCTGAATAAAAAGATTCTTCAAGTGGACTGGTGCTCAGTCTCCAGTGTTACAGTCAAACACATCTCACCGTGCTGGAAATAAACATCATATTTTCCTGGCCTCGGATGCCGTTGGTGCGCTCTGTCCGGCACGGCGGGGTTCCCCTCCGGCGCCCGCAGAAGGCCGTCGACCCAGCGAGCTGCTGCACCTGAAAAACGTTGCTTTCGCCGGACCTCACCTTAAAAGAAAAAAACGTTACTCCGGACGAAGCGACACACGCACAAACAGACATGAATCACACTTGTATTGCTGATAATTTATTTTAAATGTTTTTATCAACAGATGTTTGTCTCACGCACAGCCATAGAAGTCTTAAAAACGCACGATAAGTTGATAGCTAAAGAATTATCGCTATTTTTTAAGCATTCTGTGTATTTTTGTAAAGGCGGTGTTACTCCATCATGCTCACAATACTGAAGTTTCACTTCTGACCACCGTATTAAATCACCTTCTGTTGTCTCTGTAGAAGTTCAATCATTCAAAGAAGTGGTTTCTTCTTTCACTGCAACCCAAAGACAGCAGAGCTCAGAGAGAGCACACACAGTGAACCAAAATCTTTCATCTCCTTCAATAAAACGTCCAGTTTTGTTATGACCACTGATCCTTGCTGTGTATTGTACGCATTAACCTGCTTTCCCCTCATTTACTTGATGTTAAATAAGCTATTCTCCCCTTTAAATCACTGCTGTGTGTGTTTGTTCACACTGATTAACACTAGACCAGCTCTGAGGCGGACGCGCTCACTAAAGGCTCGTCCTCGCCACAGCTGGTTTGTTTGTAAATAAGGATCATCGTGTATGTTTACATTTCTGTGAGCGAGTACTTTTCCCCTTTTTCTCTCCAATTTTCTGGATGGTAATCAGTGTGAATTTTGTTTTCACTGAATGTAAACACTGGGCAGGCTTAATGAATTGAGTGTGTACATTTTAGTACATAAATTGTATTTTGTATATAACGTGAATGAAATCATATTTTTACTGAAAGATTTCGGGCTCTGTGTTTTTCTTTTGTGAATAACGTGAGGTTGGTAATGTTCACTCATGCACTCAAAGGGCTTTACAGACACATCTGAGATTGAGTTCCTGTTGAAAGAGTCTAGCCATTCTCCTCCGACATCAACAAGACATTTTCTCCCACAAAACTGCCGCTCACTAGATTTTTTTGGACCGTTCTCTGTAAACTTTAGAGATGGCTGTGTGGGAAAATCCCAGCAGATCAGCAGTTTCTGAAATACTCAGACCAGCCCGTCTGGCACCGACAACCATGCCACATTCAGTCAGTTAAATCACCTTTCTTCTCCATTCTGATGCTCAGTTTGAACATTATCAGGTTGTCTTGACCAAAGTCTGCATGCCTAAAGGCACTGAGTCACTATCATGTGATTGGCTGATTAGATATTTGCGTTGCTACTCCAGCCTAAAGCTGACACTAAGTTATTCATAGGTGCTCAGATAGCTTTCTGAATCAGAGACAATCCAAACGCGTGGTCCATTTGGTGTGATGACATAACCTTCCTCAGCATGAGCATGAATTCGTGAATTCAAATAAGTAACTCCAGCAACTGAGGGAGCTCATGTGGTACAGTCAAAAGCTCCAGAAGATCTTTGCACCCTTCAGCATGGGAAATTAACCCTCCATCATTCCTACACATCTTGGAAACATGCAACAAATCACTGAACATGACTAAGCTGAAATGGAATCACAAGCCACACAGAAATCTTGCTTTTATACTGTATTTTATTTAAAACCATGGCAGGAACAGAGGGCATTGAGTAGATTTTAGACAAATATGCAAAAAAACAAACAAACCCAAAAACAAAACAAAACAAAAAAAAATCACATTTTCTCTAGCACATTAAAAGGTGCAAAAAAGTCAAGGGCTGCACAAACCTTTGCATAGGACTAAACTCTGCAGGAGCCTTAATCAGACAAATATTGATTGAACATGTAGAACGTGTGCGTACATGCAGTATGGAGCTAAGCAATAAGATGAACTGCCCTAAGAAACATCTCAGAAGAGTCCAGCGTTTAAGACCTTTATATGTTTGGCCCAGAGCTGCCAGCACAGAACTGGGATGCTTCAGGTTGTTATTGCTGAGAGGACGTGCTAGTCAGAACACATCGAGTCATTTTACTGTCTGAAGTCACTTTAACACCACTGTCATGTATGAAATATATAAAAAATAGATATATATGCGAGACCAATCCACGCACTTCACACTAATGCACAACCTAATTAAACATCATCTTGTATTAAGAGGTGTCACTGCAGGAATATTTATACATTACCAGGGCAAGTTTTGGAATAATATGACGGGTACAGTTTATCATCAAATGGCTATTATATGCAAACTGTTTACTAAGTCATCTGCCCACACTTTTAAAATACTTATGTATTAAAATATCACAATTTAATTAATCTTAACTTGGAAACCAGACTAATTACAATTATTCATTCTAAAGTTGGTATATTTCGTTTTATGCAACATTTTAGGACACATTTTTACTCGCTTCTTAGCAGATCGGTACGAATGTCATTACAGAGCCACTGGTTTGTTTGGCCTAGGAAAAGATGGTTAGTTTGGCTCCTTCACACAGGAAATAAATCCACTTAAGAACCAGTTTCTGAGGTCTAAGTCGTCACAGGTTATTTTCATTATTTTCTGATTGCTAAGATTTACATATTCTGATTGTCGCGGGTTACAGTTAGGCTTGGGGTTGGGGTTAGAGTTACAGGGGATTTGTTTATTTGCATTAAATCTACCCTGTAGGTACGTCGTGACTATGAACCCGTCTGAAACCCTTTGCTGCAGCCTAAAACGTAACCTGATAGGAATCTACGCGTCACATCGACACAGCCTGTGATTGGACCATTTGGTACAGTCGTATCCGCCAAAACATTTCCACCTACTACTTCTTTTACCGCCATTTTTCAAATCGACTGGAAGAGACTGGATCGAGTTGAAGAGAGAACTCATGCCACCAGCGCAACAAAGACAGCAGGAATGTCTAAGCCTATTGCTGGAAACCTAAGTAGTTGAATGAGAGGTGGTCTCTCTTTCTGGGTGTTTTTTCCTGTTGATAGGTAGTCAATAGGTTGGGCCTGCCTCCCCTGTTGCTAGCACAGATGGTATTAAAAGATGGACGTAGGTTTCAGGTCTGAAAAATGCCACCATGAAGGCAGCTTAACGTTGCATTCTTTGTAATGGCCAGCAGGAGGCGAGTCTTGTGGAAGTCTATGAGAAAACGGCCATAAGCCAACGTGGAACTGCCGAAAACTGCAGTTCCTCTAGTGGCCACTGGAGGTTGACTAAGACTGAGTTAAACGCCACTGGCTCCCACGTTAAAAAAAACAAAAACACCTATACGTGATTACAAAGCATGTTTACAGCCTGGTATCTGTAGTTCCTCCATCATAAAAACTCAGCATGTTAACATATCAGTCCACAAACAAGCGGGTAACGCCACTGTCGCAACATTTGCCTTGTGACCTCACAGATGATGCCGCTATTTTAAATTACAATATCTATAAATAAACTGCCTGTAAGCGCGACATCTACATACTTGTGAAAGCAGTAACTGCATCAGTTTTTGGGGGGGGGGGGGTTTGTGACGATGACACACACGACGGGCAGGTGTATTTCTGTCACCATCTGAAGGAGCCAAACACCTGTTTGCATCCCACTTCCCGTCTGGGTGAGGCAAAGCTAAGCGGCTGCTGACTGAAGCTTCCTATTTGTTGCAGCAGATGACTGAGCCTGGCTCTGTGGGAGGTTTCTTGCTGTCAAAAGGGAGTTTTTCCTTCCCACTGTCGCCAAGTGTTTGCTCATAGGGGGCCATTTGATTATGTAATTATTGTAGGGTCTTTACCTGAGGCGACTGCTGTGATTTGGCGCTATATAAATAAAATTGAAATTGAATTGAATTCATATTTAACATACAGGGGAAAGAAAATTAATTTTCTGCCTTTCTGCAAGAAAGCGAATAACTACATTTCCAAAAATGTCACCTGTTAAACAACAATCTGGTTTTTGCTTTCACTCGGGAACATGCACACAGACGACATCCACTAAAAATCCACTTTGTGTCCATACAGTAGGTTTTGCTGTAGAAGGCAACACTGTTGAATGCAGGTTCAAGAACAAAGTCAGCTGCTCTGTGATCCACAGCTAAAACAGAACGAGGGATTGCAAACAATATTCAGCATGTTTCACTCTGCACCCTTCTGTCTGCCAGACTCGTTTGTCCTCTTTCCGAATCAGGCAGAGAGGACATGCTGGTGCCAGATTTAAAAGGATCAGCGGGACTAACACTCCTCCCAATCTCACGGGTGAAGATTATATTCAAAGTGCTATTTACATACATATATACATGTTCATTTTGTCAAAAATAACCACTCTATTTAATAAATTAAAAGTAACAAAAAGCAATATATTGTCTCAAGGTAATAACATAATTCTTTAATGGTGAAAAATAGAATTTAAGAAATATAAAATACACAGCTTTGCAAACAAAAAAACAAAAAATTAAAAGAATGCCGACATCCAAAAGCCTGAGTTTCTCAACCTTCTCTGACCCTGGTTTTAGGTCCCAAAATTTTCTTAATCCCGGGGTCATTTTGCACATTTTAGTCCATATGCCATTTTTGGTTAATTTCCATGTTGGTTTTTATGTATCAGCCATTCAAATCTCCTCCAAATGGTCCTGGAAGGCTGAGGAACTTTGCCCAAAGCAATAAAAGCAATAATACTCTGCATATGCATACATAGACCTTTAAGATTCAAGATGCTAAACAATCTTGTTTGACCATATATAAACAGAGTGACCCTCCCATGTCCCAAAATTGCCCATTTACACTCACATGGGGGTGTATTGCTGTTAAAGTGCGTTAAGTCTCCTCTGGGCTCACCTCAGACCAGGCTGAAGCCCTCGTACTGCTCCACGGCCTGAGTGAGGCGGCGCCGCAGGATCTCTTTGGTCTGGTAGCGGGGCATGTCCAGCAGGTTGTAGCAGGTGTGGGCCACTGGCAGGTAGTGCTCCTCTGCTGTGGTAGACTGGATTATGATGCGCAGGCTCTCCATGCCGTGGATGGGAATGCGGTCGCTACCGGTCAAGAACACTGCAGGCACGAGACACAAAGAACAGAGGTAAAATAACCCAGTACTCTTCATTGGGTTGTGTCTAATGTTCAGACACAAGGATGGTGTTTCTGGAGCTTATTAAAAAATTCTGCTCTTTGTCCTTCTAGACAACTGTTAATCCGATCTACCTCAAACTTGGAGAGGATATTGCTACGGTTCTCGTATTCTCAGTAAAAGCTGTTCTTGGCTACCTGTTCCACTCTGTGTGTGTAGAGAGGGAGACAAAGGTGTATTTGTGTGTTCATCATATCAAAGAAAATGCAGTTTAGTATCAGACACTTCCACTGTTGGTCAAAAAAGGCAAATTCAATCGTATTAGATTTCAAATGATAAGATCTAGTTCCAGGAGTATCAAACTCACTTTACATCACTTTAACCTGAAATGGGCTGAACCCTTAAAACAATATACATTGTTTTTTTTCCCCACATTACAAAGAAATGCTTTCATAATAGAGAAAGCTGCCAGCAGAACTCTTTGGGCTTATACTAAATAAAGGTGTGAAATTACAGAAAAAACAAAACAATGGTATCTGTAAAAAACAGAAATAGTTCATTTAAAATAAAGTGCATCTCATCTGTGAGTCCACAGTACATGTCCTCTGTGGGATCCACTTAAAAAATGTTTTTATAGTATATAGTTTTGTTTTGGGTTTTGTTTTGTTTTTTTTGGGGGGGGGGCAGAACTTTCTGTTATTTAATGGAATAATAAAAAAATAAAACAGCTCAACTTCTAAATCGCTGGTTGCCCAGTGATTGCACTGAATTTTTAAAAATAATATTTTGCATTCAGAGACTGATTGCAAGTAGCTGCAGTGACCAACTGGTCACCCAGAGATAGAGCGTGGAACTCCCTCAGCCTCTGGCCAGCCACTTCCAATCATAAGGCGATTGTACACGTCACCTGGTGGGAGGCAACCTGTCTCCAAACAATGGCAGTGTGACTCGGAGTGAATCGCAGTGTCACTTGGCTTGGATGCAGCTGCTCGGCCATGGAAACCCATTCCATGAAGCGCTCTACGCACTGTTCTTGAGCTAATCTGAAGGCCACATGAAGTTTGGAGGTCTGACTGCAGAAAGCTGGTGACCTCTGCGCACTATGCATTCGCTTTTACGTGACCTACCACTTCATGGCTGGCTTGCTGTGGTTCCCATTTGCTTCCACTTTGTTATAATCCCACTAACAGTTGACTGTGGAGTGTTTAGTAGTGAGGAAATTTCACGACTGGACTTGCACAGGTGGCATCCTATTACGGTACCACACTGGAATTCACTGAGCTCCTGAGAGCGACCCATTCTTTCACAAATATTTATTTGCAGAAGCAGTCTGCATGCCTAGGTGCTTGGTTTTGTACACATGTTGTCATGGAAGTGATTGGAACACCTGAATTCAATGATCTGGATGGGTGAGAGAATCAGGAAGGGGGCAAACACTTTTTCACAGCACTGGATTCATGACCTGCAAATTATTACACTGCAAAATGTACGAGGGTGAGAGAATTAAACTGCCACGCAGAACAAATAAGGAGGCAATTAAAGGCTTACACAAGAACTGCTTCTTCTTTTCCAGAGGGAACTCATGGAAAACCTCCCAGAACAATCTGACTGTTGGATGACTGGGGGTGTACTCCCCTTTATAAACAGCATTCTGCAGAAAGAGAGAAGAGATTTTGAGATTAAAAGCCTTTACTCGTTTCACCATCAGTAAACAATTTGTGGAATTTGTGTATTTGTGGAAAACAAATTAGTTCATTATCAGTCAGGAAATAAAGTCCTCAGAGACGTGCAAGAATCTGTGTGATTTCTACAACTTCTGCCCTAAAAAAAGCAAATCAGTTTACCATTTTTGACATCTGACAATCTGTAGTGCAGATGTTGTAATCTGCACTACAAGGACCTCTGGACACAAAAGTTAAAGTCATCAGCAAAATATGTGAAACTGTTCCAACAGCTTACCATTTATGATCAGATTTAGAGCTGCAAAGTAAGCCAAATGTCATAATAACTCACACAAGCAGAGTTTCTAAAACAGTTGTTTGGCTGGATATTTAAAGGACTCAGATGTGGATCTTTGCAACATCTGGCAAGAATTACATGAAATGCATGAAAATGAGCCTTTCAGTAAACCTCTGATTAAGCTAATGGCATAATACATGTTTAATTATTTTGCCACTAAAGATTCTTCAGTTGAAAACAGTTAAAACATTCAGAAAATGAACAAATTCTATCAGTACGATGTGCAAAAAAACAACAGCTATGACATAATAATAGGACAAACACCCAATTATAAGAGATTCTGCAACAGCTTTGTGATTAGCCAGCATGGCTTCATACACAAACCTGTGAGTTACACCAGTGGAAAGAGCTTTCTCTTTCATGCTTCTTACTAAAGGGTTAAACACCTATAATTAGACTTTTCGGTACAATGCAGCACCCCTGAGGCGACAGTTTCAGGTAATATCTGAGGACGACTCACACATAAAGTACCTTTAAGGAAAGTCAGCGTGCTACCACGCCAACGTAAGACGAGACAATACGTACCAAACATTAGCTACCATTCACTGAGGTTGGTATTTAGCTTGAAGCACCAATGTGCCACAGTACAGCCTCAGAGAGCCACAGGCATGCTTGCTGTGGTTACTCTGAGTAAGGCAGTTCCCTGGTTACATAAACACCATGCAAAAAACTACATAACATACTACTGTTTGCTGTGCTCAAGGGGAGGGACTTTAATTTAAAAAAATAAATAAATAAATAAAGCAACTGCTGAACAAATCTTTCCAGTGAAAGTAAGCATAACATGACTTGTGTTTCTGTTCTCTGTGGCTGACTTTCCAGATGTAGAATATGCAAACATCAAATTTCCATTCACATACACAACTAACAGTTTGCAAACATTTGTGCTGCAGGGGATTAAAGATTTCCACTTACAGTGATTATAATCCAGCTGTAAGATTTGCACATACTTGCAAAACTATAAATAATAAAACACACACACACACACACACACACAGTGAAGAGAAGCTTTGCTGACCCCGAGCAGTAAAGTCAGTCAGAACCGTCGGCGTACACGTTCAGATGTTTAAACCGCACACTGACCTTCTCCATCTCCTCCCAGTTGTAGTTGTTGTTGCCGACCACCATGGCCATCAGCTCGGACGGCTGGAACAGCGACAGAATCTCACCACCACACACCTTCAAGAAGCCGGAGGAGAAGGCAGAGTACTGCTCGCCCACGGAGTCTGAGAACACGTAGCGCAGGTAGGCCTCCACAAACTCCTTCCTGAAACACACGTGCACAAGCAGGTTCAGTAAACATGAAGATAATCGATTCTGCACAGCAGAAAAGGAGCACGTTCATTCAGATGTCAAAGTGGGAGTATAAACACGCTCTTCCTGCCTCATTGTGTCTGAAACTGAGTGTGTTCACATTATTTCAGCGGTTGGTTCAAAGCTTCTTTTTTTTTTTTGCAGACTAACTGGAGTTCATCAACATCCTCCTCATCCAGCCTGCTCTGATTTTGTTTACATCTCAGTGAGGTCTTACTGCAGAGGTTGCTTAGGTAGATTAAATCTCTAATCTCTTCAGCTGTGCTGGATCCACCTGTGAGTGCGTCAATATATGTGTAAATACTAAAACGGTTTTGTTTTCACTGTGCCAAGCTGAACTACAGAAGGAGGACTCACACTGAAGAATAAATCACCTCAAAGACTTCAAATTAAAACAGCGTTCCTACCATTTATCTATTTTAGTAAATATATGGTCTCGAGACCTGGATAAGAGATTATCCATCCATCCTCTTCCACTTATCCTTTTCAGGGTGTGTGTGTGTCTGTGTGCGTGTGTGTGTGTGTGTGTGTGTGTGTGTGTGTGTGTGTGTGTGTGCGTGTGCGTGTGCGTGTGCGTGTGCGTGTGCG
>JAVDPK010001753.1:0-26262 GCA_034780415.1 Cichlasoma orientale | reverse complement strand
ATATTATTCATACTGAACAATATCTATCACTCCTATATTGTGTAATATCCAATATTCATTCACCAAGTGCAATACTCACCATCTTCATTATTATGAATACACTTATTTTATTTTTACAACGTATATATTTTTATACATTCTCTTATTATCTGTATTTTTTATACATTTTCTGTATATATTTTTATACATTTTATTTTCTGTATATTTTATACACACTGTTTTATTTTCTGTATATTTTTTAGATTATATTAGATTATCATATTTTTTATTTAGAAAGTTTGACTATCGCATGGCACTGAACAGGAGTGGCCCTCCAATCTCATTGTACATCCTGTATAATGACAATATTCTATTCTGTTCAATTCTATTCTATTCCATTTGCAAATGGAATTGAATGTGATAACATCACAGACAACTGAGTGCAAATGGAATGTCATAGACTTAGCAGGGAATCTATTTTTCTTTCAAAATAAAACTTCAGCATCAACATCTTTTTTTTTTTTTTTTTACATCTATAAAAATAACTTATTTTTGCCCAACCAAATTTGGACAGATTATTTGTCACATTAATGTCTATCCTAAAGCAACAATGGAAGTTTAGAAAAGTTGGCATATTTGGTATATCATGTAGTATCAATCTGTAAGTCTGGACAGGACAGGTTTTAAGGGGCATCCACTCGGGAGACGCCATCAACAACTTCAAAAGATGACAAGTAAAATAAGCACTGGTCATTCAAAATTAGAATTAAATTAAATTTTAAGGTTTTATATATATCAAGACATAATAAAAATCTTCTGGTCCTTACCAGGTCTTAAAAAGAGGGAAATACAACCTCAGATGAACTACAAAACATGACATATTACTCTGTGTGATTGTTTATTTAGCAATAAGTAAGCTTGGTTTAGATGTTGGAATGAATGCATAAAAGTAAAATTAGTGTACTGTGGGAGACGAATGTGCAGCTTCAACATTATTTTTAAATTCGAGCAACCACCGGAGAAGCTCCTTTGGTTTGGGCTGCAGTAGTAGCAGCTACTGCACCACGGTCAATAACAGACATCCATGAGTTTATCAAACATGTCAGAGAGAAAAGGAATATGAAAGCAGGACATATTCATGACTTCTGCACATGGTATATTTTTCTAAGGTAAATGCAGGAGCATGTTAAGCTTGATCCCATGCATAAAAAGTCAAAAATGATGAATTTGAATGAAAAAACATGCATATAGCTGCTGGCACTCAAACTTAAACATGACATACTTTTGCAGACTTTGGATTTCAGTGCATAACAATAAAAGTTTCCCCAAAATGCACAAGTAAATTAGACAACAATGACTCAAAGGTAACCGGTCAATTTAACTCAAACCTTCTGGAAAGCACAATCCTCTAGAAATCACAAAGAATAAAAAAAATTAAAAAGAGAAAGAAGCCAATTTTTTTAACTCCTTCCCTGATCACGCACAGAAAGTAAAGCTGTCACTTTATTTAGAAATATTGTTTTATTGAGAGAAATACATCATCTGTCTGATAAAGTAACCTTCAGTATCAAGCTGAAGCATGTGTGGTATAAAATGCAGTTTTTACGCCACACCGGTTTTTAATCTATTGTTCCTCTTGTTATAGTTCTATATCTGAGTGTCGAGGAGATTTTGGAAAAACAATTTGTGTTACTGCTGCTCTCACCATCTGTTCAGCACCAGCAGCCAGACATGCTGACACCGCCGCCCCCCAAACACTCTCTCTCTCTGAGGACTCTTCACAAAACGCTATAATCAGTGCCACTGGCACAAGGACAGCAGTTAGAAATGAAGAGCAAATACACAGTGTGAGTGACTCTGAAAAAAACGTGTCTGTGTTCAGAGATCATGGCCTTCAGTTCCAACAATGGGACACAAGCTGCCAGCTCTATGAGCGCAGTATAATCTCAGTGTTGGAAAAAAAAAAAATAAATAAATCTCACAGTCATCTCTTCTCCCTTCAGAGAGGACAGAACGTAGAGCATTAAAACACTGAAAACTTGATGAACTGAAATCTAATCTGCCGAAAAGTCGGCTTAAATTCTCTGTGTGCGTGTATTTGATTTGTTGAGCTGTCAAACCTGTTGGTTGTGTCGACAGTGACGCTCTCTCCTCCAGGAATCAGCTCCTTGACTTCTGTCATCCCATAGTTCTCCCTGGTGATCTTAATATGTGAACACAACAAATAGACTCAATGTGGAGTTTTTTCATATCGTAGAAGTGCACAAGCTTATTCAGCATGTTTCAGTTAAAGAATAAGTCTGATGATACTCCAGTTTTTTTTCCTGTGCAAAGACCAAAACCAGCCCTCAGCTAAATCTCCCAGAACAATCTGACTGGTTCAGCCAAGGACTGTTTTGGGCTCTTCTTCTGTATCACAGACCTTCACAACCAACCTTCACTGAACATGCGCGCTGTACTTCATTTTCAGTCAATCACACATTAGAAGGAGATGAATCACCACTGAGAGAATGGATTTTTGTTTTGGGAACACTCTTAATAGGATAAAAGTCACAAAAATGGCTCTGACTCATGTTAGAGTGTATTCAGCTTTGCTCTTTTAACACACATGTGATCAGTACTCAGAGAGCAGTTAAAAGAAACTCCTATTGTCTGGTAATAAAATGTATGCAGTAACATATCAGTTTTCAAGTTAACTCATAAACCATGAGCTAAGGTATTAGCAACATTACAGGGCTTTTCTGTGTGGAGTTTGCACGTTCTCCCCATGTCTGCATGGGTTCTCTCCGGGTACTCCTACTTCATCCCACAGTCGAAAAACATGCATGGGGTTAGGTTAATTAATGATTCTAAACTGCCAATTGGTATGAATGGCTGTCTGTCTCTCTTTGTTAGCCCTGCGATAGGCTGGCAACTTGTCCAGGATGTACCCTACCCCCTGAACTGGATAAGCAATTATGAAAATGAAAAAATGGACACATTAAGTAGGAGTGAATGGTCATGGGTTACTCTGTTAACATTTTGAGAAATCTGGTCTATGTTAGCACGTTAACAATAAATAAAATGAAGAATAACACCAGATTTTTTCATTTACGTGACATAAAATCAACAGATGAAAAGTTACACTTACAGCAAAGTTGAGAAGAAATGTCTCCTCCACATCACTGCCTTCATAGTCTAAAAGTTGTTGTAAACTTCTGCAGAAACAAAGAAATCAATTAAAGCCAACACTCTCAACAGGTGATCATGAAAGCGGGGAAACTGTTAATCTGATCAGCTGATAGAAACAAAACAAATAAGAGCACCGCTGAGCGGGTGCTAACGCTCGGCTGTTTTTGATTCATAACCAGGGGGGCGCCAACGCCAAGGCATTGACCTTAGAAAGAGCCGAGCTAAAAATGGGATATGAGACAAACTTATTTGAAACTTTCACAGAATAAATTTTTCCTGTATTACACATGCAGTGTTATAGACACTGCTGACACCTGCAGTTCTGTGGTGTTATACACTATGTTGCCAAAAGTATTCACTCACCCATCCAAATAATTCAATTTAGGTGCTCCATTCACTTCCATGGCCACAGGTGTATAAAACAAATTGTAACAAAGTGGAGGCGATTGGGAATGACAGCAACTCAGGCTTGAAGTGATAGGCCATGTAAAAATCACAGAGCAGGGTCAGAGGATGCTGAGGCTCATAGTGCGCAGAGGTCACTAACTTTCCGCAGGACCGATCACTACAGACCTCCAAACTTCATGTGGTCTTCAGATTAGCTCAAGAACAGTGTGTAGAGAACTTCAGAACTTTCAGGAGTTGGGATCAGCCCCTTAGTTCCAGTGAAAGGAACTCTTAATGCTTCGGCATACCAAGACATTTTGAACAATTTCATGCTCCCAACTTTTTGGGAACAGTTTGGGGACGGCCCCTTCCTGTTCCAACATGACAGCACACCAGTGCACAAAGCAAGGTCCATAAAGACATGGATGAGTGAGTTTGGTGTGGAAGAACTTGACTGGCCTGCACAGAGTCCTGACCTCAAACTGACAGAACACCTTTGGGATGAATTAGAGCAGAGACTGTGAGCCAGGCCTTCTTGCCCAACATCAGTGTCTGACCTCACAAATGCGCTTGAAATGGTCAAAAATTCCCATAAATACACCCCCCAACCTTTGGGAAAGCCTTCCCAGAAGAGTTGAAGCTGTTATAACTGCAAAAGGTGGGCCGACATTATATTACATTCATATGCATGTGAAGGCAGACGAATGAATACTTTTGGCAACATAGAGTACTTGTAGTTAATTCAATTCGTATGTTATGTTAAATTCTGTTCATGTTTGACTTTCATACTGAAAACCAGGGATCAGCTGTGCTGGTCTTATAGCTCCGCAGATCAAACAAACTGGGAATACAGCCTCTGTCAGATTAGAGGTGAATTATTAATAGGAAATGACTCACAGGGAGTGTTGTGTTAGTTTTCCTGCAAAGAAAATGCTAGATGTTTCACCACCAATAACAGGAAGGACAAATGGGCTGCCAAAGGAAATACTAATTAGTCAAAGGGGATATATTATTATTGTTTTGCAATTTGACCCGAGCTACTCGGCTGAGGTCACGGTACAAAGAAAATGTCAAACAATCTTTATGAGAAAGTGGAGCTGGTGTCTATTTCTTATCTGTGTGATGTCGCCACTGTGCTGCTTTTAGTCTATCAAAGCTCAACTGCTCAAAAAGACAAGTCAAAATAATAACAACAGTAAACGTTTTAAGATATAGTGTCCTTTAACATAGTTTCGCCTCAACAACAAGAGGCTGTGCAGCCCCCACTTATGGGTATTTGTAATCACATTCAGAGGATAATCACAAAATCAATAGGCGACTGGAGCCAATTAGGCTCAATTGAAATGCTGACTCTTCCTGCTCTAAATTCAATGAAGTGGCAAACAATTTCAGTGCTACTCTGAAAAGAAAAATACTGGTTATGTAAACAAGTGGCAGATTTGACATCTTAATCTTAAATTGATGAAGGCAAACATCTGTCCAAAGGAATAATATTCAAGGCCACAATTTTACCTGGCTTCAGTGGGTGACAGCTCTTTGAAGTCCTCCAGTGTGGGTGATACCTCGAGCAGCTTCTTGTAAAGAGCCAGGGGGAAGTGGAGGTCCACCACTGTAGCGTTATAGATGGCCAGACCGCAGATGATCCCGATCAGGTGAAACCAGTTCTGCTCTACAAAACACTGGAGATGCATGCAGGATAATTATTTTGCTGTTGCCTTTCTTAACACTTGGCTGAAATCTGAGCAGATTCTTTAGTGGCGTGGTGTCGGCTGGCTCAACATAACTCGACGATTTCTCACATCCCACGAGCTGAAAAACATTATGTGCTATGCCAGCAGTAAATTCACATTTGCAGCACTATTTAAATATATAAAAAGGATGCTTTGCTTCTTAATTATGATGTTTCAGAGCTTAGGGGTAAATATGCTATTATTAGTGAGTTCTGTGTGTTGGCCTATTTCAAATCTGAGTAAATGCGGGGGGGGGGGGGGGGTGTCGACCTTAACTTGAATGACAGAGAGGAGACTGACTGAAGCAGAGCTGATAATATTTAGTTTCCCAGCTCAGTCGGTATGACGGTCAAGTCTGAGGGACGTGCTCTCTTATAGAGGTGAATGTTCCCACTGACCTACAGCGTCTCTATTATTTCTAATTCCCTATATTTTTATTTTTTATTTTATTTTTAGTGCAAAGAAACGTGGAGCATGCACAATTTCGTCGTACCATGTACAATGACAATAAAAGGCTATTCTATTCTATTCTATGTATAACTCCAGGAACAACAGCTCTTCCTGGAGAACACAGCAGCAGGGCAAATAACTGCCAGCTCATACTGTGATAATCCATTAATGGCAGACTGCTATTTAGTACCAAAAAAAAAAAAAACCCCAAACAAAAGAAAGCTAAAACGCTTCGAACCAAAAAGAAAAGGTCAGCAGATTTATTAAAGCATCGACTGTTCCTTTTGAGCAACACAACAGATGGAATACAGAGTGTCCATTCCACATATGCCAAAAGGGACAATATCTCCAAAGTGTAAATTAGGCTGGAGCCCAATCTCCTTTTCTCTGTCTTTACTGAACAGCAGATAAATGCACAAGAGGCTTCAAACCTAAAGAGGGACTGAGGGCAATTTACACACCGCACAGCAGCAGTAGGTTCACTAATTACTTAAATCTTCTTTCTTTTCTGACGTCACTATAATTATTAGCCTAAACACTTTTCTTCCCAGAGAACAGCTGAGCTGCTGCGCGCAGATTCAGAGAGAAAATCAGCAACACAGGCCTCTTATTGTCAGCAAGTCCAAATATGTTTTAGTCTGGAGACGGCATTTTTCTTCCAGAAGTAGAAAAAAAAGTAGACTGCTAAATGGAGTTTTCAGCTTTGTGACTGAAATGCAGTAATACCTGCAAGCATGAATTTAGGGAGCTCACACTGTTGTGCTTTAGGAATTAACAGATTCTTTTTTTCCCCACCTTCAAAATCATTTAAACAGTTACCCAGAAACTAAAAATAAATAAGCTGTCTCTGATTTTTAACACAGTCTTGAACGTCAGTCTCACCTCCAGATTCAGCATCACTGTTCTTCTCCATAGATGAAGTCTCCAATTATCATTAGACAAAACAGCATCTACAGCATCGTGTTTATCATGTTTATCTGTCTGCAGTAGTGCGACTCTCCTTTATGTTTCAAGGTTAAGGTAATATGCTAAAATTAGACTTAATTATATTAAAAAATTATCGATAAATAGTTTAACATACTAATTCCACTGTCTGCTCATGATCAACTGAGGAAACTCACTTTATCTGAAAACCAGAGCAGGTTGGACTCCTTGTAATGAGTGAACATCCCATACACAGGATCCATCAGCTCCTTCAGCAGCAGCAGGAAGAACTCTTTAGTGACGCCGCCTGCGTCTATGGCCTCCTCTCCATCAAAGATCACCTGGAAGGAGGAAGACGCAGATGAGAAGGGCGACCAAGTATAGAGAAAAGCAAAAACATATTTTTCCTTAACTGAAGTTACACCTCTGTTGAAGGCAGCCTCTTACTTTGAGTGGTTTCTTGAGGTCCACATCAGAGTACATGGTGAGCTCACGTAGTGTGTCGCTTACTAAATGGCTCCTGCGCACATGAAGCACCAGGTAAGGGTTCCTAGCGAGGTGGGGTTCCAGTGTGAGCAGCATAAAGACATTGTGTAGGTTTGCACCGCTTACTGCCATCTTGGTAACGGTCACAGGTTGAGGAGGGAGAGAAATGGATAAAAACAACTCACGTTAACTGAGAACAATTAAAACACATTTGCTGTTTTAACAGATTAAATGCCATCGATATTAGTGTCACTGCATGGAACACAAATACGTCCGGTCAGCAGCGGGTACCTGCATTTGCAGCTCAGCATCGGTTTGCAGCATGGTTGTCTTGGCTTTTGCGTTCAGTATGAACGGGTAGGCACATAGGTTCACTGAGGGAAAGTCACTCTGCAGGGAAGACAGAAATAATGCTTATTAAACCATTAAAATCAATCACATTTACCTATTATGCTTAACACTTGACTCTTTAATTCAACTACCTGTGAAGGGGATGATCCCATTTTCTAAAAATGAGAAAGAAAGAAACGTCATCTGACCAGACTTTTGAAAGCAGCACTGTAGTAAGATTTAGATTTGTGTGAAATGAATGGGTAGCTAGAACGAACAAACAGAGCCGGCAAACACACACGCCTTGCACAGGCGTTCATAAACAACTCCACAATGAGCAGTGCAACCTACCTCTAATGAAAAGTGTGTGTAAAATCAGGAACGGTCATACAAAAACAAACTCAGTACTCACAATCTCAGCTTTACTCAGAAACCATTTGAGGTAGTCTTCCTGGATGTCCACAAGGCTGGTGATGTCTGGGATATAAAAGCGGTTGTACTCCACATGTTGTGCCCTTAAGTTTACCTGGTAACATGGAACAAACACCTGGCTGAACTCCAGGAAATGTCACAGTACACACAGCAGACAACAGATTACGAAGAACCATCTGAGCAGGACACAAACACTTTCTCCTCAGATTGTATTGTCGAACAAGCACAACTGAGAACAACAAGTGTCATTTGTGGATACCTTGTGGAGCTTCTCCAGCAGCCCAAGAGTGGCAAGAAAATAGTTCTCGTAGAACACGGGTACGAGCAGCGTCTTGCCTCCTGTTAGCATAAAGACAACAATGCTCTTGTACATGTCGACCATTCTGGTGAACACACTGCCGTCCACAAAACACCACCAGTTGTCTGCAGAGACGGAAAAGGAGATGAAAATAAATGACCTCGACCAAACAAAACATGATATTTTACTGTGAACACAAATAGTGCTGTGGTTGGCAGTTTCTTCCATGATGTATCAGTATTTCAGGAATCACACAATAACAATGTTGTTGTTGTTGGGTTTAAATACACTCACAGCCACTTTATTACACCTGTTCAACCATGGAAATGCTTAATAACGGTAAATAACAGCATCACATTGGAGTGACTCAATTCATTAGACTTGTAGACATGATCAAGACGACCTGCTGAAGTTCAAACTGAGCATAAGAATGGGGACGAAAAGTTATTAAACTGGCTTTGAATACGGCATGGTTGTTGATTCCAGACTGGCTGGTCTGATTATTTCAGAAATTGCTGATTTACTGGGATTTTCCCACACAAGCATCTCTGGATTTACAGAGAATGGTCTGAAAAAAAGGATAATATCCAGTGAGCGGCAGTTCTCTGGGTGAAAATGCTTTGTTGATTTCAGAAGTCAGACGAGAGTGGCCAGACTATTTCAACAGGAACTCAATCTCAGATCTTATGACAGTAGCCCAAATAAACGCTCCTTATAACCAAGGTATGCAGAAGAGCATCTGTGAACACACAATATGTCAGACCTTGAAGGCTAACACAACAGTTAGGATTTGGAATAAACAATATGAAAGCATGGCTCCATCCTGCTTTCTATCAACAGTTCCAGCTGGTGCTGGTGGTGTAATGGTACACTTTGGGCCCCTTACTACCAACTGAGCATTGTTTAAATGCCACGGCCTACCTGAGTATTGTTACTGACCATGTCAGCAGGATAGAACAGCATGTCACAAAGCTCAAATCATCTCAAACTGGTTTCTTGAACACGACAATGAGCTCACTGAACTCAAACGGCCTCCGCAGTCACCAGATCTCAATCCAGTAGAGCACCTTTGGGCTGCGGTGGAACGGGAGACACTCGTCATGGATGTGCAGCCGACAAATCTGCAGCGACTGTGTGATGTCAAAATGTGTTTGTTCCCAGCACCTTGTTGAATCTATGCCATAAAGAATTAAGGCAGTTCTGAAGGCAAAAGGGAGTTCACGGTGTGAAGCGGCAGGTGAGTGTATGTTTGTGTTGTAGCAGTGTCACAATTTGCATTTGGTTTCTTAACGCGTGTGAAAAACACACTATCTGTATTGTGTTCGATTTTGAAACTGCAAACTCCCTGATGCACCTTTACAAAATTAGTGGAAAGTGCATTTTTTCTAAAAATATAAATCTGGGATTCACTTCATGTAGCGATCAACCAGCTGTGCTGCACAAGCTGCAACTGACCTTTACTTCTGATATTTTCTCAAACATCAATAGTGACTGAAAAAATCCATAAGAGTCAGGCTCTACTGTTTGAAGATGCTGTGACACAGTGGTGTTTTTTTTTTTTTTATCTCTTGCTGACAAACAGATATGGACGAGGATATTGACATATTCTAAAGAGTAACATGGTGTGACATAGCATAGAGTTGCTGAGCTTGACGGTTCTGCCTTAGTTATCTTCTGAAGTCAATGACTCAAATGGGGGAAAAAAAAAAAGAAGAAAATTCAGTGCGTGCATGCAAATATGATACCCAATACTTTGCTGGGGTTGGCATCTAGCCGGAGAATAGCCATAGCTAGGGGTATTGTGAGGCGGACGTAGTTTTTGGAGTCCTGCAGGGCCGGGTACTCTGACAAGATGAGGTAGATCCTCATGGCCTCGACATCAGGAGGGGAGCGCGGCAGCTGAGGGATCAGCAGGCTCTCAAAACTCTTGGTGGCCTAAAAAAGAGAGAGAACACAGACATCAGACTGTGTGCGTTTATAATTTTAGTTACACAGCTCAGAGAAACAACATTTACTGTTAGACACACAATACTGGGAGAGAGGTATTTGGATCTACTGTTCATTCTTTTTTACTGCACGTTTAAAAGCTAAATGTGGCGGGATATTTTTCATGGATGCATGAGGCAGCAGGGGGGAAAATGTCAGCCGCTAAATTTTGCAAGAGGCTTTTAGTGGTTGGGGAAAGTGGCCTAAGTCTGCATCAATCCGACTGAGGCCACTTCAGTCCTAAACATAACATTAGTGAGCCAATGTTAGAGTCATGATTCACTTCTGCATTTTGTACCATGGATCTGTGGCAGAACTTGATGTACTTTCAAAACAAAACCGACTTTCACATTTCCCCCCCAAACGAATGGCTACAAAGCAACTGTTGCATTTCATGCAAATGTTTTTCTGACATTTTGGCTTCAAAGAAAAAAATGAAAAATCACTTTCTATCGCATTCAGTGATACCAATTTCTCTCAAAATGACTGAATTTAGGCTCCCAAATAGATATCAATGCAGTTTTTAATTTGGAGTGAGCGGCTGATTTTCAACAGCAACACTGAGAACTAGAGGCACAGTGATTCATGTAGGACTTTGTCTGCGCCCACTCAATGAACTAACTCCAATATTCACTCTCTTAGCATCTTCAACTCCTGAGATAAACTGTCTGCCACTTTAGCTGCTAAATGTTTCACAGCTCTCCTCAGCTTTGTCTGTTGGCTGCTGCCCCTGCAGGACTGTGAGATACGCAAGACATTCGCTACCAGCAAGTTGCATCTTTCACATTACACACTGCCCAATCATTAATACAAAAATAGCGACTACCATGCCTTAAACATGCCAACAGCATATGATCTGACTGGAGTGTGACTGCAAAAAGGGAAAAAAAAAGTGTGCTGAACTAAATAAAAGTGCATTTCATTGCTTGTGAATCCACTTTACTTTTCATTTGTAAAGTTTAAACAGTAGTTGATTATTAGGTAATCCAAGTGTAAACCAAAACTTGTTTATTATTTTCTTTATTCATGCTTTTGGTCAGATAAAGAAAGTCCTTACAGGGATACAGCATCTGGGTTTGAAGGTTAGGAGAGAGAATAAAAACGTTACTCAGTTATCCCGTACCTGCTCCATAAGCTCAGAGAAGGCCGGTTTGCTGAGAGTCTCAAACAGCAGTCTCACAGAGTTGAGATCGATGCCTGGGATCTTTGGGTTGGTTTTGAAATGAATATCATCACTGAGAGAAAGCAGACAAGGATATGACTGACATCTCAGTGAACACTGAAAGGATAAAAACAGAGCTCATATTCAGGGAATTTGTGGTAAAGCTTTGATGTAAAGGTGCACGGTGCTTTGGATTGAACACAGGTCTATTCCAGCCTGTTATGCAGCAGGTCACCTGTGAGTCACCTGTAAGTAGGTGTGATAATACTCATTGCAGTATAAGCAATGGTTAAGTATACACGCATCCTAAATGTATTTAAGTCAATCCCTAAGCAGATCTCTTCTTCTGCCTGGGAGCTGAGGAGAGTAAGCACTAGCTGATAAAAACACCCACGCCTTAAACAACCTTCAACGTATCGCTGAACAATAAAGATTTAGCCATCTGTAAATGCCATTTTATTTGCCTATAGGCACAACATGGAAAATATTGACTGATACAACAGTGCATCCCTAATGGGAACTATTTAGAGCACTCAGTCATGACACAAACACAGATCAGATGTGATCCTGTGGAGACTGTTTGCCAAACAGAAAACACTGCTGCAGATGGTACTGCGGTTGTGCTGAGTCACAGCAATGACCCATTAAATTATGAGAACACACTCAGCTTAAAGCACCCTCTGAGCAGTTTTAGCTCCCAAATGTGATGCTAATACAATGAAAAAAGGCTGCGCTTCCTGTGCATGCATGCGCTCTGAACAAGTGCAGCATATACCACAGCTGTACCTAATAAAGGGAGATACAAATACAGATATCATTACTATATTTTTCCTGGTGCAGTTGTCATACTATTAACTAAGGCAGTAACTAACAGTTTTTTCCATTTAGTCAATCAATTAGTAAGAGTCCCATGCACTACTTTCTTTATAGTGGATGATACTTTTATGACCTCCTGGGGCATTTCAGTTTTTTAACCATTCATTTTTTTTGCATGTGTATGCAGAGGCTGTTTTTTTCCACCCGGTTGACCTCCACAGCTCATTCCAAGATGTGATAAGTATCTGCTCATGAGTTTGTCCTATTGTGTCATGATGTCAACACACAGGTTGATAGACTCACTAACCAAACAGATAGCATCTTTCCCAGGCCTGACAATCAGCCCATTCTGCCGGATAAGATGACGTGCATTGACTTGCGGGTATTTGACAAAGGAAGTACATCGTGTGAAGTTGCCAATCACTTTACAGTTGTTGTTGTTTCATCATGCATTTCTTTACTTTATTTCATTTCATGGTACACACCTGAATGGCTAGGGAGTTACTCTGTGATGAATCTGCACTAGTAAAACTCCTACTGATCTTTTTGTTTGTTTGTTTTAAAAAACACAAAAATAATTTTTTTGCCCTTGTTCTGGACTGCATCGACCTTCTTTGCGCTAAAATACTGGAAGTGTTTCAGTGCAATTTTGCTGTCCAGCGCTACTGCAGTTTGTGCCATCTGTCACCTGCCTGAACCGAGGCCAAAGATCCTGAGCATGTACCGTGCTATTTTTGGCTCAGCACAGTAGAGATCCAGACGTGGCACATGCACATAATTCTACTAACCATTTTAAATAGGCTGTGCTTGTCTAGTTTAGTTCAGGATTACATTTTCAACCTGAAGAAATCAAACACTTTTTCTAATAATAATAACACAGCCAGTGATGGAGAGTGAAGAATAAAATATCTGCTTATAACAGACACTTGTCAACCAGAAGGTTCATCTGGAGAACCTTGATTAATTCTTACATTACTGACTGATTCTTTATACTTCATAATTTGGGGTATATCTTTTTAACATTTCATTCTTAAATGGCTGTTCTTTTTCCCCAAGGTCACCACTGTCTTCTATTTCTTTGTCAAAATAAAGGTGAAAATTCTCAATTACAAGTTCTACTTAAAACCCTGCTTAAGTAAGACTAGCAAAATATATATATAATATTTGAGAAGAAAAGTGCTTTTTCCTGAAGAAAAAAAATGTTTATGTAGATTCACTAATACTCTCAATCTAGCAGCATTTTGCTCTGGTAGCTGGGCAACATGGAGCTGTCAGTTCAGTTGGTCGTTTTTCTTTTCCTGAATGTTTTTGCATTATTACATGCAAACATGCTCTAAAATAAAGCCTGACTGTATTGTTTTTGTAATTTCTCAGAAGGGTGTTGTTACAGGTGAAGTCTGTGTACCTTTGGTCCAAGAAACTGGCATTCCAGCACGCCGTCGAAGACAGCTGCACTATGATGTCACTGTAAAGAAAACACACACTACAATGAAAATGTAATCCAGTGATTAAAGTGAATTAAGCTCATGTAAACCATATATATTGGATTACACAATATCTCTTATAATCTAATATATTTGGCGCAATACATTTTTATCGTTGACTTACTTTGTGGCGGTAGAGTCTGTGCTGTACATCAGTTTCAACCTCCACGAATTTAAACTTTCATAATTGATTGGTGAGAGGCTTTTGCTAATATTAATCACTCTGAAGTCTTCTGGGCGGGCAGAGCTCTGCAGAGGGGAAGACAGAGGACACATAACAGCACTGTAACAAACGTGGAAGATTGTTTGCTTTGGCCCTTTGCAGACTCTGTGGCACGGTTCAGCCTGGGTTGTGTCACTTTCCTCTGCAAAGACGAGGCCACGCCTGAGGTTAAAATGTTTTGCTTGGGTTTGTGGCTGAGGCTAAATGCTTTACATCTTTATCAGGCTACATTCCTGACAGTCTGTTTGAAATTTAAATTTTTCCCAGATAAATGCTCCACATACATAACGTTCCTTTAACTGAACTGGTTAAAGCTTAGACATTAATGCCACCTTGTGGTGAAACACTGAACCTATGTAACGTAGTCACAATTTGTTGCAGTTTTTGGATGTGATTGTTTAGAATTATACAGCACACAGTTTACCGACAATCATCCTTTACACCTTAAATTTTATCATTTTCAATCTCTGATGGTTGTGACAGTATAGCCGATCTCTGACTTTGTCAGAAACTTGACTTTTAGTTGTTGCAATGCATTTTTCACCATATTTTGTAAGATGGAGAAATGACAACGCATGTAGCAATTAATGCAAATTGACACAATAAAAATGGTAAAATTACAGATATAGGTTTTTAAAAATGTGGTATGTTGTATTAATCATTAAGAAATCACATACCTGCTCATTAGAATACAATAAGAAACTATGGTCTCCGCCGCAGATGATTTTGGTCACCGTATACTGTTTTGATTCTATTTGAAGAAAAAAAGAGAGACACTGGACATTTAATATCAGGGAATATATATACACACACACACACACACACACACACCACGTCTGCCTGGAATGATTCCTGACCTTGAGAATACAGATAACACATAGTAATGAGAGTAATACGCTGTAGAAGCACAAAGCAATGATAGGCTCAAAAATTCCATTTGATGTGCATCATAGAAGTGTCCTTCCAGTAATAAAAAAAATCCCTCCTGTGACTCACACCCACAAGACTACATTTTAATCAGATTGCAGGGTGATTTTTGGTAAATCCAATAGATGAAACTGCTGTGGAAATAAGGGCTGCTTTGGATGAACTATCCTTGTGATTGTTTTGCCAACAGTGAGTACAGCCAGATCAGAAATACCTCTGCAAAACAGTAAAGCACAAGATTCTGGCTGGACAGCAAAACTCACTGTGTAGTTATCAGTCTGTTATTTCTGTTTACAGACTCTGTAATGGGTCGGGCACATAAAACACAAATGCACCATTCACCAGTGATTTTCCAGTCAGACAGACCTTCAAAGCACCCACCACCCTCTTCCCCCTGCTTCCTGTCTGCATTTCCACTGCAGCTACCAGTAAAGGCACAAATGCAAACAGGGAACATTTCTAACAGAAAGGGAACAACTGAGCAGTGGGAATGAGGCATTTTTTAAAAAGCCTTCAGTCACAAGTATATAGGGACTAATCGGCAAGTCCTCCGTATACCTCTTCTATGGAAATTTCCAGTCAGGAAACTGGCCTTGACAGGAAATGGGCTTCTGGCATCTCCCAGTATTCCTGTGCCCAGCTGGCCATGGCTGTTACAACCAAACGCATATACCATGCCAGAGGAAGGCACAAACGCCAACGTGTGGTGCCTGGCAAAAGGACAAAACAAGCTATGAAGAAACTCAAAAATAAAGTCACCAGTTTGTTAGTTACACGTTTACAGCATAAGATAAACCATTACAGTTATGAAATGTATCTTACATCTCTGTGATCTTACATTTTCAGTTGTTTTTGCAGCAGCTATTTTTTTAACCACTATTTTACTGCAATGCAATGCTGATTTCCACACATTGTTTCTATAGTTTACTATTTTATATTATTTTTTTTAAATTCAGATTTTCTGAGGAATTTATATTCTAATAGTCAAGAGGACGGGAAATGAATGAGTAAATGATGCAACAAATGTCTGTGGCTGGAGGCAAAACAGTCACAGCTGACATTTAAGGGACAGGGTGACTTTCTAGAAGTGTTTTCAATATTGCTTTTCCATCAGGTGTGGAGAAAATGCTAAAAAAAAAAAAAAAAAAAAAAAATCCAGCATACAACAGAGCTAAAACTGCAGATTTCTAACAGAGTCACAACAAAGTTTAAGCTTCATAAACACAGACTTTACAGCAGAGCTGTTGTACTGGGTTGCATGAGATCGTACAGGTATAATCAACAAAAATCCTGTGTGGGTTTAGTAGAATCGGTACCTGCCACAGGTGATTTGGGACACCTCAGTACCCATGAGCTCCAGCACTCGTCTAGGTAAAAGTTCGCTATTGGTGGAGCCATGACCCAGCTGACCCCATGAGCCATCACCAAACGTAAACAAGCCACCATCCTTCCAGAGACAACAAAAACACCGAATGACTTTTTCCATGTTATTTTAGAGGGAAACTTTCTGCACGGCTTCACAGTAAAATATACTTTTTAAGGACCACACTTATGGCACAGATGTAAGGTGGTACATTACGATTAGATAGGGTTAGGCACTGTGGCTGGAACAAGACTTAGTTTTTATCTGTAACAACAGGGTGCTGGGTAAAATAATACAACACTGTTGCACCAATTTCCTGGTGGCTGATCAAGTACAATCTAACAAAACAGGACTATTTAATATCTGGTTATATGTTACTAGAAATGGGAACTTTTACAGATGCATTTGTAAAGCATGTGTAAATCTCTCAGCGGTGAAACTCTGAACACACTTAAACAAAAATCCTACCTTTGTCAGGGCTGCTGTATGTTCATCTCCACAGCTGATGTAAACAACTTTTTGAGATCTCAAAAATTTGATGTGGCATGGGACGGCACGATCTGAGGAAGGCAACAACACACAAGCAAGTTCACACTGTTAAACACTCCAACTAGCTGAAAGCACTCACTGAAATTACCAACTCTTGACTTGACACTTGAACTTTTGCATTCTAATTTAGCATTGTAGTGGCAACTTAACTAAAAGTGTTATTGAATAGTAAATATCATTAATTTAATTTTTTAATATTGAGATCATTTCCATGAAATGTTACAAACAGATCTTTTATCCAAAATGGCCACCTCCAACTACTTAAATTTTTTACTGTGGCCAAGCACGCTACCATTGTTCCACAGACTCTCTTATAACGTCCTGTCAGTAAACTGAGACCAGTCGCTTACTTCTGTGAATAAGAAAGTGAAAAAGAAAGTTTGCACATGACTCTTTGCAGTCATGTGCAAAACTGAGTAAACCCTGTGATTCAATTACTTGTAGTATCACGTTTATCAGCAATAACTTGAAGTAATCATTTTCTGTATGACTTTATCACTCGGGTTGAGGTCTGGATTTTGACTGATCCATTGCAACCTTTTCTTTTCTTTTTCAGCCATTCTGTTGCAGGTTTTCTGCTGTGCTTGGCATCATTGTCCTCTCGCATGACCCAATTTGAGCCAAACTTTATCTCAGACAGATGGCCTCACACTGGAATCTACAATGTTTTTGTATACATGATCGACTCGATGAGGAGTTCACGGTCGACTCAATGACTGCAAGACAAGCCCAAATCATGACCCCTCCACCACCGTGCTTGACAGCTGGTGTGGGGTGTTTGTGCTGCTGTGTCTGGTTTTCTCCAAACGTGTGTGTGTGCATTACAGCCAGACATCTCAAATTTGGTCTCATCTGTCCAAAGGTCATTGTTCCAGAAATCCTGTGATCTGCTCAGACGTAACTTAGAAAATCTAAGCTATGCTGCCGTGTTCTTTTTCTGATTGTACTGTCATGAACTTTAACATGCTAACATGCTAGGTCTGTAGAGTCTGAGATGTAGCTCCTGGCTCCTGCAGCTGTGTTAACACACCTGAATACTCCAAAGCAGCAAACTGCCAAAACTTACCCTCTTAAATATTATCAAAAAGTAAAGGTGTACTTAGTTTTTCCCAGTACTATATGGAGACCTGTGAAAACAATTTTTCACATGACTACTTTTACAAAAATGTGGCATGCAACTTTACGTAAAGCTACATACAATTTGCATGAAGCTCTACATGCCTTATTATATCATAAAACAGTCTGGGCATTCTTTCTAACCAGCTGATTATTACCTTGTTTATCATTAAGGCCGAGTTGTCCAGCTCTGTTTTTGCCCCAGCCAAATACAGCTCCAGACAATGAGAGGGCAAAACTGTGGTCTCCTCCTGCAGTTATCTGTGCCAAAGGAATTCCTGCTAGAGACTTTAAAGGATGAGGGAACAGCTTGCTGGGCTCTCCTTTCCCCAACCCGAGTTGCCCGCTGGTGTTCTGGCCCCATGTGAACAGCTGGCCATCTGAGAGGAAAAATACATATATATTCCTCCTTACATCAACACCAATAATAACCACAAAATACAGCCCAAATGTTTCTTTTGTCATGTGGCTGTATTTAGATCTGTTGCAGTGTGTGGGCATCATTACAGTTCATACCGATATACTGCCAAAACATCAATGACACCAAACCTTTTCATTTTATACCTCAACTTGAATCAACTCAAGGCTTACAACAAAACATATTTAGTTAAAAAAAAAAAAAAAAAAAAAAAAAAAACTTCCAGACTGACAGATCAACCACAGACTTGACTACGCTGTTAGAATCCATAATTTTACAAAAACAACCTTAACTGTTACAAAATACAAAGCTATGGGAATTCTTCCCCAAGAAGATGTGGTTCAATATTTGATCCAATTTCCTTAAGGTAAAAACACTCAATTAAATTCCCCATAATGCAACACCACCTTTCTTTAGGCTCTCCTCCCCTGAAAACACATATATCCTCTTGCCCGGGCTTCTGATGAAAATATTATGCCTGAAGTCTGAGCAGGGCTGACCCTGACGGTGATGGTTGACACTTCGTTGTTCCAATGTTAACCACACACCCTCATTTCTTCACCACCCATCTATAGTCTTAAAGTAACAAAGGACTATGTCAGAAAAAAAACAAAACAACTCACCAAAACAAGCTAGCTAACTGGAGAACTCGTTTCACCAGTACATTCTGACATAAGGCTTTATCGGGGTGAATTAGCCTAATTTCTATCTATCTTTTTGTGTTTTCCCCATCCCACCCTCAATTCAGATATCACATTATCCAAACAAGAAGCTCATGGGCCATCACAATTGCCCGCTACTGCCAGGTAATTCCCTGTAAAATGACAAATGTGATCCTGAGCTTGAGCACAATTTGGCTGAAGACCCATTAGGTAATCAAATCTGTGCAAGTTTCACTAAAATCTGAAAAATACTGTATGCCGGATGGGCTAAAATTTACATTGTAAGACGCAGTCTATCTGAGGTGAATTTAAGAGGTTTTCTTATGCCGTGCATTTCAGCTGGACGTGAACACAGTTGCGATCCAAGATTCAGATCGTGAACATTGCTGGTATGTTTTCAAGAGATTGTTTTTCACACCTCTAGAAAGTGCGATGCAGTGCTGATTCCCACACATTACTTGGGAGATGTGATGGTCACACAGTCTTTTGACCAATCTAGGATAAACAGGAAAAAACATTATTAAGCCAAAAATACACATTAAAAGCGTTTCTCATTTAAGTGAACGATGCATCAAAAGGTTGGGATGCCCACTATTTAGGATTTATTTGGTAGTCACAGCATAATTCCCAATAATTTCTAAATAAACATAAAGATTTCAAACCTGATGTTTATGAAAGGCAGCTGAATAAAAATCACATAACTTAAAGAAATTTACTAAGTAATGACCATTAAACAACCTCCCCCAATATATGTTTACATGGGGCTGTTTCACTTCCAGTATATCTAAAACTTGGAGGTCAGTCTGACTTACCAATAGACTGTTGCCATTAACAATGAAGGTGTCTGCATATTTTTCCCTTTTTTCCCATGAAAAAGGCATCTTATTATATAATCTTTTTTGTCTGCTTCCTTAACTTTCAGTAAAATGTGCATTACAAATGAAAATGTTTGTGTTTATTCCAGAAAACTGTTTTCAAAGGAGTACTGTAAAACCTATTTTCATTTTGCATTTTCCCAGTATTTGCATGAGAAAGCGTTACGGGAATTCTATGACCAAGTGTTTTCAAATGGGCTCTGATAGTGGTAATCGCAAGACATACAAGTAGGTGCTAGACTTCTTTGTCAGTACTGTAAGTTTGGCTACTGGTGTGTGTATTCCTGTGCTGCCAGATTGAAAGCTTCTTTCTGTAAACTACGCAGTCACCTTGGGATTCGAACAACCACCTCTGTGGTCCCCAGGCCAAGCTGTCCCCCATCACCAGCTCCCCAGGAAAACACTTGACCCTGCTCATTCACTGCTATCGAATGAGCCCAACCGCACGACACCATCATAATCTTCTGGGTATCCAGAGCCGCAACAAGATCTGTGAAGAGATAAGATCTCTGTAGCAGAGGTCCTTTCATTTTTATTCTCATGTAATACGGTATGTCACTTAAACCCATTTGTTTATCATTTATAAGGCTAAATAAGTCAAACTGAATGCTATTAATTATCTGATCAGTTCAAGTAGAGGGCATTTATAGATCCAACCCAGATAATCTTTGCCAATATTTTCATGGCCTAAACCTAAAAAGGAAACAGGCATAAATTGTATGTAATAGCACCATAGATCCAAAAAATGTATAATATCAGGGCTTCCAAATTATGCCGGCGCCAGGCGCATTTTCCACCTACTCTACCACTCTGCGCCATCTGCTTTTTAATTTTCCTAAAAAAAGATTTTATTTGCGACGTCCACTGTCTCCTTTTCGAGCGCCATGTGGACACACGGGGCAATGTTTACATTCTTTCAATCTGAGCCATTTGATTGGTTCACGACTGCCATGTGACTATTCATATCGTCTGCTGCCGTCATGTCATAAGGTGCCTGCTACTTTGGCATGCCCGCCTGCTACTCCAAAACAATGTGAAAGCCCTGTAATATACACATTTCTTTTGAAAATAGTTTTTGGCTGAACTGCGAAATGTTGTATTAAAGCACATGTGAAGAGGATATGTGTGGGAGAGACTGTGCAGTTGGTGCACTATTTTCTTGTGTGGCTTTCTGCTAAGGACCAGGTTAAACAAAGGTTAACTGGCTACTGGCTTAGACAAATTTAAAACACACAATATAGTTGATAATGTGGTTTCAAGTGAGCTAAGACTACAGAATGATTGCAAAGCATTTAATCAACAGTCAACATTTTCTTAGGCTTGTTAAAAAGATAAAAATCAATAAAATGATGAAGGCTTTCCACCCAAAATATAATTATGCCCAAGCGAGTCCGGGTGCTTATGCAATGTGCGAGATAACATCTCAACATCTATGCAGTATTTCTCCAATTAAAGGTGTGGACGGACATACTTCAAATAGGCCTGTGTATTTTTTTCAAGGTCCAATAATTCTTGTATTTGTTCAGTGCTGTTATGGATTCACCCACATGCCAAAACAAAGAACATGCAGAACAAACTTCAACCCACATGATACTAACACAGACCCGTCATGTCTGCTACTCTTTTGGGAAACATTTCTAAAACGTGGAAACAGGAATCCTCTCAGTTTCATGTCAAACTCACTTTACGATGCCCGACTGCAGCTGTACAAAATACACTTATGGGGTGAAATAAAACATATGCTCTGTTATATGAGTGTGTGTGTGCATTTCCTCTGTCACCCTGCTTCCATAGCAGATCTAAAAACACAGCAGCCACTGGACCTGCTAAGACTTGCAAAAACATTTCACTGCATGTTCAAAAAGCTGCTTCAGTTTTACCTAAAGGTGGAGTTACCTGGAATTTCAGGTGTATTGAACAATTCTTTTACGAGATTCTCTCACTACTATTACTAACTACCACAATTACAGGTAGTTGCAATGTCTTTGTGATTAAAGTATCAGGGGTTCTCCTTCATATTCCCTGCAGTTACTGTTGGTGTCCACTAAAAAGAATTTGGCCTCACACCAAAGAAAAATAACCAGGGCTGTGATTTCTTCATGTTTTTATGAAAGTGGAGTTTAATTTACTCCAGCTTAAAATACATTATGGTATATTACTTTAAATGGCTGAAAAAAAATGGGAAATGTACCGATTCTTTGATGTAAGTAACTATGTGCAGACCAATCTTGTTTATGTACCTAATCACCCATTAAAGGCCCATTTTGACCCTGGTTATGTGCAAATGTCAGCCAAACATCAGTAACAGCCCAGAATTCCACCATCAATGCATCCCTAACTAATTTAATTTATTAACACTTATATTTAAATGTCAAAAATGTAAAATAATAACCCTATATTTCTCATGCATAACCCCATTATAGTAGCCAAACAGAATAAAAGGCACATTTTTATTAGACCATTAGTCCACCTCCTGCCAGTGCAGCCAAACACAGACACAAATAAGGCCGAAGTCACGCACACGCTCAAACACATTTGCTAACTTTCCACACACATAAGAAGTTCATCAGGGTTGTGCAATCTGTCACCAATCAAAGGCTAGTGAATTTGGTGTTTCCAATTTAGAGCTTACCTGGGGAAGCGCCTGCTTTGTCATGGCCCAGCTGTCCACAGCTGTTAGAGCCACATGTGGACACACTGCCATCATGCATAAGAAACACAGAGTGCCGGCCTCCACAGGCGACCTCTTTCAGTCCCCTGCCACTGAACAAATGACAGCTCCTCGGCTCAAACACAGGGTTCTTCTCCACACCAATACCCAACTGCCCGTCCTTGGCATTCCCCCAGCACAGCATGTTGGTGAAGGGAGAGGAAATGAGCACCAATGTGAAGAGGCAAAGAGAGTGACGGCCAGATGGAGGAAGACAATAATGTTCAAGCTCGAGAGCAGCCCCGCTTTCGCCTCTTCATGTAAATTCCAACCCTAGAAGAAACAAAACCAGCACGATTAAGTGATCTTTCTTCATTGATAGCAGATCACTGTGTTCCATATGTGAAGTTTGCCAGTATTTCAATTAGGAAGTAATGAAGGGTTAGGAGGTTGGTGGTGATGTGTGTAAGAATGATGTAAGCACGATGACAGAGGACCAGGCAGTGTATTTAAATAAACCCTGCCAGTGTAATCCAGGCTTAAGCAGCTTCAAGCAGCCCCACCCTAATGTCCATCCTCTTGCAGTACATGCATGTTACCAACTGAGTTAGCCAGAAGATGAACAAAAGAGAAAGGCAAGGTATAAACAAACAGGGCATAAAGAGAGTACAGATGATGGAAAACTTTAAGAATAATGTTATGTGATTACCTACACTTAAATTTTAGTTTAAACTTAGCTAAAAACTAATGAAATCTAACACAAGAATCATCTGGGGTTGTTGTATTAGATATTAGATAATGTTTATTTATCTGTTTATTTAATATAAAACATCCATCCATCTTCTTCCGCTTATCCTTTTCCGAGTCACCAGCTGTCATGGGGCGTGAGGCGGGTCACCGGCCTGTCACAGGGCTAACATAGAGAGACAGACAACCATTCACACACACAACTATGGGCAATTTAGAATCACCAATTAACCTAACACTACTAAGTGCATGTCTTTGGGCTGTGGGAGGAAACCAGAGTACCCACGCAAACAGGGGGAGACCATGAAACACACAGAAAGGCCCTGGCCAAAGTGGATTCGAGCCTAGGACCTTCTTGCTGTGAGGCAAGAGTGCTCAGTCAATCTGAATTTGTTTTTATTGGTTCTTTACCTTACCATATGTAAGGTAAAGAACAGATTTTTAAATCTGCTATTTATATTTTTTCACTGTTTACGTTGTAATTCGTGACTGTGATAAGTGCTATATAAATACCTGTTATTAGTAATATCAGTAATACCATTACAACTATAACTCATAAGTATAAGTTGTATTACAAGCCTCCAAAAGCAATATGCTGAATCATCTCTTTACTTAAAAAAACAAACGAAAAAAAAAAACAGCACTATAGCTATGGTGAAAACAACTGGGCGTTATATAGCACTATTTTACCTGAGAGGGTGCAGGAAAATATAGGAAATGGACAAAAAGACAAAGGTGGGCATCCCTATCGCAGTTAGTATGCACTAAATAGAATATTAGCTATAATTATAGCTTAGATTAGGCAGCTATAACGTACCAGTGTTGGTTTTGAGTTGCTCCCATTTATTACCCGTGGGCTATCAATATTATCTAACACTGGCAGCTCAGTGAGAATGACGTTTAGCTGTATGTTTAGCTGTATTTGGAGCGTCAGCGGCAGCTTTATCATTTATAACGACACGCTCGTTAAGTTAGGTTAGCTTTCTGACCCGTGTGGTGTGTACATTATAAACACAGGCTGCAGAAGTAGCTAAATGTCCCCCCTGACGTTACCTGAGTAAGTTTTTTAGCGAGCCTGACGACCCACACAAGCCCAGCTAACCTTCGCAGGCTAAAGCAGCTCTGGCTGTCAGTCCTATATCTAAAAACAGAGCCCCGCTGGTGAGGTGACGGACGCAGCATAAGCACGGCAGCGCTGTAATGAAGCCGGGTAGTGCAAAATTCAAACAGGGTGTTTACCTGGACAGATGCATTCTGAATTTGGGCGTCTGGTTTCGGTTCATCAGCCCAGAAAACAAACGAGGAAGTGCCACAGCTGCCTACGTCACCCGACGTTACAGGAAGGAGACAATACGATTGGTCCGCCGAGCGCAGCGCTCTGCCAATGGTTGCGTCCGAACGGTGGGCGCCGACAGGCGTAACAACAAAGTCCGTTTACCATCACTTTTCGTGATGGTTAGGATATATTTCCCCAATGTTTATTACTCTTTCACACGCTTGGTTTTAAATGATGGGGTCTCTAATTTTAACATCTGAATCCGAGGTCTTAGCATGTCAACATACGGCCAACACTGAAATATTCGGAAAGTGGACTCCCTGAAGTCCCCTAAGGTGATATTTTTTGTCTTGTGCACAAGATCATATTTTAGGTACAAGATAAGTATCTTGTACATATATAATTATAATTTGTCTACAGCGTACAGTGCTCTGAAAAAGCATTTGCCCCTTCCTGATTTTGCATATTTGTCACACTTACACGTTTTAAGATCATCAAACATATTTTAATAGTAGACAAAGATAACCCGGGTAAATACAGATAATTAATTAAACAGAACCTGTCTAACAAAATGAAGTAGGGTAAAAGATCTCAAAAAGCAACACGCCATGCCATTATCTAAAGAAACTCAAGAACAGCTGAGAAACAAAGTCAGTGACACCTATCAATCTGGAAAGGGTTACAAAGCCTTTGGGACACTAGTAAACCACGGTGAGAGACATTATCCACAAATGGAGAAAACTTGGAACATTGCAGAGTTATATACACCTCAGGACTGCAGTTAACATAATGTGAACAACCTAAACAAATAGACTATCGTTTTCAAGAACAAATGTTTAAAAAAGTCTCCCAGCAAAGAAAATGTACTTCCACATATTTCAGAAAAGGTCCCTAAACAATTTTAAAGTTTTTCCCCCACTTTTTCTTTTTGATGGATGGATGAATGGTTTGACATAATTTGTTTAATCCAAATCACCCTACGTCTCAACTGTTAGCCCCAGGTATGGAAATAGTTTGGCACAGCAGTGCCAGTTCACATTGGCTGGATTTCGTTCTGCACCAGTAACCCAGATTGCTGCAGGCGATGGTTGGACTGAGGTAAACACCCAGGCCTCAAATTACCAACAGCTCTACATGAGGCTCTGGATCTGAATTAGTGCGCTGGCCATAAAGAAAGTAGAAGCTAAGTGAACATGTTGGGGATGAGGATTTTGTGCCACAAACTGTATTTTCTATCTCTATGTATGCCTTCTGTACGTCCTTCGGTGTCTGGGGCGGTTTGGCGCTTAGAGGTGCCGCTTTGTGATTGGTCCACAAAGCAGTCATTAAGAGTTTCCTCGAACAATCATAATCTCTGTAAACTGGGCGTCAAAGTCTTACAGCGTCGTGATTGGTGCGGTCACGTCATAGGCCTTAGTTTGATAACGAGAGGAGGAGGGCGGACGTTTCCATTCAGTTGTTGTCCCCACTGTTGCCAACTTGGCGACTAGCGACAAATCTAGAGACTTTCTCTGTTGGTATTGGAGACTTTTGGAGACTCCACATGAAAGCATCAATCGTTCTGCTGTTACTGTTCCCAGAGAGCAACAGTGCTACGGTGAGCCCCTGCCCCGCCCCAAAGCACTGACAGGCGGTCTCTCACAGTAGCCTCGCGCAGCCTCCTCGCTCAGCTGTACAGCAGAGAAGAGAGCCACCTCTCTCCGTGTCCACGCTGCAAATGAATCACGCATGCGCAACGCCACCCGTGATCCCGCCCTGGCTTACAGAGCGGGATGTAAATTATTTCTTCACTGTCACACTAAGATAAATCACTGCGTTTGA